>JALMGF010000068.1:1200000-1800000 GCA_023333645.1 Sceloporus occidentalis
TGTATGTGAGTATGTGACTGACTATACTGTAAAAAAAATAGTTTTCTGAGTTTTTTAGTTTTTTCTTTTTTTCCCCTTTTTAACTGCTACCTAACCCTAACACAAAATTTAACCCTACCTAACAAATCCCCCACTAATTCACCACCAACCGTTCTAACTATACGCAATTAAATAAAATAATAACACAACCATGCATGTCAATAGTCACATTGGAAACATTCAAGTATTTAGTATTTAGTAAAATGGTGAATGTGCATATGACATGTATTTTTTTCATCTAAAATTTGGTTAATTAAACTAAATTACATAGTACTTTTTTTTTCCCTTTGAAAGAAAATGTACAGTTTGTTACTTTATCCTATTTTTCCGAATGTGGCATGTATATGAACTAACAGATATTGTTAATCGCTAAAATATCTCTTAAAATGTAATGTTGGATTCATGTTATACAGTTCTTTCATACCTGCTATTGGGTACATAGCTGATTTAGTTAAAACACCTTTATACCAAGAGTTTTATTATAGTGTACATCACAAGATTATAGAAACGCGTAAGGACATACGCACTAAATATGTCGACAAACCCAGTAGGTAGGTTTCATCTAATCTTTATCAAATTCCCTAAAATCCTAGGTCACGATTGAAGTCCTGTTAGCTGCCGCAGTCACGCATTAGTGTATTAGAACACACATGCTTTTAAACAGATGGTAAAGCTCTTGTCACATGAAAGCATATATTATATTGTCAACTTCTAATGTAGTGGATCTCCTTTCATACCGATTTGGAAAGCAATTCATGGAACTTACTATGTGAACCTCAAATTGTAAATAAAAGCCCATCCTAATTGTAAATAGAGCCCAGGCATACTCTGCTGACTAGCCCCTCTAAATATATTTTCTGTAAGGTTGAGACGTACAAGAGAGGAAACAACCATATAAGATCTATAAAGAAAAATACATACGGTATATAAGAAAAATGGGGGGTAAGATAGGCCGGGGAGATGGAGGCTGAAATAGAGGATGGGCCATGGCAGGACATCAACAAGTTTCCAAAGCAAAGATTAAGAAAATGCAGGGGCTGACGTCTTAACCCCTTAATGACAAAGCCCATACATATACGAGCTCAAAATGCATTGTTTTCAATGGGTTTAGGGACCGCCCATTGTCCTTAAGGGGTTAAAGGCAAAAGAGTATGTGACTCTGATCCAAGCAAACAATGTGGCCACAAACTATTGAGTCTTGTCAGAAACTCCTTCATTTCACTAATCTTCTCAAATGCCCCTAGATATACTAATATAACTGACACCAATCAATCCCCTTCACACATAAATCGTTACCACAGTACACCGTGTACCTCTTCCAGTCTTCATTTATTTCATACTCAACCTCTCTCCCCCTGCACACTCCACACATTTATTCTCCCTTACCCTGCGTGGCGAGACTACAAAACAGCACAACATATTTGTGATATTATACAAATATCAAAAATAGTGAGTTAGCTTCCACCAATGCATCAATACACTCTTTAATGAAATGTACAGTATATTGTGTTTTACCGATGTTCAAGTTATTTAACTCTTGCTATATATCTTGTACTTTCAGCCCGACATGGAAATTAAGTGAATAATGTTAGGAATTTACAAGATCTGACGGAGTCATGAATTTCTTTTAGAACTTAGATAATAAGCTTATATTTATATATACATACTCTCTTGTGTTGGCACCATCCAGCTAAAACAGCCAGAACAGATAAAGCAGGAATGAGAGTGAGATTCTTAAAGTACAAAAAAATGCAAGACTTCCATTATATTTAACTCCTCCTAAATTACATGTGTGTTTACTTTAGTAATTTAGCTGTTCCAAGCATTAACGACATTGTATGTAAAATGATATTTTAAACTTCCAAACATCAGTATGAAACAATTTCTTCTTTTGTATGCATTTCTTCAATTTAAATATGTAAATGTTTTATGATATTTAATTAAAAATTATTTCCTATAACAAATTGTAGCAGGTCACCTGAGTCAGGGTCGTTGCTCGCATCTTGCATATGCTTAGGCTCGATTCCTGTCGATTCATGTCCCATGGTCCTTCAATTGTGAGCCTGGAGTGTTCCAGCTTAAAAATCAGCATCATATTTCACTGTCCCATCTTTTTTCCAAGGTGTTAATGTTTGGGTTGTGAACTCCTTATATCAATGTTTCTCAAAGTGGTTCCCAAGCACTACCAAGGTCTTGTTTTTACCCCCATCCCTACTGGGAGAGCATTAGAAGTCTTTTGTACGATTTTAGTGTAGCGTCCTTGTTTATTTTTTAAATTTTCAGTATTCTTTTGGAGCTTCTACCAGTGTTATATGAAGTGGCATACATATTTATTTTCTTGCACATGATACTCTTGTCTGTGGAACCTAACGTCTTTTTGGCTTCCAGGTTCTCTACCTATCCTGGCTTTTTTTCTGTCGCAGCTCTGCGGAATCGGCCGGCGCTTTATAAATAAATATAATGTAATGTATTTAACCTTTTAGATTAGAAATTTTAGAAATGGGGTCAGCCCTCAGCCAACTATGTTTAACCCCTTAAGGACAATGTGCGGTCCCTAAACCCATTGAAAACATGTAGGGGCTTTGTCATTAAGGGGTTAAACGCATACCAATGGCATGTTTGTAAAGGGTATCGTAGGCATAAAAGTAAGTGTCATTGTATTTAATGGTGGGAGACTAAGCTTGGACCAAACCAACAACTTGTGTTGCATATCACGAAAAAGACACTCGGGTCTCTAAATGTGTTAGCCCTTACTTTGTACACTGTGCTGCCTTTGGGCTCAGTACTAAACAATACAAGTTATGAATGAACTTATTGTGTGAGACCGTGTCAAATGCTTTAGAAACTGATAAGCTATATTGATTTAAGATAAGTGATATATATACTGTTTCACACATGATACAGTAACAGAGAACGCTGCCTATTTCATAAGGTGCATGTTTTTAGGTTTTAACATGCGATGTTACAAATAAACATTGTAATGGTTGTTAGCCGGCCGGGCATGTTCCAGTGTTAAACCAATTTAGTGTAAATTCTGGATACAGTACATAATGAGTCGAAATCTCTTTCTTCAGAACCAGCTTTCTACTTTGGAGATATTGAATATCACGTTGATGAAAGTGCAGGATTCATTGAAGTACGGGTATGGAGGACTGGCACCGACCTTTCAAAAACGGCAACTGTAACAGTGCGTTCACAAAAGACAGAGCCCGTATCAGCGATAGGTAAGCCACCCATAGGTATTTACGCAACCAACTAAGGCATTTAGAAGATCTTTTAAAGAAGATCTGCCACTTTCCTAAATACCTAATTTAAAACTTAAGGAAAGTTAACAAACTTATGTCATGTTACCAAGCAAAATTATATATATATATATATATATATATATATATATATATATATATATTAAAGTTTTTCTAACTATGAGTTATCCACTAAACAGCTTCACTCATATAAAATAGCCCAATATTTTAAAATCAATTATCACTAAAGCAAATATATAGATTGAAAACCAAAAATTACTGACTTTAACCACAAAATATAGTCAAGTATTGTGACAGAGATAATGCTCTTGGTGTAATATAAAACTTGGTGGTCACAACCACTTGTCTTTTCAGCTGGCATAGATTACGTGGGTATTAGTCGGAACCTGGATTTTGCTCCTGGTGTCAACATGCAAACATTTCGTGTAATCATCCTGGATGACTTGGGACAGCCAGTATTGGAGGGGGTAGAAAAGTTCGAGCTTGTGTTACGCATGCCAATGAATGCTGTCCTCGGCGAGCCAAGCAAAGCCACGGTGTTTATCAATGACACTGTCTCTGACTGTAAGTACCCATAATCCCTTTTTGATTTTACATGTATTGAAAAACTTCATTTATTTTTAAAATATTGAAATTATCGAAGTAAAAATATGACTTGCCACCATTAATTGTATATATTTATTTTTTTTGCAAGATAAAAATATTGACATCAAGTTCTGGACACCATAATTAGCATTAAATATCACCCAGCACAGGTTTAAGTCTGACATATTGCATTTGTAATGGTTTTACAGTGCCAAAGGTACAGTTTAGAGAACCAGTGTACACAGGCAATGAAAAGGATGGACAGATTGCAGCAATGGTGTACAGGAGCGGTGATATTAATCACAGGTCTACGGTGCGCTGTTACTCACGCCAGGGGTCCGCACAGGTGATGATGGACTTTGAAGAGCGTCCAAATACTGACAGCTCCATAATCACATTCCTCCCAGGTAAATGTTTGTCTGTCTGGTTACCATTAATCTGCAGTAATATATTCCAATCTAAAAGTCAAGTGTATATGTGCATATTGTTTTTACAGTATGTATATATATATTTTTTTTTTTTTTTTATTATTATTATTATTATTTTATTATTAAACAATTAGGTCCAGAGATCTTTTATTTTTTTTATTAGAACTTGTGTTAATTAAGGAGTATTGAGAGAAAAAACAGTATGCGTGTATTTCAAATGTGCTTTACAAGACTATTAAACCATTACCTAAATATTGTTAAAATAATTTATATTCCTTGATAGGTACATGTTCATTGCATTCATACACTCAAATCAACATCCCATGCAAATTCTTCTTTTCATTCCCTTTGAATATTGTTAACTTATTATACCTTATGAGGTTGTTTAAGATATTTGAGAGAAATTCTAACTCTATAATGTGCTGTTTTAGCATTACCTAAATTCTCTTCTTTCTTTATAAGCAACTCAGACTCTTACTGTAATGGTAAGTTAATGTACATTTAAATTTATAAATAAAAAAATTGACACAAGATGGTTGATTGCATGTTTTATGCTGCTGCTAAAGTCTATATCACATATTTTTTAACTTAAGTTAATGTTAACTTAAAGTGGTAGTGTTTAGAAATGCATTAATATTGCTATCTTTTATATAGTGTCAATAGTTTTTACAGAGCTAGAATGAAGAAATAAAGGATGTTGGAGGAATTTGTAGAATTTTAGATTATGAAACACAGTGCTTGCACTCTGCAATATATTATAAGGAATATCATCCTCACTTTTTATAATTAGTACACACCTTGAAATAAATCTCAAGAAACAAGTCATTGGATTACATTGTTTGTTTGAAAATACACTAAATCTATGAAAAACTTAGGGGTTTTTTTTTTTTCTACCACTATGCGTTTTTCATTAATTAAAACATTCAAAACAATAATTTTGTGGCCATTTTGTTTGGTGAGTAAAATCATTTTTCCAAATTGGATTTCAGGGGAGGCAGAACGTCCTTGCATTCTGAAGCTGATTGATGACTCTGTTCACGAGGACGAGGAAGAGCTGCGTCTCGTTCTTGGCACTCCAAAAAGTGAATCACCATTTGGCGCCTCCATTGGTGAACTAAATGAAACCTTGATCAAGATCAAAGATGATGCAGACAGTAAGATGCTTGTAACGCTACAGATGGAATTTTGAACCAACGTAAGCATCATACCAACATTAATGCCCGTATTAATCTCTTCTATTTTTCAGAGGCAATAATTAAATTTGGAGACACCAAGTTTAGTGTGAGCGAGCCAAAGGAACAAGGACAGATAGTTGTTGTAAAAATTCCAGTCATTCGTCTGGGAGACACATCAAAGGTTTCCATTGTGCGTGTGCACACAAAGGATGGCTCTGCTACCTCTGGAGAAGATTACAACCCTATCTCAGAAGGTACACCTGATTTTATTTATAGTGTTCCAATGAAAACTCGCAAACATATTAAATGTTCGGCAATTGCATTCACTTTGTGATCCAAGAAATTGGGCCATAGGAAAACACAAAGATCACAACATATCAGTCATGTCCCGGGCTTATTTACAGAAGAGATGGCCAACAGGTAGTCATCTGGTTGTTTTACACTACAACCCCCAAAAATGTCAGCCACCTCTGCAGCAGCTGGTGAGCTATATTTTAGTTTACGCTATATATTTACATTATCCAGACAACTACATTATATTATATTATCCTTTTTTTAATAAAACACTAGCGTTTTTCATAGTTCTACTACAATGGGGAAAGTGATGGTTTCGTGTCAGAGAGTAGGATAGATTTTATGCTTCTTTGAACAAGTTGTTTTTTAGTTATTGTTTAACCCCTTTGCAACCAATGACATACAATGACATACGTCCTGGAAATTTGTCCCTAGAGGACCAAAGATGCTGGTAAAAAAAGAGAGAAACTGTTCCATGTCATCGCATAGCAGATCCCTTGCACTTCTGTGCATGTGATCATGCTACAGCCAATCACATGCATAGATACAGTCAATACATTTTTTTAATGTTTTACCTGACCCTAAGGGGTTAGCTTTTAATGTATAATTTTAATGCATATTGGGTAGTTAGTGTTCTGGGGGTTCATTAGTGGGGAATAGGTAATAATAGGGTAAGAGTTAGGTTTAGGGTTAGGTAGACATTAAATATTTAACATTTATACTAGCTGTGGATAATTTGTATACCTGTAAAATTTTGAATTAATGTGTTTTTTAGTTTCTTTCATAAAAAATAAACTTTCTTGTTGCAAAAATGTATATGTAATTTGAGTGGGTAAACTAAATAAGAAAGAAGCAAATCATGGTTGAAGAAAATTGCTCTGTGCCTATAGTGTTAAAAAGTCCTGGCCCTTAAGGGGTTAACGTTATAAATAATGAAGGTAGGGTCTGACAGAACAAGGTACGAGATTCCAGAGAATATCTACAGCGCAGGTAAAATCCTGAATATACAAGTTGGAACGTTTGAAGAAAACATTTAATTTATTTTATTTTGCAGAAATTGAATTCAAGGAAGGTGAAACCCAGCACATTGTTGAGATTGAGGTTCTTTATGATGGAGTACGAGAAATGAGGGAGGCTTTTACAGTGCATCTTAAACCTGATGAAAATATGGTCGCTGAAACACAGGTACTAAGACAAAATGTGCAAATGTCCTTTATTTGGCAAAAAAAAATGCGGGGGGGGGTACCAGTTTATTACATAAGTAAATATATTAGGGGTTAGGTATGAAAGGTTATTCTGGTGCACAGTATAAAAAAATAACCTTATTACCGTAGCAATGAAATGTTCGTTGCACCAGAATTACTTTGTATACATAACCCCGGATGGGCTGCGTTCATTAAGCTTTGCAATCTGCACTCATGCAGTAAAGAAAAAACGTAACAAAGTACTCAGCGATTTATTCCCCTGGGCACACGTTCAAGTAACTAGCGCTAACTGCCCTGCATTCCTATTTTAAATTTAAAATCACTGCTTGTCCAGATAAAGACAATTCAGATCAAAGTCATTGAACAATTAGGTTCAATTAAACTAAATTAGCCGTTAAAATGTGTCCAGATCCACTCAATCTCATAGGAAACCGATACTACCTTTGCAGATATATTTAAATCCATACATATTATCTGCGTGTAGCAATCAAATGTGCCAAAAAACATATATAAACATTTTAAACTACATGGATTACATTTATATTAAAATGTTCCATTATTGCAAAGATTATTGTGAATATGTTTTTTAGCTTTCCTCCTTCATCCGGTTAGACAGTCTGACAATTCTCACCACTTGTAATATGCAAAGTGAAGTATGTAATAAATGGTTTGTGAAGTCGTTATTTAAAAGTATACTTTTGCAGCAATACTGACATAGAAAACAATTGAGAGAGCCAGTAAATTGGACAAGTTAAAAAAACATTAAAAAGCATTTTAGAAATGCCCCTTGCAATACTGTTACTTGGAAACGCTCTAGTTTTAGATTATCACCTCTTCTTTCCTCCGATATATATATATATATATATATATATATACATATATATATATATTAAGATTCCTTAGTCTTTCCTAATAATGTTTATCCTGCAAACCGTTTACTATTTTATTAGCCCTTCTCTGAACTCTCTAATATGTCTGTATCCATCTGTAGATTGGGGGTCTCCAGAACTGTACAGTACCTTATTTGTTATTACAAATAGATTAAAACCAGGCAATTAGTAATGTAATTACTATTATTTACATATGCATTTCATAACCTTCACAATTCTATATTACATCGCAATGATGTCACAATTAAAATTTTATATGCCAAAGAAAAGGTTTACTTGTCAAGGCTAAAATGTGTTTTTACTCTTCCGCGCAGGCGATGAATGCTCGTTTTTTCCTTTAACATAGTGTTTAGGCTTGTTTATAAAAACGGACTAAAATGTATCATTTTAACGTGCCGTATCACTAAAGACCCTTTCTATTAGATTTCATTGTAGCATTTTTTTAGAGGCTGTTGTCTCTTTTTCTACCTGAGATTTTAATTTTAGATAGGTCATCACAAACCACGCATTATTCACCTCCAATCAGTTAAGGTTTCGATGGGTCATTGTAACTGCTCATCGTGTCTCCCATCATTATTTACTGGACAACAGCACTGACATTAAATTTAACCATATTTAACAAACGAAGAACAAATTATTACTCCAAATATTGAAATATACTCACTAAATAAACATAACACCTTAGTGCTGTATTTTGGCCAAAGCACACAAGCTGACCCGCCACATCGAGACACTTTATTGGAGGTAAGTGGCACTTGGCTAAGGTACAATGTCTGGCCTTGAGACCAAGTAGACTTTTTATGTCTCACTCAATTAACCCTTAATAGGTAGCTCAGACCAAAAGGAGAGAGAAGGATTTCCGATTTAAATATAATTACTTTTTAATTAAAGGAAAAAAAAATTGAGCCAAAATAGTAGGTTTTCAAAGTAAAATATAGCCATATTTAACAAACAAAGAAGAACACATTTCTATCATCCATCGAGGTATTAAAACCTCATGTTTACTTAATATATATTTTTGAACATTTGGATTTGATCACTGATAATTTGTTTTCTCTCTCTCTATATATATATATATATATATATATGTGTGTGAATCAGATTCACCAAATGGAACTGTAGGGCTCAAATAGTATACAATTTGATGTTTTATTGTATAATTCTGTATAAGAAAGGGACAGTGATGCTGGAGCCGGAATATATTACCAACGCTTAACATGAATGAAATGGCTATTTTAGTTTTAGCATTTAGCTCCCTTCTATCATACAGAATGCTGATCACATGTGAGAGCGCCACTTTATGACCATATGGCAAAGTTTATCAGTCACTAATCTGCTGCTGTCATAAATACATGTGTATGGTCAAAGTTCTTCGTCTATTTTTGGTAGGTATTTCAGTAGAAGGAATGCAACAACAGAAAATGTCAGTCATTATGAATTATGCTCATTGTGCCATTTCTGAAAAAAATAATTTCAGATGACCAAAGCGATCGTGTACATTGAGGAAATAAACAGCATGGCCGATGTCACCTTTCCTTCAGTCCCTCAAGTGGTCTCTCTCATGATATATGATGACACCTCAAGAGCTAAAGACAACCCCAACCCTATTGCTGGCTATCCAGTTGTCTGTATTACAGTGAGTACAACATATACAATTCACTCACAAAATGCTGAGGTTACAATCTTTTAAACAAAAATACAGAGATTTTAGGATGTCCTTAATCAAGCAGTGTGTGTTCTAAGGCAAGGGTCCCCAACCACTGGGCCGCGGACCGGTACTGGTCCGTTGCCTATAAGCAACTGGGCCGCACAGCAGTTCTAGGCGCCGGGCGGGTGTTCATTTTTTTCATTTTAGCTCTGCTACAGGGGACTCGGATCCTCCTCTCCGGTGGACATCTGTGCGAGGCAGACAACCCCGCTGCTGACGGCACTTCCCATGGGGCTTCTATGAAGAGCGCCGGTGTTACATGACCTTCCGGTGCTCCACCATAGAAGCCCCGGCAGCAGTGGAGGTTGTCTGAGCGCATTGCACAGAATTCCCCCGACTGCCAGAGATGAGGATCCCCCCGCAGGGGACCTGTAGCTTCATCTCTGGCAGCCAGGGAAGGTCTGCAGGATGCCGCTGCTGCCGACACTTCCATTGGGGGTTCTATGACAGAGCACCGGCATAGAAGCCCCAGCGGATGTGACAAGTAGCAGCAGAAGTTGTCTACGCGCATCGCGCAGACATACATCGGCTGCCCCATGAGGCACCAGGGAGTCTGGGGGTGCATTGGTAAGTCGGGGCGCATAAAGCATATCAGGAGGCAGCGTGGCATATCTAGGGGGGCAGGGGTGCATAAAGCATATCAGGAGGCAAAGTGGCATATCGGGGGGGTCAGAGTGGCATATCTAAGAGGGCAGGGGGCATAAAGCATATCTGGGGACAGAGTGGCATATCTGGGGACAGAGTGGCATATCAGGGGGCATAGTGGAATATCTAGGGGGGCATAAAGCATATCAGGAGCAGAGTGTCATATCATGGGAGCATAAAGCATATCTGGGCGAATAAAGCATATCAAGAGGCAGAGTGTCATATCAGGGGGCAGAGTGGCACAATTTTATATGCTTTTTATGGATGAAAAGACAACCAGCTGTTCTAAGGGACAATTAGATTTAAATTATGGCTTCAAAAAACTAGACTACAATGCACATGATAAAAAATATTATTAAAACATCCTAACATTATATTTGATTAGTAGATAATATATTGTTAAACATAACATTATACAATGTTATACATTATTTATTAGTAGAGGGCCAGCAATTTCTATAGCGCTATTACAATAGGGAAGCAGGGAAAAGCTATCAAATCTCCTTTATTTGTATTTATTTTTTTTATAGGCATGTAACCCTAAATATTCTGACTATGACAAAACCGGATCCATATGCACTAGTGAAAATATAAATGACACTTTGACTCGCTACCGCTGGCTGGTTAGCGCCCCCACTGGTTCCGACGGAGTGACCAGCCCCATGAAGGAGGTGGACTTTGACACTTTTTTTACGACCTCCAAAATGATTTCGCTGGATTCCATTTACTTCCAAGCTGGATCTCGTGTGCAGTGCGCAGCGCGGGCTGTAAATTCAGATGGAAATGAAGGTCTGGAGCTGATGAGTCCTATTATTACAATTAGTTCAGAAGATGGTAAGTAATACGAATGGGGTACTATATTAGCTGTATTAGAAGGATTCACTTATTCACTCAAAAAATACACAGATGCTCTCCAGAGTTTATACTGTTGCAATATATTCAATTACAGAAGCCTGTACATGGTTTATGGTACACACTTTATAGAAGCATTTAAAAATATTTTAATCAGATCTCATTTTGTGTGTACATTCGTAATAAGAAATTTCAAACTACCTGTCATGAAACATGTTATGCTTTGGGTACTTTCAACACTCATCTGAACGTCCTCGTATTTTCTGCTTTCTGCTCCGCTTTTATTATTATTATTATTATTATTATTATCTTTTATTTATATAGCGCCAACAATTTGCGCTAAGTTCTAATTACTTAAATGGTTTCAAATGCCATAACATGAGATTAGTTACTTTTATCATTTAAACAAAAGTCACAGAAAATATAAGCACCAATCTTTTTTAGAGATGTTTAAAAGATTTCATATAGTAGGATAAAATGCTAACAATACCACCGGTCACATCTTTCGTGATTCTAGATTTATGCCTCTTTGTGAAAGCTGCTTCAAGGACTAAAAAAGCAATAGAAGTTTTTTTGTTTCCCCTAAACTAAATGTGCAAGTGCTATATTAATTTCAGTCATATAGATGTTTGTATTTTTTTTTAAGTGACAAGTATTGAATGAAGAGAATTAGTATGGCTTCATATCCTGCTACTATTCTGTTTTTTTTCTCCCTAGGACTTTGTCACCCTAGAGTACCAGGGGTGGTTGGTGCTGAACCTTTCTCTGCTAAAATGCGCTACACAGGCTCTGATGACCCAGATCATTCGAACCTCATAAAAGTCATAGTTACCCTTCCTCATATTGACGGTAATTAAACAAGCTCTGATACATCTTTGGGTTGTGACAGTTCCATCTTAGCGGTAGATGTACACATAAACATAAATGTATTAACAGAAAATGCTATATACTGATATTTATTTTATTTTTTTCCAAAAATGGTCCTATATCCCATTGGCGTCATAATATTTTTGAAAGCATAACAATGAATTAATAAATTGTATAAATATCAACATAACTGATTACATACCTGATTAAATAAATTTTTATATTTTCAAGGAATGCTACCTGTTATATCTACAAGAGAAATGTCCAACTTTGAACTCACCCTGAGTCCCGATGGTACCAGAGCTGGAAACCATAAGTGCTCTAACCTTCTGGATTACAATGAAGTTAGAACTCGGTATGGATTCCTAACAAACTCAACCAAGAATCCAGAGTTAATTGGTGAAACCTCTCCTTACCAATACAGCCCGCAGCTCCGAGGATCCAACACTCTGCGATTCTATCGAAATCTTAACCTGGAGGCCTGCTTGTGGGAGTTTACCAGCTATTACGACATGTCTGAACTCCTGACCGAATGTGGAGGCACAATTGGCACAGATGGACAGGTACTTCACGTGATATTTTGTTGCTGTTATCATTTGATATTCAAATCATATGAAGGTTCCTTCAAAAAGTGGCTCATCTTGAGGTTGCTCGTCTAGAGTGGGTCATCTAGTGGGCAGACATTGTCATATGATACAATCATAAGCTGTAGATTACATGTTAAAGACCTCTCATAATAATTAACATAATAACTACAAGAAAACATCTCTGTTGTCTTAAAACCTTGTAACCCTATATATTTTCAACAATTTTACCTCAGGAATGCTAATACTTTTTATTTTTATATTCAACAAAACAGATTTCAATGAAATTCAATAATATTAGCAAAAATATAAGTTTGCTTTCCTAGGGTTTCCCTTGATGAAAAAAGTCTTCATGATTTGTTTTTATGTTTCTATGTTGCATTTGTATTCGCCAGCCAGTCCCAGTGCAGTAAAATATTCCCATGACCCCATCAAGTCATTATATTTGTTTGATATGTGAGCTCTTCCCAGAAGCTCATTGTATGGGTTTCATTTAAAGACTTAATAGTCTCTCTGTGCTTTTGAAATTCCCATTTTCCTATTGGTAGCATAATTAACCATGCAGGGAACTTATACGTTCTGTTAATCAAATTGTTCCAAACAAATCATTTTTTATTCTTTATTTTATTGTATTATTTTTCTTATTTAATAATGTTTATATTATTGATTTTGCTTCTATTAATTTTTGTAGAAAAAAAACACAATTTGGGGCGACATATAAAAAAATATTTTTTTTTTTCATACTATAATGCCAATAATAATGTAATTGAAGTACAAAAAATACCTATAGCATGTGGGCTATTATTTTCACTCCCAGTGAAATTGCACATGTGTACAAAGGGTATTGTGAAGCCCTCTGGAAATCTCACACAAAGCAGTGCTGGAGCTGGTTGGCCTTGAATGTGTTTTCCATCTACACTGCTGAGCAAGAGATGAGTTCAATGGAACACATCTTCTGCAGGACAAATAGCTGGAGGGGAACAGGTCAGGTGTATAGAGGGGTCTGTGATGAGCAGTGGCCCCTGCTCTTGTAATGTGCATGGAGGTTGAAGGGGAAAGAGACAGAAGAAGCACTGCTTGGGCAAGGATGATTTGATTGTAGTGAGGGTCATGTAGAGAAGTCAGTGGTGTCACAGGTGGGCGAAATATTTGATTTCCTTTCTCGAAGCAGGTTGTGGGTATTAAAAGAACAGATTGTATGCTTCTCTTGTCGGATCAGGTGGGCTTATAGTCAGAATTCCTAGTTACAATAGGAGTAGAAATGGGACTGAGTTCTTGGATATTATGTAGAGCATAAAGAAATGTTGTATGTGTCAAAACATTCTCTTTTCATTTAGTCACGGGATGGTAGATATGAAGCTTTCATCTCACAATCACCCACCCATAGCTGTGCGTCAAATTCTCCCTATTATTTATTTGTTTAGTCTCACACCATCTGGTCTGTATCTTCTCATGACCCCGTCAAGCTCTAATGGCTGGTTACTGATGAGGTTTATCTATGAAGTATTTTTTTTTTCTTTTCTACCCAATAAAATGATCACTATAAGCTTCAAACCATAGCACATTTCTTCAATTCAAAGAGCAAACTGGACAATGGAAACTAATAGAGTAGAGACTCAGACCTAATAGAGTATAGACTCAGACCTTAATCACTCCTTGGTCTTGTCTTAGATTTAGGAGATCTTTATGCCTAACCCATGCGTGTTTAACCTCCCTCACTGCATTAGCCTCCACTGTTTCTACCACCCTCACACTAATGTAGAATATTCTTACATTGGATCTAAACCTCTGGCATTCTAGTTTTAGATCTAACATTTTTCATCCTTTGAAATAAACTTCTGTACTTTGCTAAATTTCCATTTATCCATTCTGTAGGACCAAAATGTACATAATTCCTGCTCAATGTCCAAGTGTCTCTGTCCTCCTTTCCTCACCTCATATACCTTTACTCTGAGAGCTTATTTTTGTGGGTTCATGATACTGTAGGAACTTCTCGCTTATGTGAGCCAAAGCAGTCTTTTTGTAAAAAATGTCAATACTTTAAGATAAATTGATATATTACAAATCCAGCAAAAGCCAACCCAACATTTTATTAAGGCCAGTGCTGGAAGGGTCCACATTAGTATATATGTTTCTTACAGGATTTAATAGAGTTCAGCACATAATTATAAACTGTCTATTGTTCCTAATCAACCAACCTCGGGAAAGGCTAATACACTAGAATATTTACACAATTTAATTCTTAAAAGTCTTGCTAGGTTATTAATTTAATTCATAGTACGAAATAATGTAGGACATTTTGAAGCTTTCTATTCAGGTGGATGGTTGTCCACTTTAAGAAAGTGTTGCCACTTGGCACACACTATACCATTGTAAATTGTGCCCAACATGTGGAGTGCCAGTAGTTTGATTACATTTTATAAAGGAACACAATAGCATGAAGCTGTAACACAGACATTCCACTTGCTATATGCTCTTACTTTAATTTAATGACTTTAATCATGTTAACTTAGGTCAAGTTGGTGGTTGGAGATACAGTGACTTGCAAAAATATTTAACCCCCCCTGGCATTTTTCCTAATTTGTTGCATTACAAACTGAAATTCATTTATTTTTTTATTATTTGCATTTCATGTAATGGACATACCCACAATTGTCCAAATTGGTGAAATGAAATAAAGGTAATAACATGTTTTAAAAAATCTAAAAAAGAAAAAAACTGAAAAGTTTTCACCCCCCTTTGCTATGAAGTCCCTAAATTAGATCTGGTGCAACTAATTACCTTAAGTTAAATACAGTCCACCTGTGTGCAATAGAAGGACAAAGTTGCGGAGAAGTACAGATCAGGGTTGGGTTATAAAAAAAAATAATTAAATCCATTATTGAGAAATGGAAATAATACATCACCACCAAAAAACTCCGCGACAGGCAGACCAAAAAACTCAGCGACAGGCAGACCAAAAAACTCAGCGACAGGCAGACCAAAAAAATCTGTGACAGGCAGACCAAAAAACTACTTGCACCAGGCAAGGAGGGCATTAATCACAGAGGCTTCACAGCAGAGATTGCAGTATCTGTTTATAGGACCACTTTAAGCCATACACGCCACAGAGCTGGGCTTAACGGAAGAGTGGCCAGAAAAAATCCAGTGCTTAAAGAAAAAAAATAAGCAAACACGTGTAGGAGACTCCCCAAAAATATGGAAGATGGTATTCTGGTCAGATGAGACTAAAATTGAACCTTTTGGCAATCAAGGAAAACGTTATGTCTGTCACAAACCCAACACCTCTCATCACCCCAAGATACCATCCCTACAGTGAAGCATGGTGGTGGCAGCATCATGTTGTGGGGATGTTTTTCATCTTCAGGGACTGAGAAACTGGTGAAGATTAAAGGAATGATGGGGCTAAATAAGGGGAAATTCTTGAGGGAAACCTGTTTCAGTCTTCCAGAGATTTGAGACTGGGACGGAGGTTCACCTTCCAGCAGGACAATGACCCTATGCATACTGCTAAAGCAACACTTGAGTGGTTTAAGGGAACCGTTTAAATGTCATGGAGTGGCCTAGTCAAAGCCCAAACCTCAATTGAGAATCTGTGGTATGACTTAAAGATTGCTGTACACCAGCGGAACTCATCCAATTTAGGGAAGCTGGAGCAGATTTGTCTTGAAGAACGGGCAAAAATCCCAGTGGCTGGATGTGCCAGACTTATAGAGATGTACCCAAAGAGGTAATTGCTGCAAAAGGTGGCTCTACTAAGTATTGACTTTGGCGAGGGTGAGTAGTTACGCACACTCAAGTTTATGATTTTTTATGTCTTGTTTCTTGTTTGTTTCACAAAAATGTTTTGCATCTTCAAAGTGGTAGCCACGTTGTGTAAATCAAATTATACAAACCCCCAACAAATCCATTTGTTCCAGGTAATGCGACAAAATAGGAAAGTGCTAGGTACTGTACTGCTCTAGCGTGAGGCTATTACTCTCAGTATGACTATATGCACATGTTATTATTAAAAGGACAGTCTAATGTCCCGTGTAGCCTCATGAATTAAGGCACTTTGTGAGTACTTTAATATGAATTCTTTAAAATGTAAAAAAAATAAAATAATAATAATGTAATCACCTTTAGTAGTTGAAGCAAAAATGCCTCTTCTGTGGTCCAATGTTTCACACAGCAATCAGCGGCAAGAAAGAGCTCCCACTGAATGTAATTTCAGATTTAAAGGGATCACCCAGCTATCGTATACATTAAAGTGCATATAATAGCTGAAGTCTCCCTTTAATTGCTAACAGATATACAGGCATAACCCGCTTTAAGGACATTCACTAGCAAGGGAACCATTTCCATTTACATACACTCGCTTAGCGAGAAAGGACACGTAACAGCATGACGCCAGCACGTCACTTCGTCTTTCGAGGATATTTTGTGTCTTTTGAGTGTTTTGTGCTGGAAATGACCTGACGATTACGTTTTCATTTTACATACACGCTAAGGACTCTATTAACCTTATAACCTTTCCTGAAAAAAATATTTCAAGCCGCATTTTTATCAGAAATGTGTACTAATGAGCAACAAATGCCCAGTATATGTACTGTCGAGTTGGTTTTTCCTCTTAAGATGGCCAAAGTAAACATCAATGTTGTACGTCTTTCTTTAAAAGAGTTATCACTTGGTCCAAACGGAATGCTAATCCTCAATATGGTGAATTACAGTACATTCTGCGCTTTACTGTAAGATGCCCGATTTCTAAACATCCCCTTAAAAGTAAGATCCTTGAATGCTATGAGACCCGAAGCCCTGTTACTCTCCTGTGACGTAAAGGGTTGAAGGGAATATTTTGAAATCTAAGAGGATAGGCTGGGCAGTCCTTGTATTGTACTTTGTCCTATGTAAACATCACCACTTGTTCAACTAGTTGCATTGTGTTTTAAATGATTTACTTTTTAAACATTCAGAGCAAGAGTTTTGGTTACTTGCTCATAATCCTAAAAACAAGATATACTGTATATTTATATTATTTTCTGCAGTTTTGGGATCTTTTATTTTGCCGGCTTGCTTTAAATAATTTTGTTAGCTGTTATTTGTGCATTGTTTCATCAGAAGAGTCTGTATTGCTAATAAACCTTTAAGGGGCAGTCCCCATCACATTTCTTTTCTGTTTGTTTATTAACCAGGAGTTATTACTAAATAATCTTGTTTAGCTCTACTAAGAAGAAAATGATCAAATGTTCTGGTCTCCTCATGTTTAATACCACCATTGCAATAAGTGCCAACTTCCAATTGTATGAACAGCACTAACCTGTAGAATATGTAAGTGTATTCTAGTGAGCGAGATTTAATCAAGTTACTATTTGTCTTTTGCGCTACCCAAATGGACATGGCTAAATAAACTCTTTTTTATTTCAAGGTCCTGAATCTCGTGCAATCCTACGTGACCTTACGAGTTCCCTTGTACGTGTCCTATGTGTTCCACTCCCCAGTGGGAGTGGGTGGCTGGCAGCATTTTGATCTCCACTCGGAGCTGCGCTTGACATTTGTGTACGATACTGCCATCTTGTGGAAGGATGGAATTGGCAGCCCTCCTGAAGCAGAACTACAAGGTACTCATCTGTAACCCTCAAATCAGCACAGCCAGATCTGCAGCTCAAATTCCTCTAGGATTAGTATATTCTAGATTATGTAGCCTGAATGCATCATAATGCAACATATCGGGAAAACCTGGATAAACGTCCGTTTCACTATGGTTCCATAAAATGCTAATTGCAAGTTTCTATACTGTGCAAATTTGACAAATAGATTGGTACCTCCTGACTCAGAGACCTTTAAATACATGCATGGCCAAAAGGAAGATGTTGTATTTTCCTTTTTTAGCCACAGATTGTTTCAATCATAAAAAATCATGTCGACATGAATATGAGAATCACATTTATTAAATAACTGCATTTCCAGTTCCCAATATCCTTCATTTAATAATTCTAAAATTACAAATTAGGCGTGAGATAAAGTAAGTAGATTGATTGAATGAATATACAAAGTCTTAGTATTTGAAATCTCAGACATATGACAAACATAAAGCATCTATGACCTCCTTTTAAAACAAATGCCATAGTATGTAGGGGATTTTAAAGCAAATCGTGTATGCAGACACAGGTCAATATCTGAGACAATGACTTTTGAGACAAAAAGTCACAACATTTAAGACTATTAACTAAAAACAAAATAAACATGTTTAATACTAAATTTTATATAGTACTTAACAAATATTGTAATTGTTATTTTACTATTATTTTATTATAGTTGTATTTTATTACAACTATAAATAATTATATTTTTTCTGTTTTCTTATTTTTTTCAGGCTCTCTTTACCCAACCAGCATGCGTATTAATGAAGAGGGGCGATTAGTCGTCAATTTTAAAACAGAAGCTCGGTTCAATGGTGTATTTGTTATGTCACACCCTGGTAAGAATAGTTATCCTTTAACAAGTATCTTAACCCCTTCGCGATGATGGATGTAGTGTTACGTCACGAGATAAAGGGATTTGACTCCAAAGGACATAGTACTTCATCCTGGCATTTTAGGCATTGATTAATCTGGTCTCCTAGCAGGTTTCCCTGCTGCTGATCACACTTTTACTAACACTTATAGTGTTCACTTACATTAAAACAAACTTCTCACTTTCTCACATGTATGTGTTACGTGACCCAGCTGCATTCTCACCTCCAATTTTGTTTGATAAATTTTGGACCAGTTTGGGGTCCACATGAATGCCGCTTCAATTACAGGAAATCCCAAAAATTTCAGGAATGTACGTATCATATATTCAATTCCTAAATGTATCATAAAGTGCTCCAAAAAGCCAGATAGGAGGGGGTTCTCCCCAACCAGCTAGAAATGCCTCTTTTAGTTTATTTACATTCATACAAGGGCATCTTAGTTCCCGAGTCATAATTACTGCTTATATTTCGGTTGACAAGTAGGGGAGTACAATACTTTTGATTTAAATTTTAGTGAACTTTCTAATAATGTCCTCCTTTTTTTTTTAGCAACTTCTCTGACTTCAATGATTATGTCGGCGGACCATCTGGGACTGACCTTTACCCTTAGCTTAGTACGGAGTGAGCCAACCTATAACCAGCCAATTCAACAATGGAGTTTTGTATCTGATTTTGCTGTGAGTGGATTACCAGTTCTCAGTATTCTCTACTGTATTTTGGTTAAAAAAAATACAATTAGCAGAAAACAGGAAAAATAGCCATGAACAGCTATAACAGTGTTCCTTAACCATCGTATTAGGTGGCTACTCTAGCATGGAATTACCGGTATTTCCTTATTATTTAAATACAGCCAATGTATCTATTATGCATACTAGCAATTATATTAAGAATTATTGTTCTAACCCTTATTTCATTAGGTCCGAGACTACTCAGGAACCTACACAGTCAAGCTCATTGCCTGCACAACAGCACCTTACCAGGAGTACAGTTTACCCACTGTTTGCAATCCTCGAGAGCCCATAACTTTTGATATTGACATCCGATTCCAACAGGTATGTCACAAGGGAATACGGGCCATCGTTCTTCCCATGGTGTCTTTGCCTCATGAGGGATGTAGGTGTTTACCCTAGCCCCAGTATTAATGGAGGCTATGCCACTCTGCCCAATGTCTACAGAGAATGGATTGAGCAGCGACTTGAATTTTTATAGTTACATGTATTTATGACTTTATGTTGATAGTCAAACAACCAATGAAAAATGAGGGCTCACCACTGGCTTTAAGCAATTCTGAATCCTCTAAAATGTATTATTCTTCCTTTAAGAACATATACAAAGCCTTACGTTCCATATTGTTATGTATTTTGTTATGGCATTTACATAACTTCAAAGTTCTCTATTGATTTTAAAATGTACCTTACAACTAGAGAACTTGGCCCTTGTTCATTGTCTCAGAATAACCTTGCACCTTATTAACTTAATTTCTGCCAGGTATCCTCCTCTTATGCTATATCTGGAATAACTAACAATTTAAGTTTTATCCTCCTCTTATGCTACGTCTAGAATAACTAACAATTTCAGTTTAGGTATTCAGAATGTTTATTGCTTTTCTTTTCAAGATTGTTCTCAAATATATATATATATATATATGTAGCACTGACAATGAAATCTCCCTCATGGTTCTCAAGTGAGAAAATGGTGCAAAACACAGAGATAAAACATAATACCCTGTGCTTTGTGTAAGACAGCCTGTAGGATCACTCAAGAGCATTTAAAAAGGTATCACAGAAGCTGCAGAAACCTTAGATCCTCAAGAATAGTAGACCAAGAGTAAAAAGGGCCTGAGGATTTCTTTTGTTTCATGAAAAGTGGGTAATGACACAGAGTAAGAGAGAGACAAAAAGTTAAGGAGCAGATTGGCCTGGGAAATAAGCTGGTAGAACATGACATGACATCACAACTCTAGGTAATGTGTGAGGGGCATGTGAGGCACCTTAGGTCACCTATGCCCATTAGCCCCAATAAACTCAAGTACAATATTAGCAAGTGTGAGACAGAAACCATGTGCATGTGTGAAAATTTGGAGAAGGCAAGATTAAACACTGGGGTAAAATAAAGGATTAAAATGATTCTTCTGACAGCATCAGGCAAAGGCCTACAATCTTTAGATTGGAGCAGTATATATATATATATATATATATATATATATATATATATATATATATTTATATATAATCTCCAATTCCTCCTCTGCCCTCCACATGAGAAAGAGTAAAAGAGAAGCCAGAGAAAAGGCTTGAAATGAAGGTTGGAAATGGCTAGCGAATTCAGATAGGGGCATAAGGCTAGAGAAACAATGGAATTATTATTTATATACAATAAAGTGCAAACTGGATTCCTAATGTATACAAAAAATCCACTCTTACACTATTGCTCCCTCCTGGTTCTTCTATATTTCCATACAAAAAATCTGTTCATATATAAATATTTAAATTCATAGTGATTATGTGCGGACAGCCCTAGAAAGATATCGGACACGAAAATGACCTGCCACCAGGCCCGGACTGGGACAAAAAATAGGCCCGGGCATTTAAGCCTGAGCAGCCCATATTAATTTATTTATTTATTGTTAAAGCCCACCCTTCATGTACCATCTTTGCATTTAATCATTCACACAAATCATTAACACATTCATTAATGCAGTCTCACAAATCATTCAAGCAATTCATCCACACATGAATTAATTAATTGTCATACGCATTCACACAATTCATCCACACATTTATTCATTCATTCATTCATTCATATACGCATTCACACTACCCCCTCTCCACATCTTATCTGCCCCTTCTCACTATGTAACCCCCTTCCCCACTTCTCACTGCACCCCCCTCCCTCACCCTACTTACCTTGTTGCCGGAGCAAGCAGCAACTGCGACCGCGCCTGTGGCAGGGCAGGATTGACTTAGGGGCTGATGGAGCTGCAGCTCCAGGCCCCCACCTTAAAATAGGCCCAGTCAGGACCAGACTGGCTGGTCCTATATGGCCACATTAATGCAGAGCCCCTTAAGCCCGCCGCAACTACCCCCTCCTAACTATCTACCCTCTCCCTCTTTGAAGTTCACTTACCTTTCAGGAGTCCTGCGGCGGGGGTGCAAGGCCTCTGCCTCCCAGCTCTGCCACTGTATGGAACAGTATAGAATGATGGGAGTTATGATGTACTTTTAGAGCATAATTATATAATGAAAAATTCATTGGAAATGGTACAGCATAACACCCATCACTCTCACGCATTTACCAATCCACACGTACATCAATCCACACGTATACACCAATCCACACGCATACACCAATCCACACGCATACACCAATCCACACACATATATACCAATCCATACATATATACCAATCCACCCATATATACCAATCCACACATATACCAATCCACACATATATACTAATCCACACATATACCAATCCACACGTACACACCAATCCACACGTACACACGTACACACTAATCCACACGTATATACACCAACCCACACACATATACACCAATCCACACATATATATACCAATCCACACACACACACACACACACACACACCAATCCACACGTACACACCAATCCACACGTACACACCAATCCACACGTATATACACCAACCCACACGTATATACACCAACCCACACGTATATATACCAATCCACACACATATACCAATCCACACACATATACCAATCCACACACACATATACCAATCCACACACATACACCAATCCACACGTATATACACCAACCCACACGTATATACACCAACCCACACACATATACCACACAACACGTATATGCCACATAACACGTATATACTAATCCACACACATATACCAATCCACACACATATACCAATCCACACGTATATATACCACACAACACATATATACCAATCCACACACATATACCAATCCACACACATATACCAATCCACACGTATATATACCACACAACACATATATACCAATCCACACATATACACCAATCAACATATATACCAAACCACACATACATACCAATCCACTCTCACTTAATGCTTTCCTACCTTTCCTTTCTTCTTTCCCTCTTCTTCAGTTCTTCTGTCTTCTCTTTCTTCTTCCGGGTCAGAGTAGTGATGTCCGGATCATGAACGAATCGTTCATTTGATCCGGTTCTTTTTAGTGATCCGGATGAGTCGGTTCACTAGACTGAACGATTCGTTTGTAGCGGTTCAGTCTGTGAATCATCATGCAGCTGTAACCTGATCCTAGAGCTGTGAGTCATCTGCAGAGCACTCTGGGGTCAGGTTACAGCTCATTAATTCTCACAGGAACGATGACTCATAGAGTCAGAGATTCGTTCAAAGAGTCGAATGATCCGAAGAGTCGAATGAACCGAAGAGTCGAATGAACCGAAGAGTCGAATGAACCGAAGAGTCGAATGAACCGAAGAGTCGAATGAACCGAAGAGTCGAATGATTCGAATCTTACAGGGATCCGGATCTTACAAGGATCCGAATCTTACAGAGATTCGAATCATTCAGAGAAAATCACTGATACCATACTTTTATAAATAAATACATTAATAATGTTCACACTGCCCCCAGGATTTAGATTCCCCTGAGTTTGCCCCCCTTTACCTATAACTGCACCTACAGTTAACTTTATTAAATTAATTAAATTAACCCTCAATCATCAGCATAAAATTAACCCTTATACCCCATCAACCATAACTGCCCCTGAAATTAACCGTAAAGATCCCATTAACCATAACGGCCCCTGAAATTAACCCTAAAGACCCCATTAACCACAACGGCCCCTGAAATTAACCCTAAATACTCCATTAACCATAACTGCCCCTAAATTAATTGCATGTACTCCAGATAAATTACCTAATAAATTGGTATGGTTGATGGGGTCTTTAGTGTTAATTTGGGGGCAGTTATGCTTAATGGGGTGTTTAAGGATAATTTAGGGGCAGTTATGCTTAATGGGGTCTTTAGTGTTAATTTAGGGGCAGTTATGCTTAATGGGGTGTTTAAGGATAATTTAGGGGCAGTTATGCTTAATGGGGTCTTTAGTGTTAATTTAGGGGCAGTTATGCTTAATGAGGTGTTTAGGGTTAATTTGGGGGCAGTTATGCTTAATGGGTCTTTAGTGTTAATTTAGGGGCAGTTATGCTTAATGAGGTGTTTAGGGTTAATTTGGGGGCAGTTATGCTTAATGGGGTTTTTAGTGTTAATTTAGGGGCATTTATGCTTAATGAGGTGTTTAGGGTTAATTTGGGGGCAGTTATGCTTAATGGGGTGTTTAGGGTTAATTTGGGGGCAGTTATGCTTAATGGGGTCTTTAGTGTTAATTTGGGGGCAGTTATGCTTAAAGGGGTCTTTAGTGTTAATTTGGGGGCAGTTATGCTTAATGGGGTCTTTAGTGTTTATTTGGGGGCAGTTATGCTTAATGGGGTGTTTAGGGTT
Source organism: Sceloporus occidentalis (assembly GCA_023333645.1). Classification (NCBI taxonomy): domain Eukaryota; kingdom Metazoa; phylum Chordata; class Lepidosauria; order Squamata; family Phrynosomatidae; genus Sceloporus; species Sceloporus occidentalis. Next base: position 1,224,539 of record JALMGF010000068.1, read on the forward strand.
AATTTGGGGGCAGTTATGCTTAATGGGGTGTTAAGGGTTAATTTTAGGGGCAGTCATGGTTGATGGGGTGTTAAGGGTTAATTTTAGGGCAGTCATGGTTGATGGGGTGTTTAGGGTTAATTTAATGGTGAGGGTTAATTTAATTAATTTAATAAAGTTAGCTTAAGGTGCAGTTGCAGGTAAAGGGGAATGTAAATCCTGGGGGCAGTGATTATGAATGTATTATTTATAACAGTATGGTGACATTCTCTGAATGATTACAATGCCAATGAAGGCAGAGAGTCGTTCAAAGATCCGGATCTTACAATGATCCGGATCTTACAATGATCCGGATCTTACAATGATCCGGATCTTACAATGATCCGGATCTTACAGTGATCCGGATCACTGTAAGATTCGGATCCCTGTAAGATCCGAATCTTTGAATGACTCTCTGCCTTCATTGACATCACTGGAGGCAGGGGGGAGGATTCATAATGAAAGGGGCGGGGCCAATCGTTAGTGTGCCTGCACGGAGTTACTGGAAAACAGTAACTCCGTGCAGACACACTGAGTGATCCGAAGATCCGGATCATGAATCGGATCATTTCAGTGAACGAATCGAAATGATCCGATTCACTTTAATGATCCGAACTTCCCATCACTAGGTCAGAGGGCACGGACAGCGGTGGGCGCGGCTTCAGTGCTGTGCGCCGGGATCTGACAACAGACCCCGGCGTACAGCAGCTGTTGCCGCACGGCTCACAAGGGAGCGGTATCGGAGGTCTTTAACAGACCTCCGGCTCCCTTGAGTGATTACTCAAGGGAGCCGGAGGTCTGTTAAAGACCTCCGATACCGCTCCCTTGCGAGCCTGCTCCTCCAGTGGCGGACATTACTGTCCGTCTCTGGAGGAGTGCCGGGTGCCGCAAGTCGGCACCCCCTGATGAGCGGCACCCGGTGCGGACCGCCCCCCGCCGCCCCCTGGAGTGTGGCGCCCTGTGCGGTCGCACACCCCAAAGGTCGGCCCTGCCCTAAGGGGCCGGGAAGCCCCCACCAGGGCCGGCCTTAGGGGTCTGCGGCCGCACAGGGTTTAAATTAAAACATCAGGGGTTTTTTTCCAACTTTATTTAACAACCTCCATCCACATGGAGGATGTTAAATAAAGTTGAAAAAAAAACCTGATGTTTTTATTTAAACCCTGTGCGGCCGGAGACCTGTAAGGCCGGCCTTGGTGGGGACTTCCCGGCCCACTAGAGTGGCGGACCTGCAGTTGCGGCGGGCTTAAGGGGCAGGTGCCCCTTATGCCCTGCGTTAATGCGGCCGTAGGTAGGGGCCTGGAGCTGCAGCTCCATCAGCCCCTAAGTAAATGCGGCCCTGCCGTGGCCCGGCCCACCGGGCAAATGCCCGGTGTGCCCGATGGCCAGTCCGGGCCTGCCTGCCACCATGCCATTTGCAGTCATGCAATTAGATATACATGCTTCTTTATCTGGTACAGACACACATATAGAATACAGAAACTAACTCACAAACTTTCTCTCATCCTAAAAGCCACCAAGAAGGTCCAATGTGTGATTCATTGTTTATGGCCACTAATGCGCAGTCTTCTGTCCCCTAGGTGAGTGATCCGGTACCTACAGAGTTCAGTTTGAATACACAGATGCTGCTTCTCTCAAAGAAATCTCTCTGGTTGTCGGACGGATCCATGGGCTTTGGACAGGAGAGTGATATCGCTTTTTCAGAAGGTATCCATTTATTAATTGTGTTACATTTTTTTTATAGTTGCTCAGTTTCAGGGATACTGTCAGAGTTTCCATGGTATTTACAAGAAAGATGTGAAATGTATCTATCTAGATCTATGTAAAAAGCAACAAGTTCAACTTTCAGTGCATTCCCTGCTAATTTCTTATTACCGTATTTCAGGTGATATAATTTACGGCCGCGTGATGGTGGATCCAGTGCAAAACCTGGGAAATTCCTTTTACTGCAGCATTGAAAAGGTTTTTCTATGTACGGGGGCTGATGGATATGTCCCCAAATACAGCCCAGATAACTATGAATATGGCTGCCTCGCAGATTCGTCTTCACTGTTGTATCAATTTAAGATTTTGGTAAGAGTCCTATACCTTAGAATCTGTGATTCCATCTAAACCGTGAATCCTAAATGGAAAAAACACTCATATTAAGAAATATACCTAAAAACTATATGCATGTTGTATCAAATAAATGGGCTGTATTTCTATGGATCAGTATTAAAAGGGGAACTCCAACCAAATTTTTTCATCATTAATCTGAAATAAAAAATACGTTTTCAAACAGTTTTGTTTTTTTTTAAACAGTCTAGTTTCTGCATAATATAATGTTTCCAGAGAGCTGCATATTATGTATGCGTCCTAGCTCTGTTATCTTATTCCAGTCTATTAGGCAAATACCTGTGGAAAAATTGACTTCATTAATATTGCCATAAAGAATCAATCCAATGTGGTGTTTCAGCAGGGAAGATCACCCAAAATATTGCATGCCTGACAATGATGGCAGCCTTGAGGTTTTTGCAGCAAATTAATTGTTTTAATTGTTTGTTTGTATATGTGTTATAGGACAAAGCTCAACCAGAAACACAAACTATTAAATTTGGGAGTGTTGCATTTAATGCCAGACTGGCTGTAGATGACCCTGAAGCTTTGCCATTGGTCAAGCAACCTGGATCTGATGGATTTAAGGTTGATTCGTCACCTCTTTTCCAGGTGAGTAGCAAATAACAGAGAACAGTAAGTAAATGCCTTAATTTGGGGTTTCCAACCAGAGGCCATCAGCCTTTTTTCCTTATCATAAGCTTTACTGTCTGCCTACATGACCAGCGGTTCATTAAACTGTGGGGATGTATGTATATGAACACAAATTGCTACAAAAATCATTTGAGTGTGGTGGTATTACTTGTGTAAATATGAATTTCAGGACTCCTGGAGAAAAAAACTGTAGCTTTTGTCACCCTCCTTTAAAAAGCCTTAAAAGTAACTTAAAGAAAGAACACCTTCCTTCATTATTCTTTCACCTGTTTTATATTCTAGAGCCAACAATTAAGGTATTCAGGTGGTCACAATTCAATATTCATAGTTTAAGTTTTTCCCTTTCAGATATCCTTGGGTCGTGAGTGGTACATGCACACAATTTATACAATGAGATCAAAGGAAAATGCCAACAGAGGTATTGGTAAAAGAAGTGTAGAGAACCAGTACCATTCCTTAAGTATTGCCGCACCTTCACTGACTAACCGTAAGAAGAGAGATGTCAGTGAAGCCCCTCAGATTGCCCAAGAAATTGGCATAGAAAACAACAGAGGCACCAACATTCAACATATTGCATTGGAACGCAGCAACAAGAGACAGATCCCTCAGAAAGAGGTCAACCTTGATGGTATTATCCCAAAAGAGGTCAATAATAAAGAGGGTGAGGTCAGCATTGTCACCATTCTGGTGGTCATCGCAGCTATACTTCTACTCGCAATCTGTCTCATCGTTATTGCTGTTTTATTACTCAAACAGAAGAAGAAATCCAAAAAGAAGGAAGACGGTAAAGAGTCTGGGAGCAGCGAGCCCATGATGCCTCCTCGTGGGTATAGTACGGACAGTTCAGAAGTTTAATAGCCAAGAACTCCTGGTGAAACCAATCAAGGTTGCCTCAAAACACAGCACACCAACCATTTGGTTCTGAAAAAAATGGAATTATGTTTTCTTTACTCAAGACTCATGGTTGGTCCGACTTCGAATGCCTTGCATATAGTTTGAGTTACAACCACGAGACACAAAAATGGAACCATCACTCATAATTATGATTTTTGTATTACAGCAATCCTGACAGCATTATAACATGCACTGCATGGAGAGGTGCGGAACAAAAACTGTCAACATGAAATGTGCTATTGTATTTCTTCTTTTTTTTATTATTTAAAACAAAATTATTCATTGGTGCTGATAACTCATCTCTACTCACAGAGAGAGGGTCTATTTTAATGTTATCTACTAACTTTGGAGGTTCAGTGATTATCCTATACATTTGTCTTTATTGCGTAAAAAAAAGTAATTGATGTGATTAGAAAGTATTAGAATGTGAAGGCATATTTATATGGGACTAGTTTCCCTACCGATCCTTTTACCAACTATTTACCGCACTAATAATTGTGGATGATGTACAGATAAACTATAATAATACTATAACATCAAGATCCAAGGGTCAATATTTTCTCCAACATGATGTACATCTCTGCAAAGAGTTACCACTCATATGGCTTTAGGGATGTTGGCGATGGTATTATCATGAGATCATTATTTAAAAAAATTGGGAGTTGCTATTGGTTGATAAAAATGACTACATGTGAACATAGTACTAATTTTGTAATTCTTCTGTAATCACTTTGTGACAATTATTGGCCATTTAGGTGACAGATTGCATACCATCTACAACTCGAAGGACAATAGAAAAACGTTCCGTACATTTCAGTAATAGATCACCAGATAATGGTATAGCTCTATTACAATAGAGGATATGCATAGAAAGGCTGGTTATTTGGTAAAAAAGTTATCAACTAAACAGGAGTACAAGTCTCCTGTAAAAAGTATTTTGGGAACACGTAACTTATTTTGGAAATCATTGAGCCTCCTAAAGGATATGTTGGTATTTAATATCATGTATTTGCATTTGTTATAATGTGCACAGTATATATTATATTCATATGAAATGTTTTACTTCCGATTAATGCTTCTAGGACACATCATGACCATCAAAGATATCCAGATTCTTACTGTACCTGGAATATGCAAGTTTTGTTCTTTTTACCCTTTGAGGGCCAGAGTGTAGGGTGCACAATTGCTTTATTATTCTGACCTTTAAAGAGTTAAACGTCTATTCATTTAGGCTTACGTGTTTATCTTTAAAAGTGCATGGGATTTGTGCTTGAAAATTGTTAATATTATCTGTAACTTTTAGTTCTCTGTTTTCTGTTTCTTTATACATAAACCAAAGTTAGAGATCAATGTAAACATGTTACAAAGTTCTTGTTACTGCCAGTTATTTTGGTGAATTTGTCTTTTTTCTAAACACACCTTTCATGTTTGTACTTCAGGAATTGTAGTCCATGATTGAGGCTTCTGTGAATCTGCTGATAGTTTTGCTTTTCTAGGCTATTGTGTATTTTTGGAGAGGGTTAAAAAAAAACTGTTCAAGTAAGCAGAACCCACTTGTCTGTTAATTGAAGATTTCTGGTAGCTACACCCACGATCGACCATTCTCACTCCAGTCTCCCATCCCTAATTTACTCCCAAAATGTGTCCTGTCTTCTCCCTACATCCACCTCAAGATTTAAAACAGGAAAGAGACAGTGGCCCCTGCTATGCCTATAGGCTCTCAAAAATAAATATATTTGTTCTTACTCCAGAGTGAACTCTAGATGCAAAGTGACATAAATTGGGTCCTGGGATTTTTCAAGTTTCGAGAATAATAGGTCTCTATCACAGAATACAGGGATATTTCACATTGCCTCAATATTAATGTCTAAAGGCTTTTTACATGACATTACATTTATTGATAAAGAGCCGGCAGATTCCGCAGCTCTGTTACAATCAGTAGAACAACACATACAATAACAAATTGGTGCAAAGGAAAAGAGGGCCCTGCTCTTGGGAGATTTGTACCATCATAAAGAGAAAAAAATGAATGAAAAAATCCATGTTTGCTGGATATTTATGAAGCGCATACAGTATTTAGCATATTGAACGGTACTGCTCTGTAGATGTCTTGTACTTTGCTTTCGCATAGGCTAGTTGGGTCATCCCAGGGTATGGTTTTCACTACTACATGTCTTCGGTGGCCACTTAGAATGCTAAATACCACCACTCTTGTTTGGCCAGTAGATGTAGAAGATAGCAAAAGCCTTCAAGTGCTTACTTTTGAAGACCTGCTTCTCTTCGATATATATGCATGTTTATGAAACTAAGATTTACAGTTCTGCTCTAGAGTGGTGCTACCTTGAAGGTTTATTTTCGTTGTATGAGATAAATGTCTAATACATTGGAACTATCTCTTCATTTATTTACTTGGGACATAATAGACTGTTCCCCTCTCAACAGTCAGTGGGGATATGTGGAATAACACATGCACAGTATAGAAATTTGGGTGGTGGGGTCTAACTGAGATTCATATAACGATGGATATCATATTTCATGTAAAGATGGATAACCTGAAAAGGGAATTCTATGACAAAGACACCTCTTCATATGTTAATGCAGCAAACACATAGTGCTGCTATATAGTTTATTAATATTTATTAATTATTCCATTGCTAGAATAGTGACGATTACCAAATTAGCGTTGCCATAGTGGAAAGTTATGGTTATTTTGGGTTAGTTTCACAAAGTGCAATATTAAAGGACCTGTATAAAATGCCATCTTTAAGGGTGTTGGACAATAGGTAAATAGTCATATCTTGTACGAGGACACATTTTAACATCATTTAAGGAATTTACTGTTCAGGGGATGTTCCATTTAAAATTGCATATGAAATATAAATGTATATCACCTCAAAATAGGACCATTGACATAAAGGTAAAATTGTGGGAAACGGTGCGTACAAATGGAGTCAAAACTACTGCAGTTTTAATGCTTTTATACCATATTTTATCAGTCTTGCATTGAGATAAATGTAGCCCTCTTTTTCAGTGATTTCCTGGCTGTGCATCAGAATTCCAAATGGTAATTTCTCGCACCTCAAAATAAAATCATTATTAATGTCATAGTAGTGTAGAAATTATGTTTCTCGCCATTACATTTCTTCAATATAGGTATATATTTTCTAGCTTTTTTTAGATGGTTCTCCCCTTTAATACATTTATATCTCTGTCAATATAGCCTTAAATATGTGCCTGAGAGAAATAGATGTATCGACATTTTCTATAATTGTATTTTTTACAGTTTTTTTATACACACCTAACTGATGTTCAGCCTGAAACGGTTTGTTTAAGACGTTTATAACAATATTTAAGAAATGTTCAATTAACTTTGAATTGTATAAGGTATGAAACGGGCTTGATCGAACATTTTGAATTGCAATTCGAAATAGCAGCTTTTGTAATGTCTAAGTTCATCTCTGACAGAACGACATCAATAAAGCAAACTGTAACATGGACCTCTAGCCACAATGTGGTCTGCAATAAACATTTGTTTTTCCATTATGTTTGTATTTTTTAACTCTATTTGCATTTCACATTCTGTATCCTGATATACTAATACTAAAACTAAGTAAACTTACTACAGAGCTACTACAGATAGTAAATCATTGGTAACCATTTATTGAAGAAACAAGATCCTAATAAATCAGAGGTGAGGTCCAGATTATTCGGCCCATCTAGTCTGCCCTTGACTTACTTCAACTAGCACGGTGGCCAAGTGGAGTCAAGACACCAGTAACAAAACGCTAACAGCCAGTTGGAGAATGGTTCTGTTGTTGGATACTATTCAGTCCTATTTGATACACCTTAACTAAGACTAAGAAGAGTAAATATGTTATAAATAATCTTTGGGAATGCATAAGGTCCTAAAGCCCCATCAATACTTTCCAAATTCATCAAAAAACATATCAAACACTAAAAACATTATTACAGTCTTGTGTATATGTATTTGTGTATTCCTACATTACTAAAAAAAAAGAGTGTCTTATGAGATTCTCTATGAGTTTCTTGAACGGGGACACACAGCACAAATGGTTATATTACACTGGGGGTACATATTCTGGTATAAAGTGACCTTATAAAACTGGAAACTAATGCAGTCTGCAGGAATATTTCATTGTTTTCTATTACTAAGATTATTTTTCAAGTAGTCACCTTTTATACATAACGTCAAGCTAAGCAGGGCATGATGCATGCCTGAACACAAGATCAAGCAATTATTTCAAGGTCACTGGGAAAAGGGAGCACAACAGCACAGCTTTTAGTGCTATTATAACAACTTGGTATTTTGTGTTTTCTAATAAGTGTAATCAACTCTATCAAGAGTGTGTGTGTGTGTGTGTGTGTCCTGCGCATACATTTATATGTTTATACATTTATTAAACAAACATGACAATGACAGATCTTTTGTTTATTGGTGTGTATCTTTTGCCTGTGACATAATAAGTGCTAAGGTATACAGTTTCTTCCAAGGCACAAAGTAATGGATTGATTTGAAATTTATCTTCACTGCTTTTTTACACTGCTTTTTATCATACGACAGTATATAAAAGTCAATATATTCAATAATAAATTCAATTTTTTTTAAAATTTTTGTCATCTGGTGTGCAAAAAAAATCAACTTTATACAGTTATATGTGAAGGAGCACAGGATTCCTTTAAAGCGATGCTTTCCGAAAAATAAAATGTTATGTTTGTGTGTATAAACACTGTGATTCAGCCACTATATATAAATGTCTCTGAGTTAAAAATTGATGTAAAAAGTTTATTAAGTTTATTAACTAAAGAGTGTCAACTCACTAACTTCACTTTATATTATTAAGTGGCAGCTCTGGCAATGAGCTGGTTCTGTATAATGTATAGTTCAATCAGTGATTTGCATGATTGCTCCCTAATTTAGCTATGTATTATACAGGATCAGCTAAACCTCTCGCAGTAGAAGCTTGCTATGATTGGCCCTTCATAATGCATAGTGAATTGGGTGACTTGAATCCGCTACCCTCCAGCCAACACCCTCTTTATTTAACAAACCCCTATATGAGAGGCTGTGCTACGGAATCTGTTGGAGTTATATAAATAAAATTAATAAATGTAATATAATGTGTATAATGAGGGCCGGGGTGGACCGCAAATGAAAAGCACATGAAAATGGTGTTACACTTTTATACTCTTGCAATGTGCAGTCATGTGTAGCCAGTTGACGATCACACACTGCCGGATCTGATCCGCCGTTGGAGCAACGGCATGGGTAAATATATAGGCATTTGCCCAGTGCGGTATACAACCAGTCTTGGCCTGTATACAACTGTGGCCGTTACATCTGAGATTATGCATTATACATATTGCCAGGTAACATTTAGCATGTGCTGGCATAATGCATGTTAATCTTGTATATCATGTTAACAACGGGCCACTGTGCAACCCTTTTGCTGAACTCTGCTCGAGCAAAACCATAATAAGATGTCAAATCCCATCAGGCTAATACAGTGAGGGAATTTATACATGAATGGGATAGGCATACAGCTCCTGATTCTAAGATAAGACCAAGCACTGATTAATGAATTAATGAATGGTTCTTACCTTTGATTAACTATGTTACTATGTTTTTATGTAAGCTACAGAGGAAACACAATTACAAAAGATGATATAAACAGGAGAAACATTTTTATGATAATGTTCCTATGTGATCATATTCAATAGTACCTCATAACCGTTACAGTATTAAAATGCCCCTCACCTGGGAAAACTGACATATAAACTGAAAATTCCACAAAAAACGTAAAAAACAAATAACACCAGCTGGAAAAAACTATACAGCAGAATCCATGAGCAATAAATATGTTCTGTCTATTGCAGGCACTGTATAAATTAATAGACGTAATACAGTTTATTAGTTACTGATGCTTGCACTGCTTCAGAAGCTGCTTATTTATTTTTGTGAAATAGGGTTTGCAGCATGTCAATAGGGAGAGGGAATACAATTGTAGAATTGTGTTCTGCTGCGATAGTGTTCAGCGTTTGCAGGTAACGCAGCTGCAGGGCTGCCGGAGACTCGGATATCACGATGGATGCTTCTTTTAAAGCCCGGGAAGCATTCATCTCACCTTCTGCTGCTACAACCTAAAACAATCACCAAAATATAGCCATCAAACACATAGCAACATTTCCATGAGATCAGTAATGTTTAGATAAGCATGTTTGGATGTTATAATTGGCAACAAAAACCCTACATGAGGCATCATTAGAGCCATCCAACCAACTTATTAGAGATCATGTCAAAAGAACTTTGACTGCTGTCTGTTCTAAACTCACACGTCTAGGTGTTTGCTAGAACACAATCTCTAGCATCTCTGTACGACCCCCACATGGGAAAGGCTTAATTAAAAAAAAAAACACATAAAGCCTCAAACAGTTGGCCAGTAACCAACCTCATGGTGACGAGGGTGATCTGGCTTCTGCACCTCTATCCTGGGCTTTGTTTACAACCTGTCTAGCACAACAGATATGAGCTCCAAGGGATCCATGCATATAGTGCATTTAGACGGATATCTAAATCTACTATAGATATATACCAAGAATCCCTTGCACTATTTTTGTGAGAAAAACAAGTCTTTAGGTGTGCCTGTAGATTTAAGTTTGGCAATGCTTCCTTATTTCTAGGCTATTTAGGGCAGTTCCCTTCCTCCCTGAGTTACCTGAACACGTAGCAGCTTCCCTCCCTGTTATTTTGATTGTATTTTGTTGTATTTATGGTAACACGGCCCTCACTCCCCTCATACATGAGTTAGGCCTAGACCAGCACCACTGCTTATCACCATAGTAACCAGTGAAATGTTTCTGATTGGATCATTTCACTGGTTGCTATGGTGATAAAAACAGTTGAATCAATATCACATAATCACCCTCAGTGGTGCAGAAATGCACCACTGAGCTGTATTCTGTGCTTTATTCTGTTTTTAGCTATGGGACTTAAAATTGAGCGATCAGTAAAGCAATTTATTACCTTAGCACGGGCTTCTCTCACAGCTTCTGCTTCGGCAGCCATAGCTCTCTGCATCTGTACAGGCAGGCGTACGTCTCTCATCTCTACACGGTCCACTCTCACCCCCCACTGGAGTGTGGCGGTATGCAATATTGACTTAAAAATAACAGTAACATACAAGAAATGTGTCACTAGGCACATTCAAAAATAATAGTATGACATATCTTCAAAGGTGTATTTTATTAACATGCTAAAAAATGCAATTTATGTTTTATGTAAGTGAAAGGGAACCCCCCTAAAAACTCGCCATTCCATGGGGCAATTACCCTCCCTGCCTCCTTGCCAGCCCTTTCCTGTTTTCAACACAGGCTAGATATGACAAGCCACACACTATATTTTATGTTCATGTAGCACGCAGCTGGGCAAACTCGGCTGGTGGCTACATACCGCAGCACCCGATCTATGGGGCGCTGTTGGCCACATGGCCAGTTCGGCCTGTATGGAGATGCAAGAGCATGGCCTTCCGTATATCTGAAATTAAAAAATAAATGCTAGGGTCATACGAAGTGATTCAACTCCCAGAGCACACAGTCAAGTAACACCTGCTTTTTGTAGGTGTCTCGAAAATTTTACTTATGTAGACACCTGTGAATGTACCTTGTACCTTGAGAGACACGTGCTAACCTACATTTAGAAAGGTCATTGAAAGGTCATTGAATCGCTAACCAGGAATTTTCCTCCTCTGTTATGTTCAATTAAGGATTAGACTGGTCCTTGAGCTGGACCCAATGTATTTAATAACAGAGCTGAGTTTTACCTGAATATTGTGTGCAATCTCCTCCCGGTTGGACAAGATACTGGATAGTGTTTGTGTTCCCAAAATATTTCTCAAAGTAGTTTGTGCTAATTGGTGTGTGGCTAAGTGAACATTATTAACATTGGCCACAGACTTGATTGCATTTTCAATCTTGTAGTAGACAACACCATCAACATTTGTAGTCACAGAATCTTTTGTGAGGATCTAAGATGCAAAACACAAAGAGATCAGCGTTGTTAAAAATTCTAATACAAGATATTGAAAAAAAACCCCCATCTCTTCCCATAAAATCTAAAACAATATTTAGGAGTAGAATATTAAAATATAACATTAGCCAGACGTTCTTTTAAAAGTGGAAGTAACCGTTGGTAGGGAACTGGGCAATTCACCTGCCCAAAGACTGGAACTTATGTTTTTGCTGTGAAAGCATTTATGATAACTTAAATATACATTGCAGTTGTTCTGAAAAGCCTAGTAAAAGTTGAAAAAGTTGGTAGTTGAATACCCCATTGTCTTTACCTATTTAAGGTATGACATCATCTGTTCTCTGTTCCAGTGAACCAAATTAGAATGCTGGGGAGTACAACATTTTCTGCTCATGTACAAATTGCATGAATATACAAACACCTACCTCTTGTGGAGGGATTGCAAATGAAATAACCCTGAGATCCACCTTAATAAAGGTATCTGTGCATGGAAGGACAAATATCAATCCTGTGTACAAGAAAGATAAAATCAGGATTTTTTATTTATCGTTGAAAATGCAAAAAAAACTGAAAAACATTGAGCCACACCTTGGGTCCAATGGGTAGAGGACACAAATGATCTCCAAGATCACCTGCCCCTTAAGACCACCGCAACTGCGACCGGGTCCGCCACTCTAAGGGGTCGGGAAGCCCCCACCAGGGCCCCCCGATGTTTTAATGTAAGCCCTGTGCGGCCGCAGACCCGTAAGGCCGGCCCTGGTGGGGGCTTCCCGACCCCTTAGAGTGGCGGACCCGGTCGCAGTTGCGGTGGTCTTAAGGGGCAGGTGCCCCTTATGCCCTGCGTTAATGCGGCCGTAGAGGCCGCATAGGCCCAGTCAGTCCGGTCCTGCCGCGGGCCCGGCCGCAGTTGCTGCTTGCTCCGGCAACAAAGTAAGTAGGGTGAGGGAGGGGGGTGCAGTGAGAAGGGGCAGAGGGAGGTTAGATAGTGAGAGATGGGGAGAGGGGGTACATAGTGAAAAGGGGGAACAGTGAGAAGGGGCAGATAAGATGGGGAGAGGGGGTAGTGTGAATGCGTATGAGAATTAATGAATGAATGAATAAATGTGTGGATGAATTGTGTGAATGCGTATGACAATTAATGAATTCATGTGTGGATGAATTGCTTGAATGATTTGTGAGACTGCATTAATGAATGTGTTAATGATTTGTGTGAGTAAATGCAAAGATGGTACATGAAGGGTGGGCTTTAACAATAAATAAATAAATAAATGCCCGGGCCTATTTTTTGTCCCAGTCCGAGCCTGTCCATGCCAAAAGAGGCTTAGTCTTCTACCTTCTATTGTCACTTCATTTTTAATATATGGGCAACCAAAAGCCTACAACTGGATTAAAGAGGTAAAATCCTCTTCAATAGTTTTACATTTTCCTTTGAGGAACACACCTGTCAATAACTACTTCAAGAATTCTCTGTCCCCATCATTTATTTAAGCTGAAATGGTAACTAAATGGTAAAACACCAAAGACTGATCAACACACATAGCGCACACAATGGACTGGAAATATTTAATGATCTTCAGTACTGGAATCAGTGTGTTCCGGTGTCTGTCATAGAGCTGAATTGTAGTGTAGACAGGTAAGCAGATTTACCTGGTCCTTTTGCTTTTCCTGAAGTGATACGGCCAAGTCGGAACACGACTGCACGCTCATATTCCTTAATAACCTGAAATGATTTAAATTAATGTGTAAGCTTGGGATTGTTTGGCCATGCCATTTTGATGTTAATGTATTAATGAATCTTCCAATTACCTTAACACAGAACCAGATGGAAAAGGGAAACATGATAGCTGCCAGGAATGCAGACAATATCAGTATCACCCAGCCACAGACACCAATTTCTCCTTTCACGGCATCTAGAATCATCACAGATAGAGTAGGATGTTAGAATACAGTAGTATTGACTAATATGGATGGCACAGAGATGGAATAAATGCATGTTTAGTCATCCTGGCCTCCTAGTATACTGTATGAAATGGATCCTACAGATCGTTACCCCACACACCCAACTTCTGCACACACATATGGCATAAAACACTATACACTGTGATAGTAGGAATGATTTTGGGGAAAACTCCAAAAGGCACCCTACAGAAGTAACTGTTTCAGAAGATATTTCTTAGGTGATCAGGCACTGTAACATTATTAATCTAATCAGGCAAATAGAAGCAACAGAATTTTTAGAAGGATATATGCCAGATTTGCAGTTCTAAGAAACTGAGAAATCAGTAATGGTAGCAGAGCACATAACTCGGGCACCAAACACAAAGTCTTGCTTAAAATCCCAAAGGACTGTATGTTTACCCTTGGTCATCAATCTTCAGGAAATGTTACTGAGGTATTTTGCATAGGGACAGACACGGTATAACTTGTGCACTCACTTAGTTGAGTGGGTCAAATGTTTGTAGCAGAGTTTTCAAAACGTTTAGGAGGGGATATAAGGTAACTAGTGTTCTTACAACAGATGGAGATTGGGGCCTTTAAAACCCTCGTGGTTCCCATCTGGTTTGTCAGTTTCCACAGAAACATACAGTAGAAAGTGGTAAGGGATAAGAACCATTCAGCCAACATAGTCTGACCAAATGGATAACTCAATTTAATGGCATGGAGTCCTTCTCCAGCTTTATTTACTGTATCTTTTGGACATTTTCTATGTAACTCACTACAACAAGAAGCAAACAATGCTAACGTTCCCAATATTCAACGCTGAGCAAACTTTTCACAGGTTGTGGAAAAACCTGCTCACTGATACAAAAGGAAACTATTCACAGGTTGTGATAAAACCCAATGACGGATAGAAAAAAGGAAACCTTTAGTTACTAGAAAAGCAAAAGGGAGTCACTGACACCTTTGTGTTGTTCTTTACTAGAGCCATGATATATGGTGATACAACACAAAAGTGCAAACATATTGACATTTTGTTTTGTATTCATAATGTATGAAGCATGACAGGTTTGGGTAACAAATATATGCAGCTTTCTATGAATACACATAATGTTCCTGTTGTGTTTTTAGCAACCAGCAATGTATAGTGTCTTAAGAATTGGTATATTTAATATACCCCAGCATAGACAGTTCTGTATTTCTTTTGTTAGTTGTTATGAACATTTAAAACACAAACCTGGAAAACCTGACTTGCCTGGTAACCAAAGTACTTATGTAACTTGACCCACAAATTCATACTTAACATACTTATAACATTCTTCCTCCCACAATAAACTTAATATACAAAACATGGATAACTAGATCAACTGCATTACGGTTTAATACAGTCAACTCAATAAGAAGACTATCAGGATAGTTAAAGTGGACGGATCCATGATTACTCAACCTGGAAACTCTCCAGATTTCAACTAAAGGCTCAGGAAATCAAAGTTGATTACTGGGTCAGTGTTTGTAATATTCTGGTGGGTTAGCTGCCATGTGACTATACCCACTCCATGCTCAGGTTCTGCAAAGTCTATTTCAGGCTAGCCCCAGTCACTTATTCTGTCTATACACGTCTTCTTGTCTACTAAGGAACATCAGAGGGTCAGAGTCAGGGTAAGGGTCAGCCCCGAGAAACTCCCAGGTCATACACTGGTCTTTCTAACATTTCAATTACAGATTCAGGTAGGATACCTCCTCTTTTTGAAGGAACAGTTATCTAAACGTCAATATTATTTACAGTGTGTTGCTTTACAGCCATCAATATGTGTGTACTCCTTACCCACGAACTCTTCTCTGGATTCTCGTTTCTCTTTGGTAATAGGAGCTTGCATGTCCAACTCCATGTTTAATCCCGTGCCCTGTAGCAATAAGATAAGTCAAATATGATACAGAGAATAAAATTATTTAAGATTCATGAATTAGTTTGAGTTTAAGTAGTTCTAGTCCATTCAAAATGTTCTAACATAGTTCTCAAATGACACATTCTTGGAGGTTTGGAGGTGCTTAGGACACATTCTTGGAGTTTCAGAAAACATTTTTCTGCACACACCATAAACATTTTTGAATAAGTATCATTTAAGAATTACAAAAATGTTAGAATGACACAATGCTATCACAATCATCATCATCAACTGAATTATCTTCGGAGAGATACTGAGCACAGATAAATCTGTATATATTTGGAATCGGTCACATATGCAGATGTCCATTAAAAGCACAGATAATACCGTGAGTTTCACACCATAATATTCACACCATAAATCATTGCACCCTCATTCTCTGTTATAGTGACAATATGCAAAGTGATCAACTAGATTTAGGTAGCAGTGTTTGATTTTGGATTTGATGACATTTGTAGAATTCAAGTAATCTGTTTCCTTTGATCCCTTCGGTGTTCAAGAGTATTCTTTTGTAGAGTAGAATTAGGGATTATCGGAAGCAGCTAATCAGTGTCAAGAAAGTGTTCCCATTGAATCCAGTGAGAGGTCTAGTTAGATTCCCATCAAAACTCCAGTGAGCCAGCACTGTGAGCATGCGCGCCATTGTGCAGAAGATGCATTTGGCAAAACACATCTCCTGCAATGCAAATAGCTTAGGAGTGAGTGAACACATCAAAATGTATATAAAGCATATTATTATAAATCTCTCTATGCACGTGCATGCAAAAAATATTAATTTAAAGTATAGAGTATAATAAGATGATGTCGGCCAGTGGCCCACTGGGCATTTACCCAGTATGCCAGATGACTAATCAGGGCCTGTCTCTAAAACAATGACACCAAATGAAAACTGTAGGTCATTTTAATAAATACCGTATTTGCTCGATTATAAGACGAGGTTTTTTCCAGAAAAAAACTTCTGAAAAACCGACCTCGTCTTATAATCGAGGTCGTCTTGTAATCAGGCCTCAGATCATCCCCCACGATACCTCACAATTCCATCGGCAGCCGCCGCCGCCGTATCAGCTGCAGCCACCGCCGCCGCTTCTGTATTCGCGGCAGCTGCCGCCGCCGCCGCTTCTGTATTCACGGCAGCCGCCGCCGCTTCTGTATTCGCGGCAGCCGTCGCCGTTTCTGTATTCGCGGGAGCCGCCGACTCCGTATCCGCGGCAGCCGCCGCTTCCGCCTCCGTAATCCGCGGCAGCAGCCGCCGCCTCCGTAATCCGCGGCAGCAGCCGCCGCCTCCGTAATCCGCGGCTTCAGCATCCTCCGATGCGGCCGAATCGGAAGCTGTGACCATAACAGATGCGCGGGTCACGTGGGTCGCGCTGTTCTCACCTGACCCAGCTTCGTTTTTTACGTTTTGTGCCTATGATTCTATGCAAATCAGTCCTACCTGACAGTCTGTGCTCCTGTTCACAATTTGTGAAGAGGAGCATAGACTGTCAGGTAGGAATGATTTGCATAGCTGGTTCAATTAGGGGCACAACCTAGTGAACTACATTTCCCATGATTCCCAGACCCCTTTAAGCGTGACTGAGGAGCATGGGACATGTTGATGGGACATGTTGATGGGACAAGTTGATGGGACATGTTGATGGGACATATAGATCTGCTATTCCCACTGACAGGTGAGAAAGAAAAAAGAAAAAAACACAAAAACAGTGGTTTTGATTTTTTTCCCATTAGGGTCGTCTTATATTCAGGCCTTTTCTTTTTTTCCCCAATAAGATCCAAAATTTGAGGGGTCGTCTTATAATCGGGGTCGTCTTATAATCGAGCAAATACGGTAAGTTTAATAATGTAAAAGCTAGGTGGGATGAGGATACTGGTGGTACTTCAATGTATTTATATTAGGGCCAAAGGTGTAACAGCGAAACACTGCTTATACAGATCTCTCACTGGATAGTTGTCACTGCCAACCAATTAGTGCACAGGGGTGGTTCCAAGTAAAAATCACCAATGAGATTGTATAAAAAGGTCTCATTAGCGGTAAATGAAGACAGCTGCTGCTGAGTTTATGGGATATTGGAGCACAGGCTTTCTCCAGATAGTTGTGACTGCTCTATGATGGTGCAACAACCCTCAAAATGTTACCAAATGTATCTTAACAATACCTGCTCAGTCACAAATATATTAACTGCGTACCACTTATGTGGTTAAATATGTCACAGTTTTTGTAAGCTGTATCTCCCTTTTGAACAGACCAGCAGAGTATGTTGAAATTTTCATATAAAGCAACAATAATATTATTGAGTTGATAGATATACAGATTTCTAAGCTGTGATGAACAGGGCCATGGTAGCAGGGGCGCCTGCCCGGGACTTAAATTAAAACATCGTTTGTTTTTTTAAACTTTATTTAACGTCATTCATGTTAAATAAAGTTTAAAAAAAAACAAAAAAAATACGATGCTTTAATCTAAGTCCCGGGCAGGGGCGCCGAGCGGTTGCTCGTGAAGTTCTCAGCAACCGCTCAGCGCCCCTTACTCTCCGTGACTCTGTCGCGGGTGCCGGCATCTCATGAAATGCCGGCACCGCGGCAGAGCGAGAAGACGGATGCCTCCCGCTCTCTCCGGCAACAAGGTTAGTGAGGGGGGGTGTAGTTTGAAGGGGCAGAGGGAAGGGTGTAGTTTGAAGGGGCAGAGGGGGGGGTGTAGTTTGAAGGGGCAGAGGGGGGGGTGTAGTTTGAAGGGGCAGAGGGGGGGTGTAGTTTGAAGGGGCAGGGGGGGTGTAGTTTGAGGGGGGTAGTTTGAAGGGGCAGGGGGGGGTAGTTTGAAGGGGCAGAGACGGGGGGTAGTGAAGGGGGGGGCGCCAGAGGAGTAGTCCGCACAGGGCGCCACAACGCCTAAGGCCGGCTCTGGTGATGAATAGCATGGGCATTATAAAACAAAAACATGTGCTTAAGTCAAATGCTAAAACCATACTCACTATTAAGAAATTCAATTCTCAAAAAATCTAAGATAACAATGTGTCCAGATCCCCTTGATACAAACAGAAAGACTACAAGACAAATACAACCTTCCCAGATATATTTAAAACCCTATAAATTATTGTCATACATACATACATTACAAGTGTTTTGAATGATATGTGGGTAGTAATTATGTATGTCATATGTATTGTACTGTGCAAAAGTGAAGAAAAATCAAATCAATATTTGGTGTGACATCCCTTTGCCTTTGAAAAAAAAAAAATTATTCATACACTTGCACAAAGTCATGTACTTACGTTTATTATTAAAAAATTATACCAAACAGGGGCTAATTATCATCAGTTTAATATGTAGGTTGAAACAGCTGTGTAGAAGGAATAAAACTGTTTGAGGAACAGACAAACTCGCTAACAATGTGAAGTTGCTGAAGACAGTTTAATGTCAATAGTCATGCACCATGGGAAGACTAAGCACAGCAAAAGAAACACAAGGGGTTTTCGGATGTTTTGTCCAAACTCTTTCAAAGCACCACGAAAAATTGGCAATATTGAGGACCATAGTTGCAGTGGTTGACTATTGGAAATTTAGTGCAGCAGATGAAAGACACATCTCAATTGGGAGATGTTCAACAGTGCCATAAGCTGAGCATTTGCAGCAAACAGTAGGAACCTGGTACACCCATCTACATTCTGTACAGAAATGGTCTTCATGGAAGACTTGCGGTCCAAAAACCCATATGTTCGACATGGAAACAAGGCCAAGCGACTCAACTATTCACGAAAACACATGCTGCAGATGTCATGTTTAGGTGCAATATAGCAACCTCAACAGGGGGGCTTTACTGAAATGGAAGTGAATATGAGGAAGGGATTCCAAGTGCAAACAGTATTAATAGGGAATATTCTAAGACTACATGAATAGATCTACTGCCTGCAACCAAAAAGAAAATGTCAAACATTGTGTTAACTTTAATGAATCTACCGTAATTATATGGCTTAAATTAAAAACAAAAAATGAAAATGTGTTATTTTAACAAAATGTTAAATCATTTCAAATCGCCAAGCCTCGTAACTGCCACAAAATGAGTATTTAATATTGTCTTATTTCCTCCTTTGGTGTAAACAAAGACATGTTTTACCTGTTACTTAAAGGGACACAGCAAACGGACGCATACAGTTTCTTAAGATAAATCAATCACCCCCATTATGTGATCCCTCTGTGGGTTCCAGGGAAATCTTGGAGATCTTAGGGTTGGGTGTCCTAGCCCCTGTCTAAACCAGCTTATAAATGTGAATGAAACGACAGTAACAAAGGTGACACAGCACTGAGAGAACGTAACAGAGATTACTATGATGACTGTGAAATACGGCTGTAGTAAGTGCATTAAAGCCCATGTACATACCTGCACAGGGATCTGGTCTGGAGGTGTGCACTGTGCAGTACTGTGTTCTTTCACTCTCACTTCTGTGTCTTCAGCAGGACCCACCCCAAGTTATGTCAACAAGGATGTGCTGAGAGTTGTAAAAGCACCTCTGGAGTCAGAGAGTTTATCCCTATAGAAACATCTGAGTCTCCATAGCGTCACTAACTTACTCTAAGGGCTTGTACACTGACGTTATTAACAGAAGGAGAAGTTAAAATACAATCTGAACTAAGCGTCACTGTGATATAAAGGCATAGGATAAATGGGTATATCATACAGGGCACAACAGAGCAAGAAATCATAATAAATAATACAAATATAACATAGAAATATTGGGGATTCTGTCACACTATATGACCATGTATTATTTAGCCCACCACTACGTCAAAGTTCCCCCAGTTTGGCGAGTCCTATCTCCTTTTTCATGGCCATATAGCTTATCTCAGAGCTAAATCAGTGGGACTGCACCGCATTTTAACACACTGAGACTCTCAAGCAATTTACAGCCTTCTGTGACCAAGGCATACCGGAAAGGAGTGCCCTAGAAGTATCTAAATAGACCATGTCTAATCCACTGAGCTTAAGTCTCTTAGCCTCATTTATTATAAAAGCAAACCTGGTCTTTTAAATATCAATAAATGTATTGAGAAAAATATATCAGTGATATATATATATATATATATATCAGAGCGCATTGACTTCTGTTTATTGTGTATTCTTCCTATTCATTTGTAAATAAATAAATACAATCCAGGGGAAGGCTGGCACCTTCTTACTTGAGGGGGCAGGCAAAGCCAAGTTGCTTGACCCCCCCCCCCAGCAATACATTTACACACTTATTCCCTCTTACCCCTCACCCTCTAACCTTGTTTGGAGCCCTTTTCTAATAGAATAACATAATGTGACCCTGCTGCATTCTTGCATCCGCCTGCAGACAATCGTCCACAGGCGGCCCACATAATTTTTGTTTATTTTTTTTTTAGAAAACTGATCAGTAGAGGTGTAACTCTGGTGATAAAGAAAACAGAAAACATAGAAATAAGGAAGCATAATTTAAGAACACATAAGAACCATTTGACCCATCTAGTCCTCATATCATGAACTTAATAGAATTCACTTGCACTGCACAAGTTTAAAACACAGCCTCTCTTGAGGACATTTGATATCTCATAGAAGGAGGCGAGGAGGCAGTTAACCTTAACCCTTAAGAATGTGGAAAAGTTACAATATGGAAAGTATTTTTCTGGAACCTACAGAATTTATGTTATTTGGAACTTGATTAGTTGGCCAGTTGGATAGAATTGATGTCTATTCTCTCTCTCTCTCTCTCTCTGAGAGAAAGATCTTCCAATTGACGGCACCAGTAGCTCCGCCAATTATGCAGAGGTTTACACATTACGGCGAAATGGCGGAGCTTCCAGTGACGTCCTCTACCCCTTAGGACCCATGTGTGTTGTCTGGGGGGGGTTCAGAGCCTGGCTTTGCTGGGTCTGGCAGGGAAGTGAAATGAGTAGTTAGGCTAATCAGTCTGGGCTACCAAAGTAACCAGAGAGGGATCCAATTGGGAGCTAGGCTTTTCTTTTAGGATTTGTTGGGGTGATTTGTGCACTTACAAATAAATCACAGTTTGCTACAAATGAGAGTTCCTGATCCTTATTGCCCTTGTAGACTGTGCTTGAGATCCCTAAAATTATTTGTCACAATATGTATATATATTGTAATCTTCACAGGGCCATATTTAACACTGATTGGACACTGGGCATTTTCTTGTACACCCCCCACCCCTAATAAATTACACTCTACCCCAACAGCAAAAAAAAAAAAAAAACATAAAAAAGAAGTTTGCCACACTGACACTGCGGATAAGGAAGAGACGTCTTCCCTCCAACTGACCCTAGCATGAGACGTCCTTACGCCAAACGTGCAGGGAAGGGAATGTGCACAATGCTATGAAAATTGCATAGTAAGTGTATATGCTGGTCAGGCTAGTGACCCGAAACGGATTTGCGAGCTGCTACCAGTACCGGCCATAGGTGTTCAGGCACCCTGTGCAGGGCACCCTGTGGTACCCACTCCCCCATCACCCCCAGTGCCGCATCTCTGTTTTCCTTCCCCTTGTATTTGGGGTACAGATCAAGTAAACAACAAATGGAAACACATCAATGCAGGTATAAACTGACTGAATACGATATACAGACCTTGTGTTTGCAGGTATAGAGTAAATAACATGGAACCATAACATTGCAGCTATAGATTGCCTGTGGTGTAACAACCATAGTTGCAGGGGTCGGAACTGTGACCAGGGCCACCATTCTAGGGAGCCCGGGCTATCCCTGTAACCTCTTCAGCCCCATTAAAGCTGAACTTCCTGCACGGCAAGGGCCTGCAGCTTACACACTGTGGGAGCAGCTGTGTTTTTAACACTGGGTCATGTAAAGACCATTGTGACCAATTTTGGATCATCAGAAAGCTGTGTTTCTGATGATATGTATATGCTAGAAGGAGAATGTATGCATAAGTATGTATGTGTGTTACCATGAATGTGTAACTGTGTACGATGGCACAGGCAGGCTGTTTGGGAGACTGAGAAACCGTTTGGGAAAGATGGAACAGACTGTTTGGGGTCACTGACAAGATGTTTTGGGACAGAAATGGCACATAGAAGCAATTTGGGAGAATTGACAAACTGGGGACACAGGCATGCTGTCTGGGGACTCAGATGGCACAGGGAAGCTTCCTCATAAACATTCTCTCCCGCCATAATACCTTACCTCAGGGATCAGCCTTTTGTAAAGAATTATGGACTGCTTTGCTATCTCCCTGGAGCTTTCAAAAGTACAATTGCTCCACTACCCCAGGCCAGGCCCCGGCCCCCACTTGATGACTAAGGTCTCCATTGGATCTTGTTTCTTTAGCTATGTACATAACCCATATTGCTACAGACTGCATACAATGTCGCAACAGATTGATCAGCTACGACAGTGAAGTACACAACAAACCTCACATTTGAAATGGTCAGAGAACAGATGTTTTTTCCTTGTTTTTGTTAGGCATCGCTAAGCAATGGAACTTCATCAAGACTTATGTAACTATGTCTGTTACTAAGTATGCATTTAACAGGCGAATAATGCATTTTATTTCGACAATTTTATTCATAAACTTGGTATGCTGTCTGTATACATATTTATGTGACTGAGAGCTTTACAATACTGTGATAAACTAATTTTAATTCTCCTTAATAAAAGTGAGACTGTACAAAATTAACTGTAACATGAGCAGACCCTTAACATACCGGAACAGAAGAAGAGGACCCTGAGAGGTTACAATTTATTAGGAGGTCGAGACGGAATGAAAGAGAAGGTGAGTGGCAGATTGGGTAAAAGATTTGTGAGATATATTGGAGGAGAACTTGGGCTGTTTGGTAGTTTGTTGAATTCTCTGTGATGAAGATTATCAGGAATTGAGGATCTATGAAATGGGGGAATTGCCAGTAGTTCAGTCTTTGAGATGTTTTGGTTTAGGTAGTAGTTTGCTATCCAGGGGAAAGTGGTCATGGATACCATAGGAATCAAGGGTGTACAAGAGAAGCTGGTGGTCTCTGTGTCAAAGGCTTTAGAAAGGTCAAAAAGGAGAATCGAGGAGACGTTTTGATGAGGGTTGTCCACTACAGTTTGAAACTGGATTGTAAAGGATCAGACAGAAAGTGAAGAAGAATTGATGTTGTTTCGAAGGCAAAAATATTGATTTCATTTAGATTTTTCTTCTGTTTAATCACTTTGCATTTTCTAAATGATAAACTTTTAACATGTTTATTTTTGAAAGCATTCTTACTTTACAGCATTTCTTCACACCTGCCCAAAACTTTTGCACAGTACTGTATATAGAAATATTACCCGATGAACAGTCACTGAAATGTTCAAACAATAAGCGGACTTACATTGTGTTTAAAACTTTGCCAGAGAGTTGATCTTTATAAAGTTGTTGCTACAGTTGTAAAGCCTTTTGAACTTTAATCTAGAAGTGTTCTTTACAAGGAAGCCTGTGGTGCTTTGATGTCCCTCATGGTCTTTTTCAAATTTTCTATAAAAAAAAAAAAAGTGGTGTTTTTCCCCCCCCTTTAGGGACTATCACAAGAGGATCAATTTGCAGTTACTTATAATAAATCGGTATAAAATTAGAGACCCTGGACAAAATGTGAACCTGCTAAGCATGCGGTGTCTTGGAAATGATCAAATTCGCCCAAACCACATTAAGCCTGCAGACAATGGTAAAACAAAAAAAGACCTACCATTATTTAGCATAATGTATTTAATGAAAATTACATAAATTGCGGGTTTTTTTTCTTTTGACTGCCTTGAAAGCTATTTTATTCTTGCCTAGAGTTCAGTTTTGCACAGAAACCACACCTATTTACCAAGCATGAAATATTTACAAGAGAAACTAAATATCCGGGGGGGGGGGGGGATCTGAAGGAAATAGGGGAACTATTACAATATGACACGCATAAATCTACCAGGGAACACAATTGTTTTGATGGGCATTGTTTTCTTTAAGTTGACGTCTTTAGTTACACGTTATGTCTTTTATTGGACCAGTATAGAAAAAGATAGAGCCACATGAGCTTTTAGAATGTCAGACATGCCCTCAACCTGATGAAAAGACCACTCAAGCCCTGAAAGCTTATGTCACTCTAGATGGAGTGAAGACCCCACCTTATCTTGATTGTGAAGCTTTGTGGAGCTCCACCACACCAGGCCCCATTCCACATGCCTCTTACAGGTGAAATATACCAGCCTGCCAATTAACCCATGTTATCATTGATCTGAAGGCATAGTGCTTTCACTTCATCATGTCACCATTGCTGTCATGTCACAATAAATGAGGTACTGCAAGCTAATGGCAGTAAAAGCAGACTTGACAGGCTGTAGATATTAGAGAAGACCAACAGCTATGGTTTCTGAAAAGACTTTTATAAGACACTGGCCATCAAGAGTGTATGTGTAATACACATGCTATATTTTAGCCTTTACAGGCAAGTGAAAACTTGACACATTGCATTCCTTTTATCATCACCAACAGGTTATTGGAGGAGCCGTTGAAATGTGTTATTTAATTATTCTTGTGGTTATTCTACCTCGCAAAACTGAATTATACACTAATATCTGCATTTAACAGATCAAATACTACTATTGTTATTTCCAGAAATGACTGCATAAGAATCAAATGCCACAAGTTCGGTGTTGGACTAAAAGCAAAAAAAACCAAAACAAAAATAATCAAATTTTTTAAATCCAAATTTACAAGTGATAAAAAAAAAAAAACAACTATTGCTAAAACTCAACCAAAAACTATTGTGTGTTGAAGAGTTTACAGCACATACCATAACAAATACATAACATACCAATTACATTAAAAAGGACACCAAGCTCTTCAATGCAAATGCTTAATTTTTAATAATTCACATTTGTTACTTGGTCCAAACATAACAATTTTATGATACAAGCATTAAGACACTTTTCAGAATCCCAGATTACAACGCGAGAATATATTGTACATAGAAAACTGTTGTAACCTCCATGCACCATAATAAAGGAAAATGTCTGTTCAGTGTTTTAGTATTTAAAACTGTATTGTAGTAAACTTTTTTTCTTCCTTCTTGAGTACATTAGTAAACCAGTTTATAAATAGATGTAAGAACGTTTGTTTTCTTACACTAAAGAGATTTTACTGTAAACTCACCATTTCATATGCTATCGAAAAATCCTAAATTAGTAATTGTATGTAAAATACAGCCATTTCGACATCCCAGACACTATGAGATTCGGTTGAAATGCTTATCTAAATGTCAGCATTAATTACACATGATTAAAAGTTTTTAAAAAAATACATCCTTAAGATTAAAATTTTTAGCCACGTGTTCTAAATCTTAAAAAGTTATTCAATGAGTGCGCTAAAGTTGCTTTGAGATTTCAGAACAGATGCCCCCTATTTCAAGTAACAGCCATGCAAGGGTTAAATTAAACACATAGATCCTCTCGCACCGAAATATGAAATTGGCTGATCCTTACAGTAACAGTTTTCAAAAATGCTTACTTTAAGCACAGGGCAATGTACAATCCGCAGGAATACAGATGCTTATGGGTTAAATAAAACCCAGTCCTCAATTCATAAAAAAAAGTTTGAACCGCGTTACTTTTTACCATACATTTTAAAGCACACAATAAATTTGTAATACAACTTGGGTTCTCAGCGCCACTTTGACATTGATCGTTTGAAAATCACATTTTTAGAATGTGCGATGTTATAAAGTAATCTTCCTTTAAATCAGCCTTTAAAGTAGGTGGTTGATTATTTCTTGAAAAACAAAAGCGTCTAAAATACAATAAGATCCTTATTTTCTCAAGTACATTATGTTTAAAATCGGAAACATTTTTTAGCGTCACTGCGCATCTAAAATAAATGTGAAGCCTCCCATTGCATCAAAGTTTTCTTCCTTAATTCATAATCTGTAAATTCATAAAAAGTTGCCTGCAATACTACTTTACATGAAATAAAAGCACTATTGAAATAGGTCAGTATAAAAGTATCTAATAAAATATTAGATTAGAAGCAAAATGTTAGTTATTTGAGAAGTGTTTTGTTCTTAACGTGTTAGATGCTTTTGGATTCTAATTATCTACTGGTTTTATACTATATTCAGTTTATGTTTTATAGAATTACATAACCCCATGAGATCATTTCATGGAAGCCCTATTTTACATCGCCAATTCTTAGAAGTTGTCAACTGCCACTCATGGGGTTAAACCATCTCCTTTTTACTGCCAGCCACGCTGCGGCAATCCTGGCTGAAGTGGGAACGGTGTACCAGGTCCTGCCGGGAAACCAGCGAAGGCATCTGGCTGAGGCGCAAATCCCTCTAGGGCCGATGCAGAATGAGCCTGGCGCAGAGATGGGAAGAAAACAAAAAGACAGAAGGATTAATATGCAGCATGTATAAGGGCAACAATGCTTGATGTATGTAATTATAATGTATGTAGTGCCTCACTGGTAACCGATACATATTAAAGCACAACCACTAGAAAACAAATACTATTAGTAAAACAGGGTAAAAATATTTTTGCAATTAAGAAATGTAAAAAAATATTGCTAAATATAGCATACCGACATTGTGCAAAATACAATAAAACGAAAAGGAGAGAGTGGAATGGAAAAAATAACTGTACCTTCCCCTACTAGAAGCATATAATTTAAGAAAAACATTTGTTGCACCTAACTGAAAATTTTGTAACAATAAAAACAAATGCAGTATGTAAGCCAATATTTAAATATAATTCTATCGACCCCTCGCTTTAGCCCTGCATAGGGTATTGAGATTTTATGAAATGTCATCTTTAACTACGAAGCACCAGCTCACTGTGATATTCATGGTCTTAAGGAGTAAATTG
Organism: Sceloporus occidentalis; assembly: GCA_023333645.1. Classification (NCBI taxonomy): domain Eukaryota; kingdom Metazoa; phylum Chordata; class Lepidosauria; order Squamata; family Phrynosomatidae; genus Sceloporus; species Sceloporus occidentalis. Next base: position 1,251,965 of record JALMGF010000068.1, read on the forward strand.
AAGTGGATGGGCTAAAGACCGGGTACCGCCTTGCCTCGCTCGGCTCTGAGCTACGCTTTACATTACCTGTAACAGTGCGGTCTGTGCTGCCGCAGCAGCTGCTGCACTTTGTTGGAGTCCTTGTAATGACTGTGAGGGACTTTGAGGAAATCCAGGAAGACCCGAAAGAGATAGGAGAGGAAATGCTGACGGCCTGAGAAGACAAACAAAACCATCATGATTTTTAAAGCGCAATTACTTTAGTGTGTTGCTCAACATTCAGTGAACGGACATATCGCATTATGCCTCTAGACAAATGACTGTTGGGACACTTGTTGGTCCAAACAGCCAGTCAGTAACATAAGAATGGAAGTAAAACTAGAACAGAATTAAGAGCATATTTATTATTTAAAACTATATAAGTTCCATACTCACTTACCATGTAATATGTGACCAATGGGTTACATATTTAATATATGATCAACTGATTACATGGGAAGGTAACAATGCAACTTCACATTAAGTGCTATATAGTTGTATCACTGTAACCAGTGTCATCATACAGGCACATTTTCCTTTGGTGGAGCCTGCAAGCGATTCTTTTAGGTTAAATATTGCCAATATTTAAAGAGTATCCGATACTCAAATCTGCTTAAATGTAAATATGTTATTGTGTACCATAACTGGAGCCAGTAGCAATAAATATACATTCAAATATGTGCTGCCCTAAGAGCAATAGTAAATTACATAAATGTCAATACTAACCCAGCTTGTCCGACCAGGGCAGAATTGAAGTTGGAACTAAACGCAGAAGCAAATCCCGGAAGAACTGAAGCTGGAGAGGGAGCTGTGGCAGCTGGTGGGACTGGAGGCACTCCTGCCAATGAGGAAGGAGCCTGCAGACCAGGAAAGTTTGGAAGAGTAGGTAGGGAAGGGTTGATAGGTGGTCCGCTAGAAACCGTGAAACCAGGAAATGATGGATTTGAAGAGACAAGAGGTGGTTGTGTTACAGAAAACAGTGAGGGGACACCAGCAGGTAAGTTCAGAGGAAAAGGTGAAGCAGCAGCAGCAGCAGCTGCAGCAGCAGAAAGGCCAGGAAAAACAGCTGAGGTAGGAGGAGGAGTTGCAGAAGCTGTAGTGGGGGCTAGCATGCTTACGTTAGGATTAAGAACTGGGCTACCAGCAAACGGAGACCCATTAGGAAGAGAAGTAAATGGAGGGAAAACAGGAGGCATTGTTGATATTGAAGACAGATTAGGGCTACCGATGTTCCCATTCATAGAAGAAAGGCCAGATAACCCTGGGTTCATGGAATTGGACAAGCTCCCAGGTCCAGGTGGAAAAACATGACCAAGAACACCAGGTAACCCCAAAGAGCCAAGTGAAGGAGTAGCGGAACGGGATGGACCTTTAAAGGCAGAAGGTGACGGACTTGATGGTTCACTTTTTACTAAAAGAGCAATGTTTGAAGCCGGAGAAGACGAACTATGATGTTCTGATATGGAGGATGGGGTGTGACAAGGAGGGGCAATAGGAAGACAACTCAGTGGAGATGGAGCGGCCAAAAGAGATTGACCTGAAGTTGAAATAGGATTGGTTATGGAAGGTGAAGCTGAGCTTGGAAACATTGACATTCCTGGAGTGGATGATCTCTGAGATGTGGGAGTAGAGCAGGGTGGGGTGTAACATTTGTTTAAAGCTGATGCAGAATCTGGGTTTTGAAGATTAGGTAATGGTAATAGTCCAGGTGCAGACACAGAAGGCATTGAAGGTGAATTCAGTAACGATGCATCACTTGACGCTAAAAATCCTTTAAGTACAGATAACAGTGGGTTCCCCAAGTTCATTGATCCAGCAGAAGCATTGGCAAGATCAGACAGGGTAGGACTCTGCATGCCTTGCAAGGAAGGATTTAGGGACAATGGAAGACCACCAAATATTGAGGACATCATGTTGGCAGAGCTCACTGAGGCAGTAGATGTTGTGGCAGAATATGGTAAGCTTGGAAGTGGCAGTGTCTCATTAAGCACTGGATTTGCACATGGAGTAGATGACCTGTGTGGTGTCTGAACATGAAGCGGAAGACTGGGAAACACTGCTGGGCTTGGTGTAGATGGTGCACTCATAACAGTTGTGGGTGTACCAGCAGACATTTGAAGACTTTTTATAACAGTAGGAGTTGGCGTAGAAGGTTTGGGCGATGCAACAGAAGCTCCTGTTTGCCCATGAAAAACTGGAGAAGGCATGTTGATTCCAGAAAGAGAAGTTGGAGTAGATGGAGGGTTTATAGTCTTGGCAGGAGAAGGAGCTGGTGCAGGAGTTGGTGTAGCAGAAGGTGTTGGTGGAGCATTGGTCCCATGTGGAGAAGCATGCTTATTTGCTGAAAGAAAAAAAAATCATTAAAAAAAAAGGTAAAAATATTAAATATTTTGTACAGCAAAAAAAACCAAAAAAAACAGTATACAAGATAGTACCCACAATTATACACGATTTTAGATTTTCAGTTTTCACTACCAATTTGCAAGCAAATAGAAAAAATAAAGTACAATAATATCAGGACTTACATTGGTTCTGTGTTGATTTCGATTGGGTAGAGCCATCTTCAATTCCTAGTATAGAACAAAAAATAATAAAATATACCATTCTTCTTAAATTCTCTAATTTCTTTACATAGGTTTTCTTCTTACCAGAGGCTAGGCCTGCAGGATTAGCAGCATACGGTGGAGGGAGAATTCCAGGGATCAGGCTACCATTGCTGTAGGCACCTATTGAATAAAAGCACAATATAAACAAAGCAGACATGGATGGAAGATAACAGGTTCAAATCTGCATTTTTTCTCTCTCTCTAGGATGGCGTTGTCCAATAGATGGTCCAACCCACTGAAATGGCCCTTGGTAGCATATACCTATGACTTCCCCCACTTGCCTGAAATATTGGTCCCACAGCATGCACTTAATATTTAGCAATATTCACAAACACCCTCACACACAATCTGTTCACAGACACATGAAATTATATATATACACACACACACACATGTATATCTCCTGATTTACATTTGAGAAAACTGTTTCAGGAGATGGGCGAGGTGCAAACTTCACGTGTAGTGGCCACCATGTAAAAGTGGAAGCACAGGAAGAGTGGGCACAAGGGTTTTTTTTACTGTTACTACAGTTTACCCCTATTAGCATCTACAGTTCTCATGCCGGAGTCCTTTGGTATGTTTACTAACTACACCTTCGAATGACAAAAACATAAAAAGTAAAAGTAGAGCCGTTTACATAGTCTATATAGATACCACCACATCTACTTATCACTCTGCAGACATCTTCCATTTGGCTGTCTGATTTTCAACAAATGTTTTCAATTAGCAAAACGTACAGCACACACTGTGGGAAGCCACCAGTCTTCTGATACTAAGTGGTGCTGTAGAATAAACCAAGCTTATATCCTCTCAGCTAGTGTAATTAATTTTGGAATTAAATGGAAAGCAACAGACGCTGAAGCAAAGCAGATGATGCAAACTGGCAGAGCTGTATGAAGCCAGCCGAAGCGAGGATCCTTCGCTCATTGGTTCCACGCAGCGTTCTCATTGCTAATATAGTAACGCAGATTCTTCAAAACTCATACACATTGAGGAACAAATACAAAATAAAGTGTTGCTACATTGACAAGTACACCATAGAAAGCATCCACATTTTCATACTAAATAAGAGAAGAAACTTAGTTACTGTAATTTTCGTTTCTTTTAGCCCAATCACGACCATTCACACTATGGGTTGTTGCCCCTCCCCCTTCAGATACACTTTGACCTTCTCCAGAGGTACTTAATTGTGACTGTTCCTTCTTTACCGTCAGTGTCTTCCCATAGTAATCTAGAAAATAGAAGAGCAAGAAAAACAGAGCCCTGACACATTCTCATATCTCGTCGTAGCCTAATTTGAATAATACCCACAGGACACAACATTTTGGTTTATCATTCTCGATACAAAGTCTAACGCAATCCATTCATGCCGACAGTGATTGATTTTGAAAATTTTGTAGCATTTGGAAAGTCTCTGAGCTTGTTCCACTTGAACTTGATTGGGGCATGCCGTCCCCCCTCCTCTTGGAGTTTTAATCACTAAAGGGAGAGTTCACAGGAGGGTTGTGCTTCAGCTACTTGGCTATACCTTATAAAGGGCCAATCCCAGTGAGCTCCGGCTGCAAGAAGAGCTTGGCTGGCCCTGTATAATGTATAGTTAAATCAGCAAGACTTCTTCAAGGTCTCTTTACACAATTATGGGACGCTCCAGTCATCATGCGCGCCTCTAAAGTTTTATGGTGTCCCTCTTCCAAATCCATCGGGTATTTTTGCAGAATCTCCAACTATACATGTGTCCCTTTGCCATGCAGGAGATTTTTTTTGTTAAAAAATGCATATTTAAGTACTCAGGGTACTTTAACATGCGTCCTTCCTTGGTGGGTCTTCATAACTGTTCTTTTAATTCTCTATTAAACAGAGCCAGCTCACACATGGAGAAAACGTACTAGTGTTGGCCCTTCATAATCAAAAGAGAAACAAGAGAGTTTAAACCACAACTCTCCATTTAGTGAATAAACCTTTTACTCTTGCACAGTCCTCTGATATGGAGTGAGCATGCACAACGGGATATCATCATTATGAAACATGCAATAAATGCATAATGTTGAGGAGGAAGAAATATAACGTTTACAATGTATAAGGAAGACATGTAATGTGTTCACCTTGTCCTGTGTATTGATTTCCCCAATATTGTAATCCTAAACTTGTTTCAAAGGAGTTGTGGAATATGATCTGGTTACTAATTAGTGTCCTTATTAGAGGATTACCTATAAAAAGTAATTCTGGTACAGAAACTTTGAACACTGCCGTTATCTCCATGGGAACCAATAGAATGATCTAAAAAATCTGTAGGTACTGACAGATAAATAACCCCTGGCGTAGCCAACTTGGAAGACAAAGCTGTCCAATGCTGGTCACATCTCCCAAGCTGGTGGCTGCCAATATGATTCTGGAAATATGTCATACAGTGGAACCTTCAGTCTTTGCATCAGGTTGTATGCATGACAACTAAGAAAGTAGTGCAAAGGATATGTAATATTAGGGCCAAAAATAAAGAAGTAGACTCCTTCCACCCTGGCAGCTTGATGGGATGAATTCCCTTCCAACCGAAGGACACTGCATTGCATCCTGCTACTAATTGATTCTGTGAATGCTGCCTGAACCAACGAACATCAGCAATTTAAAAGCACAGAGGTAACTTAATGGGGTGGAACAACCACACACATATCCAGAGAAAAAAGTAGGAGTAAGACGGCTGCTCTCATGCTATACACATAAAAGGCACGCGCTTCTAATACACGTTATGATTATTTCAATATATACTATTAGATTTATTAAGTGTGCAGTTTTGTAAATATTCAATATTTGAGAAGTGAAAAAGAGGAGAATGCTCTGCTACAAATATATTTTCCATTTTAAATGTGATAACATTGACAAAAAACACTGCTAGAAATGATTCAAATGAAACACTTTATGTTGGGTGGATAAAACATATGGCAGATTATCACATCTAAAAGACCGCTCACTAACAGGTGCAAGCGTATTGGTTTGTCTTATTCTGTTGGTTCTCATTTTGTCAGACCCTTTGAATGTATGGACTACAAGAAGTGAAGCAAAAAAATAAAAAGAACATTTTACTTCCTGTTCGTTGGGTAAAGTTATCCATAGGTTTACAAACATTTCTCATGAGGGCTGCTGTGTCTACAAGTCGTAATGACACTAAAATTGCAACCAACTTGCACAGGTACATTTGTACAGGTCTGTCTAACCCAGCAGAAGAGTGCAGTCTGGCCGAGTCTCCTTTCTTAACCGACAATGTCTTAATGGCATGATAAAGGCTCTACACAGCCAACTCCGATACGGTAATAAAGCACGTTATCTAACTACGGCACACCCAACGAGCCCCACAGTCTGACTGGCGAGTCCACGAGTTACTCTCAATATTTAGACGCAGAAGTTAACGAGATTCCCAACAATCTTGATTTTGAGTTGCAGGTTCCATTGAGGACACCCGCCAACATCCAAAAACAATCCAACTGCATACTCGAGGGAGAACTCAGCTTGTGATTATAAACACAGAGCCGCTTTATTGCACCATAGCAAGAAAAAAAAGAAAAGAAAAAAAAAACAGGCAACGTTCAACTCAAAGTACGATAGCGATTCCAATGACACAGCCATGCAACTAGTACAATAAAGAATAAAGCTGAACAGTACAAACCTAAAACATGTACAAAGATATACGAGAGGCGAGGTTTGATACAAAACGTTCGGACTGTGGCCACTTAACATAGAAAGTGTTGGCAGATAAGAACCATTCGGTCCATCCAGTCAGCCCAACATGCAGTCGATCTAGTCTGCCCAAGGTCACTGAAGGGCAACTGGACTCTGGTCAGATATCCTCTAAGCGCCAAAGAAAATATGGCCCTGACTTATTTCACAGGAATTAAATACCTTACACTTTCAACAACTCTGGAGAAGGTCAACATATACATATATTAAAGTAAACTGTAAAATAAGTGTCCATGACAATAACGTATGCCCTAGTTTATATACCGGCATACCATAAGAACACTCCTAGGGCACGGCTATGAATATTTCAGACATGCTTATATAACGAGATGTTCAGAGGAATCGATAAAATTATACATGCAAAGTTACCAACGTTTCTTAAAAAGTAAAGGTCCCAGTAATGAGGTGCTAAAGCTGCAAGTCATTATAATTAACAAGACAAAAGGAAACTAGTCTTTTATATTCCAAAATAAATCAAGCAATGTCTCCTGGAGCATTTACAGCTAAATGTGAAATTTTGAGGAAGAACAGAGGCTTTTGGCAAAAACTATCATTAGAGCAAACACAAAAGTGAGGAAAGTGAATATGTGGGTGTAATGCAATGGCTTCCTACAGTCGGAATATGGTACACAAAATGAACAGGTGGTTATCAGACCTGAAGAGAAGACATATACAGGCCACTGAAAGAATAATGAAAATTTAAACCAAGACATATTAGGAGAACAGTAAGAGCACAGGCTGCACCGCGAGACTAAGCTAAGGTACGGCAATGGCCCCGAGGGCACCTATTGAACAGCAAGGAGAGAGAAGGCATGCATTTTAGTCGTTTTATAGAGATCTATGGTAAGATGTACAAGAGTTTAGGAGGAACAAGAATTTAACAAGAGGAGGAGAGGAAGGCATTGAACACAGTGCCTAAGCATCAGAGTTTGAGGCCGTGTTACTCATGCAGATAGAACCATGGTAACACTGCTTGGATAAACAGCAGCCCCGGCTTATGTAGCTGCAGGGCAACCGCCGTTTATTCTTTCATTCGGTTAATATTATCACTGTTATAGAACTTGCCTACCCCATGTTTACTTAGATTACACTGCATTTATATTAACAGTCAACAAAACAAGAAGACACCTACTTGGTGCAATAGTTGGATGTGGCCGGCACGGTGGTATTGGGTACGGCACAGGCTTGTGCGGATTATACGTCGAAGGAGCCTTTATGGGAAAAATAAAGTGAGAAGTGAAGATATATATATATATATATATTCAACATGTAATCACTGCTGAAACATAATAATGGGAATATCAATTACAAGGACACTCCTTATCTGAGGGTTCAACAAAAAAGGCAACACCTGTAATACATACTTCAAAGAAAAAGCTGAAACACACACACACATATATATTTTTTTTTTATATATTCTCCATCCATATTTTGCTTAAACATTATATACATTTATAATATACAGAACTGTAAAATGATATAAATACTATATTTCAATTTCTCGTTTTATGTATCATTTCTATTTAAACCGTTCACAGCATCGCTGAACTTTTAAGGAAATTATTACGGTTCCTATTTACCGGCTTTGAAGGTCCAAGAATGCGTGCTGCAATTCCTTTGCCTTCGCCTGTACATTCTTCACCGTCCTTTTTCACGGACGTACCCTGTTTTAAAGTAAAATAAAAGAGTAGTGGTTAATTAGTTATTGTAATTGTGTGTTGATATCAATTTGAATTTTAGCAAATTATAGTGGGGATTTTGTATAAAAAGTGATGGTGGCACAGATTTAGAAGTGTCTCCAACACCATGGCCCCTGATCATGACTGAATGATTCCATTGTTTGCTTTGGTGAGGAGACTACGTCTCCGACTTTGCACCAGAATCACTTTTTATACATAACCCTCATTAAATAAATCATATAAAAATATAATAAAAGGCTCTTACTGGGAAGATTCCATTAATGCGACTAGGTTTCCCCTTGGGATAAGGATTGCCTGGTATCATTCCGCATGAAGAAATCATCGCATTCGGGGCCTTGCAGCCAATCTTTGCCGCCTATAAGAGAAAACAAAAACATTTCAAAGTCACTTAGAAGCAAATTAGTTAGGTAGGTGACTCAGACTGTATGGATTATACTCCAGACATACTCTGGGGCCAATCTATATCATAAGTTTCCCCTCAACCACGTAACAGATTGTAAACTCACAACCGCAGGACCCTCTTCTAGTTCTCTATGAATAATCTATCTTAATAGCCACAACTTGCATTCTGAAACAAATGTAGTTCTCCCAGCCTTTGAGGACTCCATATGATCCTCACTACAATGCGATCATCCTTCCAGCCCCTCAACTTGTCTCCTTCACCCTTAACCTCCGAATAGACTAAACTCGCAAGAGCAGGGTGCGCTTCTCCTTCTGTACCAATATATCTAATGAGCCTTTGTTACTGCCAATATTAATGTTATTATTTTTCACTTTCCCCATTGTAATAATTCTATGGAATCAACTGATATATATATATATTATATACATATTATATACACACACACACGAGTGACTAATTCTACAGTCTAGCGGATCTTCTCATCAGGGTGTTGTAAGTTTTACATTTAAGTTTAAATTTTGATAACTAGAAGCAATAACTAGCTATCCAAGGACATTTGGAGAATAATGGAAGAAAAGAGTGGTGGCAGACAGAAGTGTTATGGTGGATTGCAGAAAAAGACGATAAAAAACAGAATGGCTGCTGGTGGACAAAGTCAATGTAAGAGAACTGCACAACTTTAATATAACCAGGACTGAAAAATAGAAAATCTTAAACTAGCTTTAGAGGAAGAAAACCGATTACAGCACATTTAAATCTTTGAAACCAACATAAACTACAATCCTTTAACCAGGTTTAAGTACCAATTGATTCGATGGGTTAATAATCACCTGTTCCAGGATTCGTCGGCAGCGTTTTTTCTCAGTTAGGTTTATTCTAAAAAGATCTTCAATTGGTCGATAATTTGAAGCATCATGAATATTCCTACAAAAAAGTTAAGACAGAAACAAGGTCATGATCATTCTCTCATTCTCACAAAAGAAGCAGTTATTTGTATTACAAGCTTCTGTGTTGACTCCTGATTAGCCAAAGTGAATATACTATGCAGGGTAACGAAGGTCTCATTTTGCTGAAGTGTATCAAGGCCCGCAGCTGTCCAGAACATGCATAGAATGGGTTAATGTAAGCGATAAAGAAAGAAAGAAAAAAGTGCAATGATTCAAGACAAAAAATTTACTACCAGTAACATTTTTACACATAAAAGCAATTTAAACTAAAAGAGCTCACAAACGTAACCGGTAAGTTGGCAGACATTACAAATGTCCCATCCCTTGGGAAAATTACCTAAGCATTTCAAAGGTGCTTAGGGATGCAAACAAGCATTCCCATAGGGATCTTGTTGCTAAACCAGATTAGTCTAATTGCGATAAACATTGCAATTAGTGGCCTGTTTATTGTCATTGTTCCACTAATGATAGTTGATTTGAAAAATCAAAACACACTGAGTAAAAAATGTAGTTTAACAATGACAAAAAAGGAACACACACACCTTGTAAACCAAGGCTTGTTAAATAAACCATTTCATGGGGTGGCATTTACATCAGTGGTATCCCAATTTTTGGACATCTCATCTCCAGCAGAGGCACCTAAATTCCAGTAACCTACTTGTTTTCAGGAACGGATACACAGAATAAAAAAATAATTGTTGTGCAAGAAAACACCAAATTCGTGAGCAGCACCAACCAGTCTATAAATCATTAACACTTACATTCTGTAAAACTGAGGATTATTCGTCATATAAACATCCAAAAAGAAAATAGAAAAAAATGGATGCAATATTGTTGTTGAAATGTAAGTGAAATAAAGAGTAATCAATAACCTGGAGCTACGTATGATCACGGGCAATAAAGCATCAGGATCTTCTTGATAACATTGAAAAAAAGACTAATGTACAGTGTTCATTATTTATACATGCAGTGTTTTCGGGAATTTGGTGTTTTCTTGCAATTGTCTCACAATTATCTTTTGTACTGTTTATTTGTAGGTATTTGTGTATTATTGTTTCACTCTTGCGGCATAAAATCACTTTCATTCCATAGGCCCCCTGTTACCACCAGGGCCAGCCCCATATAGTTTATCTCGCGATTGAGCTCTTATACCCACACGCACCCCTTATACATACCCGAGTCACACTATTTGCCGTACAAATAACTATAAAACATTCTTTTTATCATATTATTTGTATTAAAATACCAGAAAGCAAAACTGTTAAAAAGGCCCTAATAAATGAAATATATTACACATAATGGAATCAAAACATTTACTACTGCAAACATTTTTAGATTGAGACATATTTTGTTTTTGTTTTTATTTCCTTTTATTTGCCAACCTGCCAACAGCCCCTTCTACCCCCTTTTTATTTTCTTTTGCACAGAGCCCCATGTCAAGGAGCTTTCAATTACTTAAGTTAATAGAACCTGGTTAAGTTAGTAGAATCTGATGTATTTTCGTATTGCAGGGTACATCCAGAAAACAAACGCAGATCAATTCTGGTGGAGTGCCAGACATCTGCACCAGGCTTGCGACTCTGCCCCCTTTTAACTCCCTATATGCCCCTCTGTCTGCAGAAATGCCTTATACCCCCTATATGCCACTCTGCCATATAGGGGGTTAAAAGGCATTTATAGAGGCAGAGTGACATATAGGGGGTTAAAAGGCATACCATGAGGCACTCCAGAAAAGCCTTATACCCTCCTATATGCCACTCTGCCCCATGATATGCATTTTAACCTCCTATATGCCACTTTGCCTCCAGAAATGCCTTATACCCCTATATGCCTCTCTGGCATTTAGGGGGTTAAAAGGCATATCATGGAACAGAGTGGCATATAGGGGTATAAGGCATTTCTGGAAGGAGAGTGGCATATAAGGGGCATAAGGCTTTTATATAAAAAAATATTATACAGTTTGTTAAAAAAAAAAAAATTAGTTTATTTACCTTCTACTTCTTCCACTTTGGGGCTTTTTCATCCTGGCCTCCGTCCTCTGGTAGCTGCAGCCCGCAGTTTTCTATGTTGACAGGATGTCAGTGACAGGACATCCGGTGCTCCAGCAGTCTGAGTGTGAGGGGGCGGAGCTTTCACCCCTCACGCTCCTCCCATCACTATGCGGCCATCAGATTAATGGAAATTGAATCGAAACGGCTGATGCGTGCTGACACCGCCGGCCGGAGCTACTTTAATTCTTTTTTTTTTTTTTAAATTGAATATGCCGGATTGGCTTGCCATATAAAGTAAAATAAAAAAAGTATTAAAGTAGCTCCGGCCGGTGGTGTCAGCACGCATCGGCCGTTTCGATTAAATTTCCATTAATCTGATGGCCGCATAGTGATGGGAGCGACATGAGGGGTGAAAGGTGAGTGCGAGGCTTTCACCCCTCACGCTGCTCCCATCAGTAGGCGGCCATCGCACACGGCCGCTAAGTGCTGATGCCGCCGGCCGGCGCTGCTTTAATACTTTATTAAAAAAAGAATTGAAGTAGCGCCGGCCGGTTAGATTAGATTTCGGGCAGCCGCCCGGCCTACGAATCTGCCGGCCCACCGGGAAATTTCCCGGTATCCCGGTGGGCCAGTCCGGCCCTGGTTACCACTATTACAGATACGCAGAATTGCTGGTCTGTCTGAGGTTTAGATTTCAGCAGCGCTGGATTATATACTTTAAAATTATATCTGTGGTGGAATGAAATTGCAGATTAAAAAAAAAAAAAAAAAGATACTTACACAGCCAGCAGCTCCAGTGCACTTAATCTGTCTTTACTAAACGTAAAACAGTTCAATATATTCACAACTTTAGTTGCAGGTATAGCAACCATTTTCTGAAAAAGATAATTTTTTTTTATTTTTTTTTAGAAATTATACCACAAAACAATGCATTATACTGAGGCATAGTAATGTTATAAAATATATTCCCACATACATCACGCATATGAAAATTTTCAACCCCAAAAAATAAAAAAGTGCTGGAGAGAGTATAAAACTAAATACCCACAATTTCAAATATTCTGCTCTCATGCCTGAATATACTAAGCAAGGATCCATCATTTTTCAAAAACTCATCTAAGTGAGATTAGAAACCAGACGGAAGAGTAACTCGAGGGAATACTCACATGCTGCAAAGCTTTCACGGCTTTAAGCTGGGGTTCTGCCCATGAAAAGTACCTCAATAATTCCACAACCTAAAAGAGAACGGTTGGAAAATGTCAGGAATAGACTGAAAACAACATCCGTACTCATCTGGTTTATCCAAGTATTACAACCTTGTTTCCACAATCTGATTTAGTGAACTTTACCCATAAGAACAATATGACAACATAGGTTTATTGCTAGAGCTATACTACAGTGCCTACATTCGGTGAACACATACTATATGAAAATCATAATGGGTTTTGGTTTCACCATAGACCCAACACTGATAGTTTGGTTCTCTAAATCTCACTTCAAAATGACTTTACTTTGTAACATATTGTTACCAGATACTCTAGAGAAAAACACCTAAGGCTGCATGGTGGATTTTAATTAGGAGCACAACGAGCAAGATGAATTGACATGTACAAATGTGTATGTGCAGACAACATACTAAGTATGCCTGCTGCAGCGAGAGGAGGAGGAAGAAAGAAACATCAAAACACCCATGTGCATTAGAATGAGGTGCTCACATGCCCTTTAACATGTGTGCGTACACATATATCATATATAGATAAATATATATTCTCAGTATGTAGAAGAGCATATGCTTTCAGTCCTTCAGGATGTTATAATACATTTGTTACATTGTCTTTATTAGGGGGTCACTACATCAGAAACAACCATGCTCAGTTTTCGGTACAGTTACCTGTTCACTGGAAAAATATCCATGGGAATATTCCAAGGCTTTCACTTTGTAATCCGTGAGAACAGCCTGGAAAATACAAGGAGATTGTAGAGATTAAAATTCATACTTCAAACCTAGATTTAATGTATAGTCGTACGATTAAGCCCTCTGATCCAGATAAACATACATACAGTATTAAAGATAAAGGGAACTCTCACATTGGTTGTAAGAAATTGCACGAATACTAAAGCTAGAACTTATTTCGATGTTGCATGTAAGTACTCACCTACCGACAATGCTCTCCTACTTGTGCAGGTAATTCTGTACCAAGACCATCCCTACCTAAATGTTAACATTTATAGAGACTGGCTATTCTTATTATTTTATATAGCACCATCAAATTCCATAGCGCTGTACAATCGGTAGACAGGACATAACAAGTAGTATCTAACATAACAAATTGACTTAGAGACAACAGGTGAGGAGGGCCCTGCTCAGACGAGCTTACAATCTTCTATTCTAAAAGAGATTCTTGCCTTCCAGAACTAAATGTTTGACCCCACATAAAAGGTAAAGTCTACTGATAATTGTGCTTTTATCCACATCTCAAGTCCTACCGTATGTCTTGCAGTTAGCGGAGCAAGTGAAAAAAATAAAGGGGCACTGCAGCCATCTTATACACTTTATTGAATACGAGAGCCGAGTGGACGCTTTAAATGTTTGTGTTGTCCATTATGCAAATATACACCCTTGCCACAACCCCAGCTAAATGCCAAACACAACTAAATGCTTATGAATGCTGCATACAACGGTGTGTTCAGGCACTTGTGAGAAGTTCCATGGAAGCACGTTCCTGTCACTCATGTTCTATCTCAAGCACCCAATGGAGTATGACGGAGGAGGGGGGCATCAGCTGCAGCAGGACTAATACTTCTAGATCAGGCAATATTTCTTTGTCTATTTGTGTTTTGTAAGCATGCATATTGAAGTATTCACTGGGTAATTCTATCTGCATTCTTCTATAGTGGGATGTCAGGGACACTAAACTTTCCTTCAGATCCCTGCCTAGAGAAGAGACTCAGCTTTTTGGTTTGTGTTTAGTTACATCCATCACAATAGCAGGGGGCTGGAAGTTGGCTTTTAATACACACACACACACACACTAAATATTGGATCTGGTTTTAAACACTACAACACTTGTGTACCTTAAAAAAGAACATGTGAGGTTCAGTAAAGAAGAAAAAGCTGTAAGAGAACCAAGTGACTGGTTTGTGAACCTTTTATTCCCAACTTTATTAAATATTTTTATTAATATAATGCTTATTATTATTGTTATTACCTTTCTCACTTCATCTAGCACCACTTCAAATGACTTCTTGTCCATGGCTGGGTCACAACTCTGCTTAAGCAAACAATAGCCGTCTCTTACACCACAGGTCAGAGAGATCCAAAAGTGATCCACAGATCTCCGAACGTCCGCTGTGATAATTAAGAACACCGATAATTCATTCTGGATCTCTAAAACAAGGGTGCAAACTCCAGTTGGCAAATTCAAACTGCAGAATTCACGACCACACGCGATACGGGCTATAGCTGGAGTCCATTTTCATTTGAAGGAACATGAGCTGAAACCGCTCCCGAGATGCACCTTTGCGTATCGGTAAAGACTGGAGGTTTGATCTGGAAGAAAGTTTGAGAACAACGCTTTTATTTTGTAAACAGCTAATACGCAAAGAAATGTTACAAACACAACCCAGTTTAAAGAGTTAAAGTTTGAATGTAAAAATTCTCCAACTATTGTCATTTACAGTCTATGTAGCTTAATAATGATTTAGTAGTTCTCAGATAAAGGCAGTTTGGGCAATAAAGGAATCCCATGCTATAGCCATCAGAATGCAACAAATAAAAGCAGGTTGTAGATTTTGGCGACCGCATAAGATACATAATAAGAAAACTAGCTTAGATTTAAAGTAAAAGCCCTTTCAGTTTTGTGCTGTGACCTGGTTTTTCATGTTAACACCCATTTTTCTAAAATCTACTAGTAATGTAGTGCTACTTGTATACTGTGTTAATATGCAAAGGATGGATAAAGTGCGGAGGAGTGTATTAGACAAACTAAATGATGGAAAATCCATGTAACCGCTGGCCGCCATTTATTATATAAAACTATGAGGCCCTATATCAATCTATTCATAATAACAATAAAGTCCGATGCAGTACTTCAACTTCGGACAGCCTCTGGGAACATAATAAATAACAGAGCATAACTTTCAACATTCAAATAGCCAACAAGGTCTATTCACTAGTTGGCAAGAGTGTTGAATATTTATCATATCACTACACATCTGGATCCACTCACTTAAGGGAGAGTTAGCAGGAGGGTTGCAGTTTCAACTTCTTGACTGCACCATACATGACCCAATTGAGATTCTGCCCAGGTATAATAGTAAAAATAGTTACATCGATGACATTTCTTCAAAGTTGAATTACGGAGGGCCAACTTAACCCTTTGTGCTGGAGAAACTTGCCACTGTTGGCCTTTCATAACGGACAGATAACCACAACACTCAAGCAAACTTTCAGTGGAGGCCCGCTATAAATTCCCTCACTGTAAGCGGAGACTGTTTGTTTAATAACGTTGTATTGCATTTCTTTTTCCCATGTGAGAGATTCTTTCCACAGACTATCCGCCCGCGAGGCATATCAGAGCGATCACCAGCTGCTTTTACACCAGTCCTGGATTACCTGCTTTTGTGAAACAAGTCAAAAGAAACAGTAATTGGCCTTTAACTTGTCAGGATACTTCTTGTACCGCACACTGTACTGTACGGCCATCTCTCATGTGCTTTAAAGAAAATAAAGTTTAAAAATAAATTCCTTTCCTGTATTAGCCTCTACCACTTCTGATGGGAGGCTGATCCACTTTCCCACTCTCAGTAAATTAAAACTTCCTCACATTACATGCAAGTCTCTGACCCTTCAGTTTCAGATTATGACCTCCTGTTCTAGTATTTCTCCCCCTTTAAGACATTCTTCCCTCTTGTACTTTTGTCACATTGAATAATGTATTTAAATGTTGCTATCACATCTCCCCTCTCTCCCACTTAAATAATTTTATTTACAGAGGATGGTCTGTTACTTACATACAGCTTGTTGTGACCTTAAAGCGATATGCTGTATGTATACTTTCCAAACACATTCATTTCTTAGAAGACATGGGCATCAGGGAAGGGGATTTAAGCCCCAATGAGGAACATTCCCTCCCAAAATGGAAGTCACACCAGTTATACTCACTGCGTCCTGCGCAGCCACCAGAGAGGGCAGATAAAGAACATAAGAATAAATGAGAATCGAGGTGATTGCTGACAGAAATAAAAGGGGCTCCCCACCAAATGAGCGGCATATGAATAACTATTTATTAAATAAACACACAATGACCCAAAGGACGTACACAGTGGGCTATACTTACCACCTGTCCCCTGCATGCAGAAAGCACATTATATCGTCTCACACAATAGCCATAGGAGCCCCACGCGTGTCCTGCAGGGCCACTCTATAGGAACTTTTATTTAAGATACACACGTACGATTTACGAACATTATCCCGACGGTGTCACAATGTATCCGAAGCGGGACACACATTGAAGAGCTCTTCCGGAGCACATACACACAAAGCGTGGGGCTCCATGAAGGGGGAACCCATCACACAGAAACACAACACACCAGGGACATACATAAAAGAGACTTTTAGGCTTATTGCCGAATACAGGCTGAGAACCAATCATACAATAAAAATAAATAGTTTATGCTGCCAAAAGACTACGTTAGCAGGGTTTGCAGTACGATGTCGGACATCGCACAGTCCTTTGTGGACCCCTCTCGATAAGTCGCATTATAATGCTGTAACATTATTACGCGCTACACGAGGGCGTATAGTGATGACGTAGTCAGGTCTTGTGTTGATATGTATTCAGGATGTCGTGATCCCAGGAAGTGGTAGGACGTTTAACTCACTCAATACCGAAAAATACTTTATGTTACTGAAACCCGATTAACCTGACTTAAATTGCTCTTTATAATATCTTAGTGTCTCCCCTCTCCATTCAAGCGTTCTTAATATAGTTATATACGCCTTTTGTACACTTTATAATTACTATTTATTTATATATATATATATATATATATTATATGTGGGTTTACCAGGTCAGTACATTTATACCTGGCTCCAAATATGCTTCCTCACTATTCAGCGTTTTAACTGGTAAGCCCCTTGATAAAAGTGGCCTGCAACATGTATAGCAATATAGGTCTTCGATTTTAAACAGCTGACCTGTCACTGCTAATTATATTTGATCGTTTTAGTGTCAGAAGAATGCGATGCTCATCTCTCTGGCAGTGAAAGGGTTAATACGTGGTTGTCAATCTTGTAATGTTTGTGGCGCTGATGCGGCTTGTTGTTTTTCCTTAGGAGGATCATACTTCCGCAGGATTGGTAACGTGCAGCTTGTTTAATGCAGACAATATTTAAAATGAGCAGAGACCCATCCGACAGGATTTTGTAGGAGGAGTGAATACCAGGAAGCAGGAAAAGATGTGTCGGTAATATCTGTTTAATAACATTGTCATGAGACAATGACGAGAGATATGAGGATGAAGCCTAGTCTGAAGATTTGGGTGTTCGCCTTGATTGGAGGCCTAGCGCTTCTCTTATTACACTGCTGCCAACTCAAAGCAGAGGTGAGTGATATACACCTGTCCTAATAAATAACCATGCAATTAAATTATAAGGTTAAAAACCCAACTTTATTAAATTGTCTTTTGCTTTGTTTTGCATTAAGATGCTTATCTTTCGAGTGAAATTATTATTATTATTATTATTGGGTATCAAGGGTATGATAAAACTAGAACTGGCAAATTAAGATAGACTGATACAATAGGTATCTGGGCCCTGCTCGTGAGTTTACATCTAGAGGATAATCATGAAACATACACTGCACTCATAAAGTGTATAAAATGCATAGCAACCCCCCTCCAAAAAAAAAACAAAACTTTTTTAATTTAATTGTAACCAGGGATAGATCTAGAAAGAGTACCAGAATGAGTGCAGGGAACTTGCATCAAAAGGTCATGTGTATAACCTCTGGGATCAGCAGGCCTTTCCCTGGCATAGTGTCAACTTTTCACCTTCCGGCGCCCACAGAGGCTCTGCCCTTGTTTTGGAAGTGCTCCGGGTGGCTGGGTTAATAAAACTGATTCAGGGGAGAAGTGGATGCAGAAAGAAGACAGAAGAACAAGAAGAGGCAAGACAACATTACATTTATTTATATAGAGCCATCACATGCAATAACAAACCAGTACAAGAGAAGAAGAGGGCAACGGAGTTGCAGAAAAGGAGACAGGGACATGGAAGCAGTGGTAGGAGAAGGTAGGGAGATATTGAGTGAGGGAGTGAGAGTGACAACGAATATCGGTTCCAAATGGAAAAAGCCCTCTGAATTTTGCCTGAACCGAAAGGGCAGCAAACTAAATTCGTAGTCTGAAAACGAATAGGACAAAAGCAAAAAAAAGAAATTGATCTAATTGTTTTTGGTCTGTTTGCACAAGTTTCGTAGCATGTATTTTCATGCAACTCTACAGTTGCAACATTAACTTAATGAGTGAGGGCTGTTTTTGTGGCAGAACATTATTTTCTCCTGCTTTTTACTAATTTACTAGATTATAAACCTGTTTTAGCAGGGCCCCCTCATCAGTTCTTTCTGTAAATCAAATTGTTACATTATATACTACTTGTTATGTCCTGTTTACCCATTGTACAGCGATACAGAATATGATGGCACTATATCCAACAATTATTAATAATAAAAACACTACTGCTGTAATTTTTTTCTATTCTTCACTCTGTTTAACAATCACACAAACAGCAGCTTGAGATTTTTCATTTTTACAGGGTTGGTATTCACTGGTGTTTTATTATTATCCCTGGGAAGAAAAAACGCAACTGTTTAAACTAGATGTAGACTGGCCAAAAAATCCAGAGTACCTGGGTGGTGTAGCCTATGGTGTGGCAGTCGATCCCTTCAATTCATTGGTCTACGTAGCACAGGTATGACATTTAAATATAGTTTGAATTCAGTTTTTAAACTTTAATTGTAATATTAAGTACATTGCTTTGGTATTTTAGCTTTCTGTGTTTTTTTATTTTATAGCCATGTCTATATTTTTTAACCCCTTAACGACCTTTGCCGGTTCAGGACCGTCATGGAAAAACGGTCGCTTAACGACCTTTGACGGTCCTGAACCGTCAAAAAATTAAATAAGCTTAGAAAGTGATCAACGATCACTTTCTTCGCTTAAACGGCGTTACTGTAATGCCTCGATGTCGAGGCATTCAGCAAGGCCGAGATCGGCATCGGGGGCCATGTCTGGCCCCTCCCCGGGGCGTCAACAGCCGCCATACATTGTATGTTTTAAAAGCGTATCTATTATTCTTTAACCCCTTGATGACAATTGCCGGTCCGGGCACGTCACGGAAATTCAAGTCGATAACGACAAATGACGTGCCAGGACCGGCACGTCATTAAACGGGTGCAGAAAGCGATCTATTTTCGCTTTCTGCACCGAAACGGCATTGCTGTAATGCCTCGACCTCGAGGCATTCAGCAACGCCATTATCGGCACAAAGGGGCCATCTCTGGCCCCTCCCCGGGGCGTCAACATCCGCCATACTTTGTATGGCGGCGGACGCCCGTTTTAAAAGCGTTTAGGAGGCAATCAACGATCGCCTCCTAAACTTAAATGGTGTCGCTGGAATGCCTCGATCAGGAGGCATCCAGCGACACCTAACACTTACCTCTGGGTGGGCTGTGACCGCTCCGGAGAGCGGTCACACCCGCAGCTGCCTGGTGATCTTCGCCATCAGCAAGATGGCGGCGGCCCGGGAAAAAAACCAATAAAGAAGAAAGAGTTCGCTAGACGGTCTCCTGACCCTCTAGAGAACTCTGGCTCCACTTGCAGGTTGAATACAGGTACTGCACTCAACCATGCAAGTCAATGGAGCCCAGCTTTCTAATCACAATGTGATTAGTAAAATATAAAAAAAATAATAAAAAAAAAATGTGCTAACATTTAAAAATAATTATGCAGTGATGTCACTAGATGAACCATCCAGTACCAGCAAAATGTGTAAAAAATATAAAAAAAAGTATTAAAAAAATAAAATAAAAAAATAAAGTTTATTATTTTGAGCAAGTGCTAAGATTTCTCAAAAATATCAACAAAGAGTTAAAATAAAAGCACTTCAAATACCCAAGGGGTGTCTAATATAAAAAAAAATGGCTGATGGGGTAAATTGGAGTGGCCGAGCTCAAAGATAGGGCATAGGTACAGACTGACCAAAATGGAGAAAAAAAGCGCACTTCCCAAATGTGGCATTTTAAATCTCAAACAACACGACAAACCCATGCATGTCGGGTATCACTGCACTCAGGAGATGTTCCTGAACACACATTGGGGGGTTGTTTGACAGTGACATATACCAGAATCTGTATATCTATAACTAAAGTACAATTTGTGTGGGGGAAAAAAAAAAAATTACTATTACAAAGTTTGACAAAGTGTAGTTGTATAATTGGTGCATGGAAAGGGTTAAAATAACAGCATTTGGAATACCCTGGGGTGTCTAGTTTTCAAAAATATATGGTTTGACAGGGTTAAATTGAGTTAACCGGCTTCAAAGATGTTCCAAAGAGGAGATGGAGGCAGACTGACCAGATTTGTTAAAAAAGATTTGGAAATCATAAAACGCTGCTTGTACTTATTGCCCTATAACTTACAAAAAACAGCAAAAAAAATAAAAACATTGGGTATTTCTAAACTCAGGACAAGTAGTAGAATCTATTTAGCTAGTTTTTTTACTTGCTTTTTTAGGTGAGTAAAAGATTTTTCAAATAAAAGTCATAAAATGTGTTTTTTTTTCAATTTTTCACCATGTTTTTTTTATTTTTTTTATAGTAAATAAGATGATACGATCAAAATAATAAAGTATCAAAATATTGAAGCACCTCCACTCTTATAGAAAAGTATAATGTTTTTAAAAGAAACAATATGCTTTTTTTCCCTTAAGATTTTGCCATTAATGCTACCATCACATCAACCTGGTTAGGGCTGCAATAACTAATCAATAATTATCGATTAGCTGAATCGATTTGAATATAAGACAAGGTTTTTGGGTTTTTTTCAGAAAAATACCCCTCGTCTTATAATCCGACCTCAAATAGAAGTCGGACTATAAGAGTAAGATCCGGATCCCCCGCAGCGCTGTAGGGGACCTGGATCCTCCTCTCTGGCAGCCGGTGAACGTCTGTGTGATGCGCATAGGCAACCTCTGCTTCTGCACGGCACTTCTGCCGGGGGTTCTATGACGGAGCATCGGTGTGACATGACCTTCTGGTGCTCTGTCATAGAAGCCGTGGCGGGCAGCAGCAGAGGTTGTCTATGTGCGTTGCGCAGACGTCCACTGGCTGCCTCCGCTAGACACCAGGGAGTCTGGAGCACAGGGGCAAGTCTGGAGATGCACTGGTAAGTCTGGTTGGGCAAGCTTGTGTGTAATAGTTTCATAATATATAATACGGTGCTTTTTTTATGAATTCTCACTAAGATGAGATGGAATTAATATTTTCAGAGAGGGGAAAATGTATCAAAAGTTGTGGTGTTTACAGAAGAAGGATATTTTAAAGAAATGTGGGATACCGATAAAATCGAAATGCCTCATGGGATATTTGCAGTCAGCACTGCTAAAGAGCAGTCGGTATGGATCACAGATGTTGGTCAAGGTAAGCACACTAACACAATACTGGAAGCATCTTTGCAATAGATGGATATGAACATTTTTGTGTCAGTGCTATGAGAATTGATTCCTCTGGCATTCAAATGATTAAAATGTTGCCTATTCTTTGCGCTAAATGTGACTACAAGAAAATTCAAGAAAATGTGTTCTTGTTTTGCTCTGTTTTCTATTCCATCTACGGAATTAATACTTTTGTAGCTAAATGTAGCATTAGGAACAACATTCCTTGTATTGTGGAATGGCCAAACCTTTCCCATAAACAATTCCTTAATCATGTCATATTTTGCCTGATTTCTCATTTTTGCCAGGAATACTTTTCAGGTGCCAAAAAGCAGGTACTGATAGGCTGTTGCCATAGGAACTAAAAAAAACCTTATTAAGCATTTCAATGTTGTTTTTATGTTATTAAACCTTCAGAGGAAAGACTGAAATTACAGATCTTCTCATTTTTACTTGATCAGCATGCAAGTGAGTGAAATGAGTGGAACAGCACCTTCAATGCAATTTTAGTAATTTAACTTTCATTAACCCCTTCGCGACCTTTGCCGGTTCAGGACCGTCATGACAGGAAGGTCACTAAATGACCTTTGACGGTCCTGAACCGTCAAAAAATTAAATAAGCTTAGAAAGTGATCAACGATCACTTTCTTCGCTTAAACGGCGTTACTGTAATGCCTCGATGTCGAGGCATTCAGTAACGCCGAGATCGGCATCGGGGGCCATGTCTGGCCCCTCCCCGGGGCGTCAACAGCCGCCATACATTGTATGGCGGCGGACGCCCGTTTTAAAAGCGTTTAGGAGGCGATCAACGATCGCCTCCTAAACTTAAATGGTGTCGCTGGAATGCCTCGATCAGGAGGCATCCAGCGACACCAAACACTTACCTTTGGATGGGCTGTGACCGCTCCGGAGAGCGGTCACAGCCGCAGCTGCCGGTGATCTTCGCCATCAACAAGATGGCGGCGGCCCGGGAAAAAAAATAATAAAGAAAGAGTTCGCTAGACGGTCTCCTGACCCTCTAGAGAACTCTGGCTCCACTTGCAGGTTGAATACAGGTACTGCATTCAACCAAGCAAGTCAATGGAACCCAGCTTTCTAATCACTATGTGATTAGTAAAATATTAAAAAAAAAAAAAAAAAAATGGGAAAAAAAATATTTAAAAATAATTATGCAGTGATGTCACTTGATGAACCATCCAGTACCAGCAAAATGTGTAAAAAAAATATAAGTATTAAAAAAATAAAATAAAAAAATAAAGTTTATTATTTTGAGCAAGTGCTAACATTTCTCAAAAATCTCAACAAAGAGTTAAAATAAAAGCACTTCAAATACCCAAGGGGTGTCTAATATATAAAAAAATGGCTTATGGGGTAAATTGGAGTGGCAGAGCTCAGATAGGGCATAGGTACAGACTGAACAAAATGGAGAAAAAAAAGCGCACTTCCCAAATGTGGCATTTTTAAATCTCAAACAACCCGACAAACCCATGCATGTCGGGTATCACTGCACTCAGGAGATGTTCCTGAACACACATTGGGGGGTTGTTTGACAGTGACATATACCAGAACCTGTATATATATAACTAAAGTACAATTTGTGTGAAAAAAAAAATAAAAAAAATTACTATTACAAAGTTTGACAAAGTGTAGTTCTATAATTGGTGCATGGAAAGGGTTAAAATAACAGCATTTGGAATACCCTGGGGTGTCTAGTGTATGGTTTGACAGGGTTAAATTGAGTTAACCGGCTTCAAAGATGTTCCAAAGAGGAGATGGAGGCAGACTGACCAGATTTGTTAAAAAAGATTTGGAAATCATAAAACGCTGCTTGTACTTATTGCCCTATAACTTACAAAAAACAGCAAAAAAACATAAAAACATTGGGTATTTCTAAACTCAGGACAAGTAGTAGAATCTATTTAGCTAGTTTTTTTACTTGCTTTTTTAGGTGAGTAAAAGATTTTTCAAATAAAAGTCATAAAATGTGTTTTTTTTCAATTTTTCACCATGTTTTTTTAATTTTTTTTATAGTAAATAAGATGATACGATCAAAATAATGGTATCTGAAGAAAGCCCATCTTGTCCTGAAAAAAACAATATATAACTTATGTGGGTACACTAAATGGGTGATGAGAAAATTACAGCTGAACACAAGCACCACAAAAGTGTCAAAACAGCCTCGGTCCCACAGGGTACAAAACGAAAAATGAGCCCGGTCCTTAAGGGGTTAAACCAGCTAGAACATATTGGTTGTTTTGTTTTTTTTGTTATGTTTCTAGATTTAATGTAATCACTGCATAAATGCATATGCAATCTACAGGAGAATATGGCCACACAATAAAACAGTTTTCGCCCTCTGGAAACCTTCTTCGTGTACTGGGTACAGCAGGAAACGCAGGATCAAGTTTAAATCCACTTCAGTTCGATCAGCCAGCAGAAATATTTGTTGAAGAAACTGGGGAACTGTATATTGTGGATGGAGATGGGGGACTGAATAACAGGCTTCTTAAATTAACAAACAGTAAGTGCTTACTTTTCCTTGGTATGTAAAGGTTTCAGGAGCAATAGTGGAAAAACAGTGTTTTAGCCATATAATGGAGTGATTATCATATAGTTAAAAATGTATACTGCTGCTTAACCCTCAAAAAGTTATCCTGAAATGCAACTTTAAAAAGGGATTAGAGATCAAGGGCCACCTCCCTCCCTACTTCATGTAATTTTTAAATACTGAGCAATAAAATATATTGATATAAATGAATTGCTCCCTTAGTTATTCTGAATGTTTTGGTTGGAGGCCAGGAAAGGTTTCTTATTGTTTTTCCTTTTTCTCTCTCATTTCTTTAGATTTTTATATTGATTTATATTTTTCAATTTTTCCCCCACTGTTTTTTATGAGAGTAACAATAGGGTGCCTTCTAAATGATTGCATGATGACATTACTGTGGCCCCTATAAATATTTCCAGCATTATTTAATTGTTTTTTATTATTTTGTTCACTCTGAAAAAGGAGAAACTCTGCTTCTGTCTTGTTCCAGAGTGATCTCACTGTGCTGATCACACAGTGTTAAAGAAGCAGGGAGCCCTGCTTTGCTGCTCGGGGATTATTTACATGATCAACAGTGAAAAGAGTTGCCATGCACTTTATCTGACCTCTTTTTATCCATCTCATGGAGAAGAGAGGCATTGATTAACACTGAAATCAATGGGAGCTCTTTCTGTGCATGCATGCTGGGGGGACTCATTAGACCCCTGGAACTCTCGCACAAGCTGGCACTGGAGCTGGTTGGTTGTGAGAATACTGCACATGCATTTTGGCTGATCACATCTCTTGCAGAATTCCCCATGCATTTGCAAGAGTGTCTGCACGAAAATGTAAAGTGGACATTAAGCTATTATTCACCGATCAGCCATAGAATTATGACCACTGACAGGTGAAGAGAATAACGCTGATAATCTTGTTATCGTGGCACATGTCTGGGATATATTAGGCAGCAAGTGAACATTTCATCCTCAAAACTGATGTGTTAGAAGCAGGAAAAATGGGCAAACTTAAGGATCTGAGCGATTTTGACAAGGGCAAGACAACTGGGTCAGAGCATCTCCAAAACTGCAACTCTTGTGGGGTGTCCCCGGGCTGCAGTGGTCACTACCAATCAAAAGTGGTCCAAGGAAGGAAAAGGTGTGAACCGGTGGCCAAGGTTAATTGATGCACATGGGGTGAAGACTGGCCTGTGTGGGCAAAACAACAAGCTACTGTAGCTCAAATTGCTGAAAAGGTTAGTGCTGGTTCTGATAGAGTGCCCATGCTGACCCCCGTCCACTGGCGAAAGTGCCTACAATGGGCACGTGAGCATAAGAACTGAAACACAGAGCAATGGAAGAAAGTAGCCTGGTCTGATGAATAACATTTTTATTTACATCATGTGGATGGCATGGTGCGTGTGCGTCTCTTCACCTGGAAAACACACGGTACCAGGGTGCATGCATGGAAGCCTCACCTCACAACTTACAGGACTTAATGGATCTTGGTGCCAGATACCACAACACTCCTTCAGAGGTCTAATGGAGTAAATGCCTCGACGGGTCAGGGATGTTTTGGCAGCAAAATGGGGACCTACGCGATAATGGCCAGGTGGTCATAATGTTATGGCTGATTGGTGTATGTGCATATGAGAGCCAGATGATTCCTGTGTGATAATATTTATAGACCAAATAACCAGTATATACATTTTACAAATTATTTATCGTATTGTCTGAAGAGCGGTCGTATGTGTTGCAGTATTATTCCCCACAAATAAGATCATTTTCACTTCTGAGTATTCTCTACTGTGTTTAAGAAGCTTCTGTCAAAAAACTCACCAGAGCCACTCACAACCTCTGTCTCTGTGTTCTTCGTGTAATCTGGTGATACTGTTCATCAGTTGAAACTTGCAGTAGCTCAGATCCCAAATTTTCTGAACTGAGTTTCTGTGTTTGTTGATAGGAGCTCAGATCAGCTCGCATGCTCGTAAAATACTGAATCCACCAAGTGTTGCAATTGTAGCAAATTGCTCCAAGGCAATCCTGCGTTTTACCTTTCCAAACCCCCCCAGGCCTTAGTAGAATGGACTGTCGAGTTCATTCCCCTTTGTTGGCTGTTGTGGGTACAGCAACCTTCCAGGAAAGTGACATGAGATCAGAAAATTCAATTAGGTTCTTTTTGCCATGCATGTCAGTTAAATTCATGTCGTTTTTTTACATGAATTTGACCTGAAAATTTTGTTTTGTATCATTTTAGATTTCTGGCTTTTGTGGACATTGGGTGGAAATGGTACAAACCCCGGCCAGTTCTACATCCCACACAGTGTAGCAGTGGATAACGTTGGCCGAGTAAGTCATTTACAACTTTTGCCTTAATATTTTCACTAGTATGTTTGTTTATGGTTTCCCAGTTAGACTTTGTTTCCGGTGCTGGACCTAAACACACACTGTCAGGCACCACCGGGATTCAAACCTGCAACCCTGTGGATTCTGGGTTTATCACCTATCCACTACTCCACCAGGTGGATCTTGGACCGCAGTGTCCTTCTGCCTCTCCTTGGACCATGCTGTTCCCTAATGCTCTTGAAACACCTGCCCCTCGTTTGGTCAATTAAGGCTTAATATAAACCAGGCATCAGCCTAGCCTCATTGCTAGAGCATTGTGTTCCTGGCCCTTTATACTGAGCTACTGCTTTGCTGCATTTGATCTGTCTCCTGTGTATGACTCTTGGCTACGTCAACGATCCAGTTTTGTGTACCAGACCCCGGCGTGTTCCAGACGTACCTACCTGTCCAGCTGCTTCCAAGCCTTGTGTCCTGCCTGAGAGTTTCCTAGCCGCGTGCCCTGCCTGAGGGCTTTCTAGCCGTCTGCCCTGCCCGTGGGCTTTCAGTTTCCTGCCTGTTTTTCTCCTGCTCTCTCTGAACACCTAAAGATGGCGCCTAATAGAACATCTAAAGCTAAAGTAGCGCACAGCCCTGAACTGGACACATCAGCCGGCCTACATCCATGTTCTGAACCTGCCCCTGCATTGAGACTCCTACCTGATCCGACACACACACACACACACACACACACACACACACACACACACACACACACCAAGATTACACCTAGATGAAGACTTGTTTACCATATACACTTTTAACTCCTGTGTTTTCATTTACAAGAACGAACTACAGATTGTCGCTCATGTTTACTTGCATGCGTGAATATTGTCATCACATAGTAACACCGACTGCAGATCAAGTAATGAGTAAAGATATTCAGGGTTAACATCTGCAAAGTGCATGGATCACAATTCAGGGTGTACATGTCACAGATTTCAGAGCTGGAAACATCTAAATAATTTTATCAGATTATTATTAACTTTTTATTTATGAAGTGCCAACAAATTATGCAATGCTGTACAATTTAAATGGGGCAGTTAACACACATATATAACAAACATAACTTAACACACACAGACACAGCAGAAGTTGAGAACCCTGTCTGTGAGTTTGCCATATGGCCTTTATACAAAGTTCCTGGCAAGAATGTGGTGGGCTTTTGAGGGCCCCGCTCAAGAGCTTACAATCTAAAAGTGTTATCTGGGTAATTGAAACAAACAAGCATGAAATGAGGGAATAGTCACTCGCTTGAAGCAGTAATTAAGGGGTAAGTGGGTTCAGGATGCAAAAGAGGATGTATAACATTCAGTTTGTCTCTGTTTCTAGGTATGGGTGGCAGATCGAGGAAATAAAAGGATACAGGTGTTTGATAAAATTTCAGGAGAGTGGATTGGATCTTGGAGCACCTGTTTCTCAGAAGATGCACCCTATTCAGTCAGGTACAGTTGAATACTTATGATGAAATATTGCCAAAATTAAAGAGCAATTTAACTTGTTTACTCTGAAAATACACATTTTTAGGAAATTCCCAGTTGTAACAACAAAACATTAAAAGCGCTTTGTGAACCATCCGGGATGCACATAAGGTATTGTAAGCTTTTAACTGCCATCTGGCCACTGGTGAAAATGATCCGTAAAAGGTAGAAATCCTTATGGTAACTCGCATAAAGTATTGTGATGACAAGCTAAAGCAATAGACTGAATAATTTATCATGTTCCCTGCATAAACACCAGGTAACAAGCTTCTGGAACACACTGTATCCTGGTTTAATACACCAGGCTCTATTTAACTGCTAGCAGTATCCCCATTGCAGCCAGTCATAGTGCAGACAAAATATGAAGACTATAATAATTTTTCAAATGCAGCAAAAATCAGTGCTGTAAATTTCAAAATTCTAAAAGTTATAGTTTTGTGTTTGTCATTTGCTTGAGGTTAGCATTCCAGTTTAGTTTACTGCATAGGCCTCAGAAAAAGGTTATTTCATTGGCTTCAATGTTTTATGACATTTGTTAATCTCCTGTATTTCTTTCCTGAAGAGTATTCACTTTGGCCCATCCACACAGGTTCATCATATTCGGGTGGTGCATGTTGATGTTAGTTGTGGATGTATTAATTAAATCTAAAATGTATTCTGATTCTTAATCAGCTATAACTATTAGTAGAATGTAAAGTGGCTGTCCTTAAAACCCATTAATGACTATGCATTGTGAGCCTGTGCAGGTACGGGCTTTGTCGTGAATGGGTTAAAGGGGAACCCACCAAAATATTTATCTTGTGTTTAAGACGTCACCCAAAATATCACATGATCAGCAACAATGGCAGCCTCCAGGTTTGTTCAGTTGGACCAAAATTAGATAATACCAAGTGTGAAAACTGCCAGTGTGTGGCTATAACCCACTGTACTCTAAGGACCCTGTGGACGCGTTATCATGTCCACCAAAAGGTGTGAAGATTACTCTTAGGACGTGATTGTATGCCTTGTGTTTCTTGCATCAAGGGAGATCTCACTTGGGGCTTCCCTTGTCAACAGGATCCTGCATCTCTGGCTCTAAGTTGACAGTTTTGGCGTACCTGCGCTCTTTCTGATCCTTGCCAAAGATGTACACATTTTACCTGAAAGTATGGCCACATACCTTAACTGTATAATGTCAGAGTGGTGGTCTAGACACAATAACATGTTCAGGATATATAATTACAATATTCATGGATTTTAAGCAACCAGTGATTGATCTGCTGTACAAACAGCCAGCTTCAGCCTCATTGTAGACTCCCCTGGCGCATACGGAGTTCCTTTAATATGTCTGTACTTTTGGGAGCAGCATTGGCTCTATTAAGTTAGACCAAAGCATTTGCATTTGAGAAAAACTATTTTATTTAATTTTTATAGTTTGTATTTTCTATTTAGCAACATGTCACCAGTTACTCATATGTTTATTTTATAATGTTTGAAAATATTGTAATTTTTTCTGCTTTTTTTCTTCAATACAGGTTAACAGCGGATAAGAAGTACATTGTTGTTGCCCAGCTAAATATTAGCCGGGTACTCTTTATAGCAATGCCTCCCATAGGGAGCATTGGAGATTGCCACGTTGAAAGCACTATCCAGATGGCAGAAGGAGTCCGGCCACATCTTGTAGATGTCAATGTGAATACTGGCTCGGTGTATGTCGCGGAGCTTGGTGCTCAGCAAGTGCAAAAATACGTGCCTTTGCAAAAGACAGCTAATAATTCTTAAGCAGTGTTTATAAAGGTCTTTGTGGTGATGGTGACTTCCCATGTGGGATGGAGCCTGGTGCTCCATTTATACCTTTACTATATTCGCTATATTCTAAGTGACAGGCCCTGGTTATAATGTAACGAGGTCTCCGTGTTTTATGTCATTGATAAACAGTAGCATGTCATAACATATAGAGAGGCAGCCCCTAACTTTAACTGTATGTATAAAGTCAGATGTCTGATTACTTCTGGTATTTAGTGCTACCTCTTTGTAAGAAATTTCACGCTGTTTGGTAAAACTGGAATATTTTTCTTGATCAGTCTTTTTCACATTCCAATATAAGAGCAATTCTTTTTGCTAGGTAAAATGTTTACATGTTGTAATAAAATGAAACATTGACATTTAAAAAAAAAAAAAAAGCTTACAATATATTACATATTAAAAATTTACAAAAAAAGTGCGCCCTTGCAAACATGTTTTTAATAATCTTGCACAGTAGAATTTGCAGTTTAAATAAACAGTCCAGTGATTATTTTTTTTTGGATTTTTTTTTTATCTCTTCCTCAAATTTCCATAAGCAATTATCAAGAGACTCTCTAGATGGACTCTTGCTTTATTTGTATACATTTTTGATTGGAAGAGGTAGCCAGGTTTTGTGAGACTGTGTGCAGGTTATTTCTGTCTTATGGTTGTATTTTTTTCTGTTTTTCACACATTTGTCCTCAGATATTACATATTGTATAGCATTTTTTTATACTTCAGTAGTCATGACCCAAAAATATTTTTCCAGGAAAGCAAACCATATTTATCTGTCCCTCTCTCTGCATTGGTTCAGTATGAAATGCTTCTTCACTACATACCCCATCTACCTCCTGAGTGCTGGGTATTTCTCTTGTGTACTTGTCCCTGGGTGTGCACCCTGTATGTCATTGCCTTTCTGCTGTATTTGGGGAAAAGGTTTTGCCAGGCAAAGTTTGAAAAGTTCTTATCACCATGGCAACTAATGGAGAAGTCCAATTAGTAAGAAGGAAAAAAATACATCTGTTCTTTTAGATATGCATTCACTTGACATGATCTATTATTCTTTAATAAAGCTTGCCATTTAACCCCTTCAGGACCGGGATTTTGATACTAACGTGTCGCTAAAGGACCGGAGCCGTTTTTGTGTTTTTGCCATGTCTTTCTTCAACTGTAATTTCTCTCTTATCAATTGGTGCACCCACACAAATCATATATTGTTTTTTTCAGCACAAGTAGGGCTTTCATTTGAAACCATATTAAGCTGGGTAGTACATTGTTTTGTTTGAAAAAAACTGGAAAAAGTGGGGAAAAAATGAAAAAACAGTTTTGTATACATACAAATTGTACACACATTAAACCAATGGGAAAAAATTATCCCAAATATATTCATTAACTTGTCCTGATTTGGAAACCACCCAACATGGCCAGGATTTTTATCTATTTTGACCAGTATAGGGCAAATATTGCAAGGCATGCATCACGTTTTTGAAATGTAATTTTTTTCAAATTTGGCATGGTAGTCTAATAACTGCAATAGTTGTCACAGATACTGATTACCCCCCCAAAATTATATGTTTATGAACAGTAGATAAGTCAAGGTGTACAACTAGGGTCATTTTGACACTTTTCAAACAGGGATTTTATCGCCAATTGCTGCCAAATTTTGAGGTATTTTTATATTTTGGGGGGGTTTTTTGCACATGTTGCAATGTTGCTTTAGATTTTATATTATATTTTGTATAGAATATGTGCAACTGCAGAACAAAACACCAAATTGTGTTCACCAACATCCCCCGGTTCCAACAAGGCCTCACATGCATGGTTCATGCATTTTTTGAGGAAGCTATGAGGGCAAAACTGGAACATGCGCATTTTCGTTTTCACATTTGGAATTTTCAGAAATTGGTTTCCTGGGCCCATATCCCATTTGGGACATTTTGGAAGCTCCCTGCTGTAAATTACCCCATAAAAGTATATATTTATGAACAGTAGACAAGTCAAGGTGTTCAACTAGGGTAGTTTTGACAGTTTTCAGCTAGCCTTTTCTTCACTGATGTCTGCCAAAGTTCACGGAAAATTTATTTTATTGCGTTTTTAACAAATACATTTCAATGTTAAAATTTATTTCTTGCACAGCATATGTGCAACAGTGGAAGAAAGCACCACATTTTGTTCACCAACACCCCCCGGTTCCAACAAGGCCTCACATGCATGGTTCATGCATTTTTTCGAGGAAGCCATGAGGCCATAACTGGAACATGCGCAAGTTTTCAGAAATTGGTTTCCTGGGCCCATATCCCATTTGGGACATTTTGGTAGCCCCCCCACTGTAAATTACCCCATAAAAGTATATATTTATGAACAGTAGACGAGTCAAGGTGTTCAACTAGGGTAGTTTTGACAGTTTTCAGCAAGCCATTTCTTCACTGATGTCTGCCAAACTTCACAGGGAAATTATTTTATTGCGTTTTTAACGCATACATTTCAATGTTGCAATTTATTTCTTGCACAGCATATGTGTAACACTGGAAAAAAAACACCACATTTTGTTCACCAACACCCCCCGTTCCAACAAGGCCTCACATGTATGGTTCATGTATTTTTTGAGGAAGCTATGAGGGCAAAACTGGAACATGTGCATTTACATTTTTTTAAATATTTTTTTTCATCAGATTACTTGTAAGTGACAGGTTTAGGCCGCTGACATCAATCAGGGAGACCGATCAATAATCAGCGACTTAAAATGTCACCGACAAGTGATCAGGTAATAATTATGATTTTTTCATTTATTAATAATTTGTGTTTTTTCATAATTACCCTAGATGACCCCTCTCTCTTTGTAGAGCAGGGTCATCCGTGGGCTGCCATAATGATCCGATCACTGGACTTTCAGGTCAGTGCTGTTATTTTTTTTTATGATTATTATTATTTTATTAATTTTTTTTTAATTATTATTATTTTTTACATTATTTTTTTTTAACTCTTTCAATGCTGATGCTCCATTGAAGCACAGCATTGATTGATATTTAGTCCCCACAAGCTTGTGGGGACTAATATTAACCCCTGCAATGCTGCGATGGGGGTCATACACAATCGCAGCATTGAAGGGGTTAATTGAGGAAGAGGGGGGTAGGGGTTAACTGAGGAAGGGTGGGGGTGGGGGGGGTCTGGTCTCCACACTCATGTGGAGACCAAAGAACCCTGTCTCTCTGTCCCTGAAGCTGCCTCTGGCAGCTGGGACACAATCTCCCATAGACTGGAGATTGTAGGGGAGGATCGCGACATTGAAGGGGTTAACGCTGCACTGACGCTCTCATGGAGCGATCAAGCAGCAGGGGGGTGTTGGATCAGGTCCCCACACTTGTGTGGGGACCCATTCAACACCCCCCCCTTCCCTGAAGCTGCCTGTGGCAGCTGAAACCGCGATTGCAGATTTTTCTGCAATCGCTGTTTCTGCCTACAAAATCACTCCGTGGGAGTGATCGTGGGCTTGGGGGCGGGCTTAGACAGGCTGTGCTGTCTGCCCAGGACTCCTGGGCAGACAGCAGCAGCAGCGCCCCCACGATCACCGCGATTGTGGTGATGTGGGGGCGTTTTTTGGAGGAGACGTACCTGGTACGTCCCGGTCTACCGGTGACTGTTAACCAGGAAGTACCAGGTACGTCCCGGTACTGAAGGGGTTAAAATAAATAAAATACAAATATGACTATATTAAGAGGATGGTGTTTCACGGCAGCTTATGTCAGGGCTCGACAAATCCCAGGCGCCATGGCGACTCAGAATTTTGTCCTGGCGCCTAGGTGTTTGTCATCCTGTGATCGCGAGGGCGCTGCTGCTGCTGTCTGCCCAGGAGTCTGGGCAGACAGCACACCCACTCCGAGCCTGAGATCACTCCCATGGAGTGATTCTGTAGGCTGAAACCGCGATTGTAGGAAAACCTGCAATCGCGTTTTCAGGTGCCACAGGCCCTTTGATGATTCCTGTAGACATGGAAGCCTACAGCAGTCATCAGAGACTCCCCCCTGCAATGGCTGGTCTATAGACCAGCAATTGCGTTCCAGCTGCCAGAGGCAGCTTCAGGGGCAAAGGGTTCTTTGGTCTCCACATGAGTGTGGAGACCAGCCCCAACACCCCCCTGCTGCCTGATCACTCCATGACAGGCCCAGAAGGTTTTTAATACATTTACAGATTAATGAGAATAATTTTTTTTTTTTTTTAATCTTTTATTACCCCCCAAGTAAAAACACGTATTTGCTGTCGGTTTAACACCTTAACCCTTTCAATCCCAGGGGTTTTGGTACCTCAAAGCCCGGAGCAATTTTGCCATTTTTGGGGTATGTCGGTTTAGCGATTATTTTCCTTTCCCGTGAATAGTGTACTCATGTAAACTATATATTGTTTTTTCAAGGAGAGATAGAGCTTTTGTTTGATACCATAGTTGGATGATTAGCTGAACATTTAGAATGAGAAATTTAGTAAAAACTAGAGAAGATTAGAAAAATAAACTAATTTTTTTTTACATTTTCCCTCTGAATCCTCACAAAATTAGGTAAAGTGATGGAAAATCCCCTCCAAGTTTATTAATTCAGGTGTCCTGATTTCAGAAATACCTAATTTATATAGATTTTCCAGACTTTCCCAGTACCAGGGAGCATACTATTATGTGTATAATTTTTATACCTATGGCTTAACGGGTTTGGGGGTTGTGAACGGGGGCAGGAGGGTTATACTGGCTAGATGTTATGCTAGGGTAATGGGAAGTAAGGTTTTTTAATAATTTTTTTTATTATCTTTTTTTATATATTTTTTTTTATTAATTTTTTTACATTTTTTTTTATTTTTTATATATTATTTTTACACAGAAATGGTTAGAGGTGCTGCCAGTGATGTCATAATGACAGTGATGTCACAATTACATCACAGCTCACTTTTTTTTGTATTATTTATATTATTATTTTAATGATTTATTTAATATTATTTTTTAAATGGACTAATGTTTTTTTTCTGCTTTTCTCTTTCAGGACGGGAGGCGGAGTGAGAGACATGGTTTCTCACTCCCCTCCCCGCGATCCCCCTGCACCGATCACACTGAGATCGCAGCGCCTCTGTGCCACATCGGAGGGCAGGCGATGCCGGCTTCTGCTGCCAGGGGGGAGTCCAGGCTGTCAAACGACAGTCTGGACTCCCGTGCAGCAGCAGGGATGTGTCCCTGACGCTGCACGAAGGGCTGGACGTACCGGGACGTCCATAGGGGTTTCTAGGGGTGGGTACACCTGTTCAATTGCTTGTTAACACAATTAGCTAATCAGCCAATCATGGCAGCAACTCAATGCATTTAGGCATGTAGACAAATTTAAGTGACTTTGAATGTGGCATGGTTGTTGGTGCCAGATGGGCTGGTCTGAGTATTTCATGCACGACCATCTCTAGGGTTTACAGAGAATGGTCCGAAAAAGAGAGAATATCCAGTGAGCGGCAGTGGTGTGGACAAAAATGCCTTGTTGAGGTCAAGGGAGAATGGGCAGACTGGTTCGAGATAACAGAAACTTAGATAACCACTCTTTACAACCAAGGTATGCACAATACCATCTCTGAACGCACAACACTTCAAACCTTGAAACAGATGGACTACAGCAGCAGAAGACCACAACGGGTGCCACTCCTGTCAGCTAAGAGCAGAAAACAGAGGCTACAATTTGCACAGGCTCACAAAAATTGGACAAAAAGACTGGAAGAACGTTGCCTGGTCTGATGAGTTTCGATTCCAGCTCCAAAACTCAGATTGCAGGGTCAGACTTTGGTGTAAACAACATGAAAGCATGAATCCATCCTGTCTTGCCAACGGTTCAGGGTGGCGTTGGTGGTGTAATGGTGTGGGGGACATTTTCTTGGCACACTTTGGTGGCTACCTCCACCAGGATAATGCACCATGTCACATAATCTCAAACTGATTTCTTGAACATGACAATTATTAGTTTACTGTACTCTAATGGCCTCCACAGTCACTAGATGGCAATCCAATAAAAGCACCTTTGGGATGTGGTGGAACATGCCATCACGTCCATATGGACCAAAATCCCTAAGGAATGTTTCCAGCACCTTGTAGAAAGTATGCCACAAAGAATGAAGGCAAAAAGGGGGCCAACCCGGTACTAGCAAGGTGTACCTAATAAAGTGGCCAGTGAGTTTATACTGCTTTGTTCCGGACAAGTAGGGCTTTATTTTGAAATCATAATTATATATGTAAACCATCAGTTAGAACAAAAAACAATTTTTTTTAATGGTTTCACCTATAAAAAACAAACATTGCCAATGAAAATTCAGAAAAAAAAATGTTTAAGTATTTGTCTTGATTTTGGAAACACCTCATAATCCTGGTATTGCCATTTATTGTGGTAATTTTTTTTAACACCATAAGAACAATGGGCCCTAAACCCATTTGAAAACAATGCATTCTGAGCCCTTACATGTACGGGCTTCATCATTAAGGGGTTAAATGTGATATGCTGGGAGTTGAGATCCAGTAGTGGCCAGAAAAATCACAACTGATGAACAAAAGTATTAAAAAAAAAAAAAAAAAAACAACCCATTTTTACACTTTTTATTGAACCATTTTTGCTCCATTTCAGTAAAATTTTGTTTCTTAGTATTTGGAATTTTGACAGATCACTTTGCTAGGATCATGTCTCATTTGAGGCACAGTATATTCCATTAAATCACACTCCTTGCAGATTCCAAAGAAACTCCACTTTCCTTTCTAGGTGGCCTACTGTAACCATGAATCTAAAAGGGACACAGGCGTTTGTTTTTTGAGAAGGGGGTAAATTAGTTTTTAAAATTTTTATGTACAGTTTAAAGGACTCTGTTCCATTGACTCTACCGTCTGTTTTCCTTTTTTGTTTTGTTTTTATCCAACACAAGGGGGCAACCAAGACACATTTTAAGGCTTGTAATATTTACACAATGAAATTTCAAATTCAGCAAATGCTGTGTTAGATATAGACTTTACAGGTAAATATTTTTACACTTGTAGAAGTGGTTATTTAGCATAAGATGACTAGTCTGTAAAACTGTGTCTTCGTCAACACGAAGATGTTATAGTATAGATATAGATGTTATATAGTATGAGCAATCATCAAAAGTATATTTAATGGGACACTTCAGCCATCATATGTGTATAATAGCTAAGTGGTCTCTTGCAAAAGTATATATATGGATTTTAAGAAATCCCCATATGCAGTTGCACGCCCACATTATACACTCACTCCAATTTGGTTGATTTAGTAACAAAGAGGCCAGGTAGGGTATGAAAGGCCAACCCTTCCAGCAAAGGTGGGTGTTACTCTGCCTTGTGCACAAGTGGTAAAGGGAATGGCCATAAACTATGTTGATTGTGTGGGATTAGTTGGAGATTGGCACACTGCAAGGTGTTTAAATTATCTTTTTTTTATTCTTAACATTATTTATTATCGTTTAACCCCTTCGGGAACTGTTTTTTTTTTTCTAGCATGTTTGCACTAAATGACCAGAGGTTTTGTGGTTTTGCTATGTTTTTATTCAACCGATTGCCCAATAACTCATTTAGTGCACCCAAACTAATGTGGCTGTGCTGTGCTGCCCACCTGGGCAGACAGCAGCAGCAGTACCCCCGCAATCACGATTGTGGTGACGTGGGGGCATTTTTTTTTGGATGACGTACCAGGTACGTCACAGAACTGGGAGCCCACTTGGGCATGGCATACCTGGTACGTCTCCAGACTTGAAGGAGTTAAACTAGATATTCACAAATCACGCTGATTGAAGAAGAAAAAAAAAACAAGCTATAGCTCGTTTTAATAAAATAATGTAGTTATGTTAAAAGCTGTAAAGGGCAGTTGCTTTTAAATTATATTTTTTATATATATAAGAAATGTTATAATATAAGAAATTATCAAACTACAGGACAGAAAAACACATTTGCCTGGAAGCTACGGAAGCTACACAGAGTTGATGCATTGTCTTCCTGCTTCACACATCAGTAGGGATGAGGTGTGAGAGATAAGAACCTTAGCAAAAGGGGGGTGGGTGTCAGAGGATAATCTCCAGATGTATTTTTAATGACATGGTTTAGGTATAAGTAAAAAATAGTGTGAATTTAAATAAAGAAATGCAGGAAGCCATGCAGAGTTTAATCTTACTTAGTAACACCTGGTGACTTGACTGTCAAGCATAATTTCTGCTTAGTTCAGAGAAATCATTCATTTTCTGAAAGCACTAATGAGATCAAACAAGAGACGACTTTTCCTGCTAGGACGACAAACCTGTCTGCTCTCCAGTATCCCAGTGACTCAGGGGTGGAGACTGAAGTCCCATCCACCCCTCCTGGGTCAACATCCTCAGGTGACCACTCAGTAAAATCCATGAAATCCAGGGTCACTGGGGCATAAAGTTGAACATGGTTGAATAACTCTTGATATGCCTGTTCCAGTTCCCATTCTTGTGTGACCAAATAATCCAGGTCAGCCTACAGCTTGGGCACATATGGGATATCCTCTGCCCTTTGCTCCTGGAGGTCTTCCCCCCAACACTCTGATGGACTACCGAAGTCAGGATCCTTTTCTACACTATCCAATAATAATCCCGGGCCGCCAAAGCCATAGCCCTCTGTAGGACCTTTATCCTCCAGGGCACAGCTGTGCTGTGTACCACCACAGAGCCCGATATCCATCGTCCAACCTCAGCTCTGTCTGGACCAGCACCTCCAGCTCGGCCACCCATTCGTCTTTGGGCTGCTTTCCCAGTAACGGTACCAGCAACTTCCGCTGGAGCCAAAACCTTTCCTCGAAGGCTGGGAGGCTTTTCCCCCATGTACTTAATTTCCAAGTGGAGAACCTCCCTCCAGAGCTTCCCAGATTCCTCTGGGTCAGCTCTGCGTAGCTGACTTCCATTCTCCTTCCAGGAGATAGATTCCGGGGGAAAGAAAGTGTCCCTCAGACTAGGCTGGTCTCCATGTCAGGCCTGGAGAAGTCGGATCCTTCCACTGCCAACCAGTTGTAACAGACCGACCAGGGACCTCAGGTTGTTCCTCTCCGCCAAGATAC
The DNA here is from genome assembly GCA_023333645.1 of Sceloporus occidentalis. Taxonomy (NCBI): domain Eukaryota; kingdom Metazoa; phylum Chordata; class Lepidosauria; order Squamata; family Phrynosomatidae; genus Sceloporus; species Sceloporus occidentalis. Next base: position 1,291,300 of record JALMGF010000068.1, read on the forward strand.
GACTTCTCCTGCTAGGACAACAAACCACCGCAATCCGTTGGCAATATCCCCAAGCAAAGTAAAGGGATATCGCTAACCAGTACCCAAATAACCAGGCAAGACTAGTCTTTAGGTACAACAAGAGGAGAACTGATTTATTTTAGACACAGACTGGATATATCCAGCAAAACACACATTAACATAAAACAAGATACTGGGATACAAACCGCCCCCTTAATCTGCATCCCAGAGACAATGTCAATTCTCCTTTTATTGAAACATGCACAATGGTAGTACATATAGCCAACCTCCACTATCTGTTACTGGCCAAAACCAGTTACAAAGGTTTGGCCGGAATAAATGTCTGTAGTGATTGGACTGGGGGGAAGGAGGGCGTGACAACATAGTTGTGCACGGGGGGGGGTCTGATATTAAAGTAAAACAATGGTGGTCACTCCCTGGTTGCAGATCCTGGCTGATAACCCCCTCAGCAGGTGATGAGATGATATCCTGCAGGGGGGGGTAGCCACACAAGTCTCCACAAAGCCAGGGCCCATAATCAATAGGGAGGAGGCTAGCTCTCATGCCTCTCCAGTGGCCCCAGCGATGGAGGGTTCCGTCACACGGACGAAAACAAAGCAAAAAGCTAAAAATGTTCATCTGAAATTGACAGGCCCTTTCACTCACACTCTCTCATGCTCTCACACACTCATTCACTCGGTCTCTGTAAATGTTTTGCTATCTTCTCTGCCACTTACTTCCTCATCTTCATTTTATCTCTTGTATCTTCTATCTTTGCGATCACCGACGCTATTGGACATAATCTGCTGCAAACTTCCTTCGAAACGTGTAGATGCAATCGAAGATAGAAGACAAAAGAGAGAAAATTAAAGGGAGTAGAAGGTGAAGAACAAGAAGCGGAAGTGGTCAGCAGAGAAATTAGGGAGAACGAGAGAGTGAGAGTGGTCACTGGACAACACATTTTGTTCCCAAATTAAAAATACCCCCCCGTCCCGATTTTCATCCAAACCGAATGGCAGGGGATGTATTTCTTTGCCCGAAAATGAATGGGCAAAAACTAACTGAAAAGCTTGCCTGAATCGTTTTTGGCCCATTTGCACATGTCTAATAAATAATAATAACCTCATTAAGCATCTTTTGCTTGGCTGGTTGTATATAACGCATTGTTAAATCAGAGGTATCTCACTGAATGAACCAGGGGTGTCCAAGATTTTTCTGCAGTGGGCTACTTCATCAGAAATATTTATGTGCGCGTGGGTTGCACTCATTTTTCAATGAGAGAAAATATGAGCTTTAATATGATATCTAGACTGAAATAAAGTAAATGACACAAAACCTTTACTTTTCCTCTCACTGATTTCTGAGCCTAGAAAGTTTTGCCCTCTGAAGTGACTACACATTCAGGATTCTGGATAAGTTAAAAATTAAATAGTTCTATTTATTCTAGGTATGCACCAAAATGAAAATTCTGGACCGAAAAAAATTCAGCATTTACTTAGGAAATTTAATTTAGGAAAAAAAACAAAAAGCCTGAATATAAGACGACCCTATAGGAAAAAAAGTTTTACTAGTAAATATTAATTCATGTAAACAATATTTTCATATTTAATAAAAGCTATGATTGAAAAAAATATATATTTTTTTATTTCCTTTTATTTGCCAACCTGCCCCCCCAGTTATGCACATCTGCCCCCAGGGTTGCCACTCTGCCCCATGATGTGCCTTTTAACCCTCTATATGCCACTCTGCCTCCAGAAATGTCTTATACCCTCCTATATGCCACTCTGCCCCATGATATGCCTTTTAATCCCCTATATGCCAGAGTGGCATATAGGGGGTTAAAAGGCATTTCTGGGAGGTATATATATATATATATATAACTGCTAACAGCAGTCACACTCCTATCAAGCCAAGGCAGCCAGTACATGCTGGAACCTGGGGATGATAGGAGTGTGAGTACAGCCTCCCTATGCCATGCTACCACCACTACCCCCCTTACACATCCATACTAACACACACTCATTCACAAACATTTAAATACTCATTCATTCCATTAATCACACATACTTCACACATTAATCACAAAAATCCTCCCCCACACCCCTTACCTGAACTGCAGATCTCTCACTCGAAGACTTCTGCAGGGGCCCGGCTGTGCGAGCAACTTCTCTGGCCCCGCCCCCAGAGGAAGGGGCCAGAAGGGGGGAGGCAAAGTTATGCGACACTCTTCTAGCTTCCTGTTCTTCTGCTGCTCGCGACCAAAGCACCGGTAAGCAGCCTGGCCCCAGCGGACATTTTGAAGTCTAATTAGAAGACGACCTCGACTTATAATCGAGCAAATACGGTAATTCTCTCAATCATGCACATCATACACCCTCCCCTATCCCTTTACCTGCTCTGCAGCTCTCTCTGTGCCTCGCAGGCTTCCGCAGGGGCAGCTAATTCCCTCTGCGATTTTTGCATTCTGTGCGAGCAACTTCTCTTTTACTGCATGGGGAAGCAGGAATGGAGCAGTCATGTGATGTGTCGCTTCCCCTGTGCAGTAAAAAAAAAAGACACTGCTCGCACAGAACCCACAGGAAAGCCTCAGGGCCCTTGCGATCCTGCGATTGCGGTTACCCTGGCTCCATATCTCACGTAGGCCGCACCTCGAGGCCCGGCGGGCTGCATTTGGGCGGCAGGCCACATGTTGGACGCCCCTGGTATAGCTCATAAACTGAAGGAGCTCCAGAATGGTAACAACTATATGCAAGGTATCTCAAAGAACTGGGAATATAATTGTTGCAATATTTCCTGTTTAGGTTGTGTTGGTGTTTTTTATGAACTATAAAACACACATAAATTGTGGATCTATCATGTTCTAACACTGATGGGACAATTAAGAACTAATGTCAAAATTATAAAAAAGTTTTATTTTTTTTTAAAGCAAAATACTTTTTTCTGAATAGACACATTGAACTTTAGTATTTTTTCCTTGGCAGAATATAACAGCCAAGTGCATTCAGAGCGTGAATCTTTTTAAAACATATTTATCTGGACCAAATCCACACTCAGAACTGCTGTTTCAGCCTAGATTCACTTGAAGTTGCCACATGTCTAATTTCCCTCTAGCATATTTATGTCTAAACAGATTATCTTCACCACATGGCGAAAACCTGTCTTCCGTAGTTAATCTCCAATGGATTTGTTTCATTAGAAAACAAGACATTTGCCAATGATCGGTTTACAAACAAAAAGGCTCTCCATAAACAGTAAAGGTTCATATAATTTCTATAACTTCAATCTCCTTGTCCTTGCTAAAAAATGTTAAAAATGGCCATCGACAACAGCAGTTACTACGATGAGGCTGGGAGTGCAACGAGGCACCCATTGATAACTTTGAGGAAGACCCGTGTCGCGCACTGGCAGCTTGCCGGCCAGAAACCCAAGGCCTACTCCTGACTATAAACCTAGGCCAGCAACAAGACCCAAGCCAGCTGCGGAACATTACCGAGACACGGCGACAATGGCCCAATCGAAGCCGGGCAGACCACACCTCACAATACACACACAGAATAGGGGGTGTGAGTTTACGATAGAACACCTCCTAGGCCACTCTGGCTGTCTCCAGCCACCCAAACTTGGCTCAGGAGCTTTGCAAAGGGTGTGTTGGGGGTGGGGCAGATACCAACCACCACCAAAGCCACTAACGAACCCGATGCTGTGAGGGGCAGACCGAGAGAATTGTGCTGGGCAGCTGGGATGAAAAACATGGTGGACACAGCCTGGGCTGCTCTTTAAACAATAACAGTGTAAGAAATGAAGACTTTAAAATGGGACATTACATTTTATGCATAATGCTTTTAGGAAGATTTGGGTTTCTGTAAGGTGACATATCTGGTTTTACAATGTAAGGTAATTTTCACGACAAATGGGATACCCCCCAGGGGATCAAATAGCTGAAGTGGAAGATATATTTTAACATAGATGTGTGCTTTTTTCCATAATTGGGTCATACAGGAAATCTCTCAAAAGAGGGGTCAGGTGAACCACTTCCAGGGGGGGGGGGGGTTACAAGGAATTCTGGACTAGTTCGGGGCTGCAATAGTCAGAAGAGTCTAAGAAAAGAGAGCGCAGTTAACAGAAGTGCTCTGGGTCAGGAGACTCAGAACAAAGCTGCGCAAGATGGCGCCCAGAAGAAGCCTGTGAGCTGAGGTTTCCTAAGAATGTGCTTGAGTATGCCTTTTGTTTTGTATTATTATCAAATGTTTTCTGTATATTATATGTTTTATAACCTGTAACAGTGACCTAATGCAATATCAATATAAATTTTTCTACACGCTTGTATTTGTGCTTTATTCATCACACATTCCCTAAAAGAATAACCCTGTAAGAGGGTCATTTGAGAATATTCTCACAGAGCACCACTACCAGCATCTAATAGTCTTCATGATATTCACACAAGCTGTGATGCAACTGATATGTACCTTGCTACGTGAGAATGTAAAAGTCATAAGTAGGAATATCCGCTTCAAGCTTATAAACCTGGATAGGGGGACAAAAACTACTAAAGATCTTGACTCTCAAAGTAGTATTGTGAATCTATCTGCAGCAATAAGGTACCATGCTAATATTATTCCTTATTGCACAAAAGTACATATATATGCACAGGACAATGATATTCCAATCAATATATAGTTTGTGACACTACCGAGTCTTTTCCACGTCCACCTACAGAAAGCCTTTTGATATGGCCATATCTCTATAGAATGTTAAATTATTATATTAAACTTAATTTGTAACCTATACACCCACCCAGAAGCAGTTCTAACTACATTCAGGGGTCCGCCAGGGACAACCTTTGTCCCCACAGCTTTTCAATCTAGCACTAGACCCACTACTCCAAATACTACCATATTTACTCGATTATAAGACAAGCAAATGCTTTGAAGAATATCCCTTGTCTTATATTTGAGGTCGTCTTCTAATCAGACCTCAAATATTGGTCTGATTACAAGACTAAGATCCAGATCCCCCGCAGCGCTGCAGGGGACTCTGATCCTCCTCTCTGGGAGCCTCTGCTGCTTCCTGCCCTTCTTCTGGGGGCTTCTATGACCGAGCGCTGGCATCACATGACCTTCCGGTGCTCTATCATAGAAGCCCCGGCGGAAATGCCGGCAGCAGCGGAGGTTGTGTGTGCACATCCCGCAGCCGGTGAACTTTTGTGGGATGCGCACATGCAACCTCCACTGCTGCCGGCACTTCCGCCGGGGATTCTATGGTGGAGCACCGGAAGGTCACGTGATGCCGGCGCTCAGTCATAGAAGCCCCGGCGGAAGTACTGGCCACCAGCAGCGGAGGTCTGTGCGACAAATAGTGGCATATCTGGGGGCAGAGTGGCATGTAGGGGGTATAAGGCATTTCTTGGGGGCAGAGTGGCATATAAGGCATATCCGGGGGGCAGATGCGCATAACTGGGACAGAGTGGCAAATAAAAGGAAATAAAAACAAAAAAAAATTCATCATAGTATTTATTAAATATGAAAAAATCGTTTTTGTATTTGCTAGTAAAACTTTTTTAATTATAGGGTAGTCTTATATTCAAGCTTTTTCTTTTTTTCCCTAAATTAATATAACAATTTTGGGGGGTCGTCTTATAATTGAGCAAATGCGGTACTTTCATCCAGGGATAAAAATAACAATGTTGGCCTGCGACATTCTTCTATATATCTCTGGCCAAAAAAAACACTATTCCATCTATTATGTCGCTGCTAAACACATGGTGCACAGTAACAGAGTTTAAAATAAATATCAGCAAAACCGAGGAACTACACCTAGGCATGTCTACAATGTCACCCCTAGCTTTAGCGTTTATTAGGCTCAATCCTAAACAAATTATTTAGGAATCAGACTTCCAAAAACCCTCGCTTTACCCCCTGAATATCTTTAAAATAAAGAAATAAAAGTAACAGGAGGAACTTAAGCTATGGCAGCCTCTACACGTTACACTAATCAGGAGAGCGGGTCTTATTAAAATTATTATCTTCCCCAAACTACTATATTCTCTACGAGCCTTACCTCTGCTACTAAAACCAAAGGACCTAAAACTATTGAAAGCACAATTCACCACCTACCATAGAATCAGTCTTAACAAATTGAAACAGCTAAAACTAAATTTAAGATTAAAGATTACGAAATCTACCGAATGTTAGAGATTATTGTTCAACAACTGATTGGATAAAAACTCCAACGATTTCACAGATACACTGCTGGAGGGCCAGATGTGCACTATACATACATCGACATGCCTCCTATTCAATTAAAGCATGGGAAAGCATGAGGAAAAACAAGACTAGCTCTAAATCTCCAATGGTGGACAATAACCAGAGGGACTGGGACAATGACCTTGAAAGCTACATACAAGAAAGCACTCAATTACTATTATTTATAAAATAATCAGAAAGGCATACTATTGGACAGACCGCGTCAAGGGGTAGAACAGCTGGATGACGCACATACCTGGGGTAGATGAGGATGATATCTGTGCCATGGGGCAGCCAAAACATTACCAATGATAACTTACACAGAAATGTTTTATAAAACTATACATGAAGTGTACCACTCCATAGAGGGGCTAAATAGATTGGGTTTGAGAACAAATGACCTATGTCTGAAATGTGCATCCCTAAATGCCCACTCCTTTCATTTCAACTTATCTCCAGCAATGGCATTGTTGGTATTAACACCCAAACAAGTTAACAAAAAAAAATGTATTCGTATAATTACAGCGGTAACCTGCAAAAGCATTCTACAATGTTGGATGTGTCAGGAACCACCCACGCTAGCCATTTTGAAATCTAAACCTTTCCAACTATTTTGGATGGATTAGGTAGAATCGACCCAATGTTCTTTTTGCCATTTGGGGAAATTACATAGCTACTTATGAAGTGGGTCTGCAAGACCGGGAGGTCTACTGCATTTATGACATTCCCATTGACTTCAGTGGAAGAATTTCCATAGCATGCTTGGAGGATGCTGTGAGCTTCGCCTAGAAGTAGTCTTAAACGTAGCAAAAATACAGTGTAATAAAAAATATATAGAAGAAAAATAATCTTGAATTATATTGTTACCAATCTAGGTTTGAGCTGTTTATACAGAACTATTACATTGCATTTATCCAGGTGGCAAAACTTTGAGTATTTCAGACTATACGATGACAGATATTTGCAAAAGAACACAGTCAGTTCTGGTTTTGATCAAACCATATCAGTTACATTCTCTAGCTTTTCAACATATGTGAAGAGCTTCTATCCAAGGAGCACCAGGTAGCTCGCAGAGAACAAAGAGGAGCCTCTATTTTTGGATACATTCCAACTTTATGACATTTAACATTCTGTTTTATTTTTCCAGATCTCTTCCTGCACTGGAAAATATTTTAAAAACTGCAGTGAGGGTCTATCATTAACCCCTTCCATGGCCGGGTTCAGGACAGTTTTTAAAGTTTTGCTGTAGCTAATATTCAGGTGAAGAAAGCTGATACAAACACACGTATACAACTACAAAGAGTTCCTACAAATCCCCTTTCCTATACTGTGTACGATACCTAGATAGTATTTTATATTTTTCTCTCATATTCGTGATGGGGCCAGGCACCTGGGTGATAGCGCCACTGAACACGGGTAACCTGGCACAGAGAGAACTGACACTTAAGTTTAGTGCTAACTTCAGTCGTTCGCGAAAAACGCAACCGAATGAAAGTGGCCATCATTCAAAACTTATATAAGAAATACTTACTGTGTATATACTTTTTGTACACATAGGCATTGAATGTTCAATGTTAGTAATACATCATGTTGGTGCTTTATTTAATTTAGTTGAATTTAACCATGATTAAGTTCACAAACCGATAATATTGCTGAAATTATACAGTATATTATATTATTGTCATTACTGGTCCTTTAAACTGATAATATTGCTGGAATTATATATATATATATATATATATATATATATATATATATATATATACACATACACACACACACACATTTTTCATCACTCTTTTTGTTTTATTAATTATCACTATTAATCGGAAAATCTACCTAAAACTGAACTGTGTTGATGCACCGAGCCTTCCTAGATGAATGGCAAATGAAGTTTTAAATTCGCCAAGTTTTTAAAGGGTATATTACTGAAGAGAAACATTCACCCAGCTGTGCTGAACTTGTCAAATTTCAGCTATTGAAAGCATCTTGATATTTTGAGTAAAATGTTAATTTTAAGATTACTCTCAGGTGGACCAAGCCTGCCTCAATGTACATTGGGGTTTATGTCACCTAAAAGTACCTTACTGTGTCAAATTGTCAGCATAACATTCTTTTTGTTCAGTATTGCATTGGTTTTATTATTTACTATTAACTATTAGCTCACTTGCATTACCCTAACATTCATTTCTATGAACATTCAAGCTATGGAACCACGGGTCTTCCAAAGGCATAACGCCCCGGTTACCACTAACTATCTCTCGAGACATTACTTACATCCAAATACCGTATCTGCCTAAAAAAGTCATGATCACCAGCATTTTCTGAGGAAAAGAAAAACCTTATAGTACGCCAACCAAAACATGGCTGCGCAATTTCTACGTCGCTCTATACGTCAGGCACCACAAGAAACCACGCCCCCTATTTCGGCGGGAAATAGATTTGCTCCTCTATAGGCTGACCTCATTTTTGTAACCCTGCTGTAGTCGGAGCGTCTTCATCACAGAAAGAGACGCCGTAATACCCCATGGCGACCAGGAAAAGGGGAGGTTCGAGTTCGGAGGGTCAGGAAACTACAACCAGGTGACGTAGTTATTAACCGCTAAAGTCCTACAGAAATACTTTGGGTGGGCGTAGTGTTTACCTGTGACGCAAAAGGGTGGTGTTAAGTAACTTTCTGGCGTCACGTTTAGTATGATAAAAAGGGTGAAACATAATGGAAGGGAAGCCTGTTATTGAAGTAGCCCGTGAGATTCATATCCATATCTGCTGGTACAATCTGCCCTATGTTCAAGATTCAAACCCCTCATTAGGAAAGTGCCCCCTTGTCATGTCTCCAAGTCACCCCACCTAATCCCATGTCCTCCGGCCAGTAACTGCAGTGGCTATATTGTTTGTCCAGGAAAGAAAGGCGTTCTTTACATGTTTTGATCATTTTTTCATTGATGAAAATGTGTTTTAAAAAAAAAAAAAAAACTTGTGGAAAGCTAGACATCCCAGGGTATTCTAAATGCCGATATTTTAACTCTTTCCATGCACTAATCCTACCACAAGCATTTGTCAAGGTTTTTGGTAATACTTTGTGTGGTTCTCCCCCGCACAGAGCTCCTGGCATATGTCACTACCAAACACCTCAATGTGTGTTCACAATGAGACCACCCATGCTCGGTTGTTGGGGGTTTAAAAGGCCACATATCGGAGGTGTACATTTTTTCAACAAGGAATTTTGATATATGGTCACCATGTGCCCATGTCCTATTTGTAACATCTTTGAAGCTGGTCAATGCAATTTACTCGATCAAACAATATATTTGTTGAAAACTAAAAACCTCACGGTATTTCAAATGCTAGTATCTTAATACTTTCCATGCCTGGATTTTGGTAAAGATACACGAATGTTGGGACTTGCTAATAAAAATAAACATTTTATTTGTTTTTTATATTTTATGAACATTTTCTTTGAACTTAATGGGTCCCCTTATTGTGTCACGGTGACACCATTATTTAAAATGTTATTATAGCTATGTATATGTGTGTGTGTGTGTGTGTTTGTTATTTTACGGACTTCATAGTTATTAGTAAGCTGGATGGTTGGCTGCTGTACCTGTAGATAGAGTTCTCAGGAGCAGACTTTCTGGGAACGTTTTGTGGTTTTTTTTGTGCTGGGTGCCGCCATCTTGTGAGAGACAGCATGTCTCTCATAGTGGCATTTGTGGTCGCCCTCAGGAGTGATCACACAAGGTTCCTTTTGTTTTGTGTTGCTGAATGCCTCTATGTTGGCTTTTTAGTAACAAGACTGAGCTAAGGAGGCAATCGTTGATCGCTCTTTATAAGCAGCTGGCTGGCGCCATATTGAATATGGCGAATGTGACCTCTCCTGAGAGTGGTCCCACAGGGCCCCGTCAACTTTTTGGGTTTTGTATAATATAGTGTTTTAAGGCAACTTCTTTCACCTGTTTGTATTTGATATATTGTATTTTTACCCAAACTACTTTTAACAACCTGACTCCTTATCATATTGCCAGTTCTAAACTATTTAGTTCATTTTTAAATTTGGGGTTTTTTGCTTCTTTGCCAAAAATACAACTGAAATAAGTTTATTGCTATCTTGCAGGACAGATGCTATAACACAGAACCCAGTAGAAGATATGGTAAAGAATGGTGAGCAAGAGGCAAGTTTACAACTCCAGGTAACTGTTCATTCTATCAAAATACATTCCTTTCACCAGCACTTTGGCTCTGCATGTGTTGTAGATTGATTGCCTTTTCAATATAATTGATATTGTTTGTGGTTTGAAGGCTATATCATGCCTTGTGTTTGAATCCTAAACCATAATTTTGAAACAGCCATAATTAAAATACATGAAAGGACCATTTCAAGGATATAGACCTAAATAAAAATATATATGTTTGATACAAATCAAATGACAATTCTGTCTGACATGGCTTCCTTCGCTTGTCAAAGAATGAGTATGATTTAAGAGCGATATTATTCATCGACATAATGCAGAGATGTCTTGTTCAGTTTTGAATGGTTTATAATGTCCAATTCGATATTTTCATGTTCCAATAGCAAGAGCTGGAGACACTTAAGCAGGTTCACTCATCCATTAAAGCTTTACATCACATGACTGTTACTTTACACAAGGTAAGAATGTGTGTGTCTATGTGTCTACATAATGTGAACACGCTATATCTACTGTCACAAAACATGCTTCCATCCTGAATCTGTTACAGCGGATATTTTTTTTTTTTCTTCTTGAAGAAATTTAAATAATTGTCAAACTAGAATTTTGTCTGCCTTTTTTTATATCTATGCTTGCTTTTCACAATCTCATGCATTGAAAAAAAAAAAGCTGTTATGGTTTTCAAGTCATGAGAACACTGAAATTAGGAATATTTTAGTGCCAATATTGTTGTATTATTGGACTTAAGCATGAATTGAGGCAACTTTTGTCACTTGATAAGGTTTTCATATAAACATTTTCTGTGTCTATGTTTTTCAGACTTTGCAATCTGTTGTTGAAAACAGTAATGAACTAAAAGGTTGGTACCTTAACTTATCTTAAATAGTGTTGATATTAAATCGCCGTTCATTATTTGTACAGCATATATAATTTTTTGTGTATAAAACACATGCAAGTGAAATGGTTAAACGTGTTTTTTTTTTACATTATCTGAACCAATGAGACAAGAATGGGAGAAAAGTTTTTGCTTACTTAGTAGGTTGCTGGTATGTCTACTTGAGATGTGATTTTCTGCTCACCAACTTCACTATACACAATAAAAGGCCAATGGTGGCATTTTTCTAATGCAAGAGGCCCCTCTTGAACTGACCCTGGGTAATGACTATTCCAGTCTGACGCCTCACTATATTAGCTATCCGTTATATCTATGCAAGCTCTTCCAGCAGAAGAAGCGGTTCAACTCTTGCTTTATTGAACGTTTTACCTTATCTGAAATATAGAGAAGCCACACTAAATCTCTTTGGCTAGTAAATACATAAGCAATGTTTTATATATTTTGTTTTGTGTTTGAAAATGCTGTGCCAAGCAACAAAATGTTTATTGATCAGAATTCTGTTGCATTCCCAGGTTTGAATGAAGGATGGCGGATTTTCTTTGGACAAAGTTCATCGTAACGGAAATGTTTTTTCTGACTTGTGCATCCCCCGCCCGTTTTTTGTTTGTTTAAAAAAAAAAAAAAAAGTTTACACTAGTTCTATATAATTATTATAGATGAATCATTTTCCTACAATTTCTTACTAAGATAAGTGTAGTGTGTGTGTGTGCATAAATATAATATAGTGATGTTTAAAATGAAAGCCATACTTGCATTGTGTGTGTGTGTGTGTGTGTATATATATATATATATATATATATATATATATTTCTTTTTTGGGTGTCAGTGTACGGTGTTATAATATTGTAATACTGTAATATTATTGTCTATGTAGTGTTAGTGTGCATTGTTTGAGCGTCAGTGTATGGTGATAGAATGTACATTAACCCCTTAAGGACAATGGGCAGTCCCTAAACCCATTGAAAACAATGCATTTTGAGCCTGTACATGTACGGGCTTTGTCATTAACCCCTTTCAATCCCAGGGGTTTTTGGTACCTCAAAGCCCAGAGCAATTTTGCCATTTTTGCGCTATGTCAGTTCAGAGATTATTCTCTTTTCCTGTGAATAGTGTACCCATGTAAACTATATATTGGTTTTTCAAGGAGAGATAGAGCTTTCGTTTGATACCATAGTTGGATGATTAGCTGAAAATTTTGAATGAGAAATTTAGTAAAAACTAGAGAAAATTAGAAAAAAAAAATGATTTATTAGGCAGTGATAGAAAATCCCCTCCAAGTTTATCAATTCAGGTGTCCTGATTTCAGAAATACCTAATATATATAGATTTTCCATACTTTCCCAGCACCAGGGAGCATACTATAAGGTGTACATTTTTTGTATAATTTTTATGCCTATGGCTTAACGGGTTTGGGGGTTGTGAACGGGGGCAGGAGGGTTATACTGGCTACATGTTATGCTAGGGCAATGGGATGTAATGTTTTATAATTTTTTTTATATATTTATTTTTTTTACACAAAAATGGTTAGAGGTCCTCTTAGGGACCTCCTGAACATGCCAGTGATGTCACAATGACATCACAGCTCACATTATTATTTATATTATTTTAATAATTTTTTAAATGAAGTAACAGCTTTTTTCCTTCACTGTTTCAGGACGGGAGGGGGAGTGAGAGACATGGTTTCTCACTCCCCTCCCTGCGATTTCCCCCTACACCGATCACACTGTGATCTCTATGCAGGTCCTCACAGACCTGCACAGAGATCGCAGCGTCTGTGCCTCATCGGAGGCCAGGATATCCCCTGCAGTCACGCAACCCGGAAGGGAATGCCGGAAGCTGTTACAGCAGATCGGACAGCAGAAAGCCGGCGATGCCGACTTCTGCTGTCAGTGGGGAGTCCAGGCTGTCAAACGACAGCCTGGTCTCCCGTGCAGCGGCAGGGATGTGTCCCTGACACTGCAAGAAGGGCTGGACGTACCGGGACGTCCATAGGGGTTTCTTAATAGGCGTTTTTTTTGGACGTCCCGGTACGTCTATAGGGGATTGAAGAGGTTAAGGGGTTAACATATGGTGTTAGACTGTGTGTGTTTGCATATAGCGTTAGAGTGTCTGAACCAGGAAGGTGGTGTGCAGAGTGACAGGCAGGGAGCAAGGCATGCAGCAGTGAACAAGCTGTACAGAATAGGGACAGAGCAATTATTCCCCCCAAATCTGCACATCTGCCCCCAGGCTTGCCACTCTGCCCCAGGAATGCCTTTAACCCTCTAAATGCCACCTTTAACCCTCTAAATGCCACTGTGCCCCGTGATATGCCTTTTGACCCCCTATGGTCCACTCTGCCTCCAGAAATGCCTTATACCCCTATATGCCACTCTGGCATTTAAGGGGTTAAAAGGCATATTATGGGGCAGAGTGGCATATAGGGAGGTATAATGCATTTCAGGAGGCAGAGTGGCGTATAGAGGGTTAAAAGGCATTTCTGGAGGCAGAGTGGCATAAAGGGGGTTAAAAGGCATATCATAGAGCCTACAGAAATGCCTTTATGCCCCCATTAAACCCCCCCAAAATTACTGGTGCTTCTGACTCCCTGGTGTATAGTCGGGGCAGCTGGTAGACGTCTACACAATTCGCATAGGCAACTTCCGCTGCAGCTGGAAGGAGGTGCCGTTAGCAGCGGGGTTGCCTGTGTTCATCGCGCATACACCCTCCGGCTGTCAGAGAGAGTTCCCCGCAGCAGAAGTTGCCTACGCGAGTCACGTAGACGTGTACCCGCTGCCCCGACTACACACCAGGGAGTCGGAAGCCCCAGCAGCGGAGGTTACCAGACACGAGGATCCAGGTCCCCTGCAGCGCTGCGGGGGATCTGGATCTTAGTCTCATAGTCAAACCTCTTTTGAGGTCTGATTATAAGACGGCCCCTATTATAAGACGAGGGGTATTTTTCAGATTTGCTCTGGGGAAAAAAAACCTCGTCTTATAATCAAGCAAATATGGTAATTGCTTTGCATCCTACTCTGTACAGCTTCTTCACTGATTGATCCTGCTATATTATATAGCTATCTATGTAAATGTGGGGCACAAGAGTATATATATTCTTGCCTGGCAAACTCTGTATTTAGGCGCGCTCTTAAAGTTCCAAAGACTTCATCTCTCATTTGTGCAGGGGCTTTATATACCTGGTTTCCCAACAGGCAATGCTCTGTTTTTTACAAAACCTTTTCTAAACAAAATAAAGAACCTTTTTATAATCACCTGAAATAAGCAATTACCGTATTTGCTCGATTATAAGACGAGGTTTTTTCCAGAGCCCATGCTCTGAAAAATACCCCTCGTCTTATAATCGAGGTCGTCTTCTAATCAGACCTCATTTTGCTGGGGCCAGGCTGCTTACCGGGCTTTGGTCATGAGCAGCGTCCAGGAGAACAGGAAGCTAGCACAGTCCTCGCATAACTCTGCCTCCCCTCTCCTTCCTCTAGGGGCGGGGCCAGAGAAGTTGCTCGCACAGCCAGGCCTCTGCAGAAGTCTGCGAGTGGGAGATCTGCAGTTCAGGTAGGGGGTGGGGGAGGGTTTTTGTAATTAATGTGTAAAGTATGTGTGATTAATGGAATGAATGAGTATTTAAATGTTTGTGAATGAGTGTGTGTGTGTGATAGCATGGATGTGTAAGGGGGGTGGTGGTGGTAGCATGGCATAGGGAGGCTGTAATCACACTATCATCATCCCCAGGTTCCAGCATGTACTGGCTGGCTTGGACTGATAGGAGTGTGATTGCTGTTAGCAGTTATATATATGATATGCATTTTAACCCCCTATATGCCAGAGTGGCATATAGGGGTATAAGGCATAGCATGGGGCAGAGGGGCATATAGGGGGTTAAAAGGCATATCATGGGGCACAGTGGCATATAGGAGGGTAGAAGACATTTCTGGAGGCAGAGTGGCATATAGAGGTTTAAAAGGCACATCAAGGGGCAGAGTGGCAAATAGGGGGGTATAAGGCATTTCTGGGGACAGAGTGGCAAGCCTGGGGGCAGATGTGCATAACTGGAAGGGGGCAGGTTGGCAAATAAAAGGAAATAAAAATATATATTTTTCTCAATCATAGCTTTTATTAAATATGAAAAAATAGTTTACATTAATTAATATTTACTAGTAAAACGTTTTTCCTATAGGGTAGTCTTATATTCAGGCTTTTTGTTTTTTTCCTAAATTAATATTTTGATTTTGGGGGGTCGTCTTATAATCAGTATACCCAATACGGTATTACACGTAAAAGCGTTGTCCTAAAGGATTTCACAATCCACAAGAGAAGAGAATAGAACACACATATGTTCAAGGATAATTAAAAAAGTGTGTGAGCACCTGTCCAATTTACTCGGTTATGTCTATTTCATTTAGCAACTCCCTTGGTTCTGGTCATCACCTGTAACACAGCCAATGGAAGTGAACAGCAACAGAAAACACATGATGCCTTATATACAGGATCCCTCTAAGAGGGTAATCAATAGACTTGTGCATTTTGTGTACAAATTGCAAGTTTACAAAATTTTGGTATATTCAGCAATACGCACAATTCCCTTGAAAACGATGCCCCACCTTTACGGATCAGACAAAAACAGAGCAGAAAGCTCTGAATTTTCAGCCAAAATTTGTGGGTCCATACTCACTCACACTCCTTTTCTTAGAAGATGTGGAAGTGGTCAGCAGAGAAGATACGGAAACATTTAGAGAGGGTGAGAGAGAGTGAACGTGGACACCAGGCAATGAATTTCATTCCCAAATCAAAAATGTCCCTGAAATTCTTTGGCCGAAAACAAATTGGCCCGTTTGCACATGTCTAGTAATCAAAGTAAGTAATCTTGTTTATGGTAGTTACAGACAAAGCAAACAATTTGCAGATGATATAACATGCATCTGATACGTAGTTATGTCTCAGTGGCCCTTATGGGTTAACAACTAATAATGGAAACCAGTAACACAACTTGATAAAGTGAATTTTTCATGTAGCTTATTCATTTTTAATTCGCTATGCTCATCCACACCTCTCTACTGGAATTATATTTGATATATGCACTGTAAGCATTGATTCATCTAATTCAGAAGTCAGATGCTTTTATTATTTAAGTTTTTCCTTGAAGTATTTTATTCTTCCTAGAGAAGTGTCACAAAGAGTTAATTATACAGATCTTACTATGTCTTTCTTCTCCCCTTATCCGTTAATCTAAAGTTGCTGCTTTGCATTTCTATTTCTTGGATGAAGTTTTCATTATGTCAGCGCAAAGAGGACAGGTTGAAAGTATGGTTTTATGGAAACATAACTGGGGGATATGAACAAAAGCCAGCACTTGTGGTAGATAGTGTAGTTAGGCAGTGTGTGTTAAAGCAACTGCGGTTGACCGTGACACCATGAAAGGAAGAATGTTCATTTTTATTTGCTTAGAATTATTGTTCTGAGTTGTCATCAAAAGCTAGTTTGTTACCCACTTGGAAATATCAATGCAGTTAATTAGTGGGAGAGACGTTTGTAAACCTTTTTTTTCAGGACCACTAGGGTCTTTGATGGCTTTACAACCTTTAGGAGGTATAATTACTTCCTATGAAACAGACCCTAGGTGACTGAGTAGTACATCCTACAGGGATATTTTCCCATCAATACACATGAGAACATGAAATCAGGTTGTCTTCCTGCTGACACAATGAAATAAAATGTACACACAGTTTGAAGAGAGATCCCCAGTGTCCCAAAGGGATCTTCAGTCAAAAAGCCTCACTAAAAATAACCCCTTCTTTGCCCCAATTCAAAATTTAAGTAAAAATAATACAGCATGTAATAGAACTAAAAACCCCTATGCATGTAGGATATTCTTGCTGGAGATAAATTGGGGGTATTTGTTATCCGTGGCACCTAATTTATGGGGAAATCGGAAAAGTTATTTTTCTTCAAATGTTTTGCTATTTTTCAACTTTTTTTTTTGTTTTTGAAAAGTAGTGGGGCTACACTGACCATGGAAAAGGAGAATCATGGTTGAACAAAGCTAAACATGTCAGAAAAAGCTCTGTTCACTTAGGGGATAAACCCAATTGTCACAAAGGGGTTAAAATTTCCCTGTTTGGGCTGTATGCAAATGTTTTCCACAATTATATCAATAAAAGGACATAGGATATTATACATATTGATAATTACTGGATTTATTCATTAAGCCATCCTTTAGGATGAAACCATCTTGAGGTGGCTTAATAACTTATAGCTAAGTTGGTGAGAATTAATGTTTCTTCTGATTATTTGTTAAGTTAAATCCTTTAAAACACATTTAAAAGATAATAAAAATACAGCCACCTTGATAATGCAAACATACATAGCTTTCTTTAGCAAGTTCCATTTTCAATTGTTTGTTCATTAGGTTTAAAGTATAATTAAGTATTAGAACCTTAGTCTTTTATTGGCCTGTGGAGATCCATCATGCGCTGGTACCTCCGTTTGATTCTGGCAATGATTTTCAGGTAAGGATAGCAGAATGCATGTATCCAGATGGCCGTAACATAACAAGCAATATGTTTTATCAGCTCAGCAAACTACAGGGAGAAATAACCTTCAATCGAGCATGGACAGGAACTGGTGCAGGGTGACAGCACTCTCCTGGTGGGCATCTAGGGTTGTGCAGCCGCATACCAGCACCCTGACATAGCAGCGGATGATGACAGAAAAGAGCAGAACTTGGAGATCTCCTGCAGGCACCCTGGAGCAGGCATGAGACATAGCACTGGAATCATGTGAAGGATGCTGCAGGCTGGAAGTAGTGAAGCTAAACAGAGTATATAGCAGAAACATAACAAGGGACAGGGAATCCAAGATAGAAACATAACCAGACAAAATATACATGATACAGGGCACAACAGGGAACAAGACAAGGAATACTCAAGATCCAACATGAACAGGACAGGACACCCCCTCTACCGGGGATTCAAGACAGGACACCCCCTCTACCGGGGATTCAAGACAGCACACCCCCTCTACCGGGGATTCAAGACAGGACACCCCCTCTACCGGAGATTCAAGACAGGACACCCCCTCTACCTGGGATTCAGGACAGGACACCCCTCTACCAGAGATTCAGGACAGGACACCCCTCTACCGGGGATTCAGGACAGGAGACCCCTCTACCGGGGATACAGGTTACATCACAGACTGACACACATAAATACAGGAACTAGCCTAGGACTGTATAATAACTATTGGAGATTCCCTCACATTTTATGGCCATAGTATGCTAAGCCCACCACTATGCCAAAGTACTCCAATGACAGTGGGTCCTAACACTAAACGCTGCTTACTGAATTACTAATACACTAAACATTTAATCCAAGCACAGAACCGAGAAGGACATACCTTTATAAAGGAAACAGAGCTGAAGCAAAGAGCAGAAGTAGAAGCAAGGAATAGAAGATCAGAACAGAGCATGAGGAAATCCAGGACTGGACCACAGCAAGACAGGGAAACAAAAGACATGCAGCTCCACAGCCTGGATGGGGCCTGACACACACACACATATATGTATATAATGTGTGTGTGTTCTATTACTTTTTTGTCTACTTCATCAGTACTGAAGTATTTGAGACACATTTACATTTCAGGAATCAAAATAGGGAGATGTGCTTAAGTGGAGCAAAACAAAGCTCCTATTCGCGGTTTAACCCCTTCAGTACCGGGACGTACCTGGTACTTCCTGGTTAACAGTCACCGGTAGACCGGGACGTACCAGGTACGTCTCCTCCAAAAAACGCCCCCACATCACCACAATCGCGGTGATCGTGGGGGCGCTGCTGCTGCTGTCTGCCCAGGAGTCCTGGGCAGACAGCACAGCCTGTCTAAGCCCGCCCCCAAGCCCACGATCACTCCCACGGAGTGATTCTCTGGGCAGAAACTGCGATTGCAGAAAAATCAGGGAAGGGGGGTATTGAATCCAACACCCCCCTGCTGCCTGATCGCTCCATGAGAGCGTCAGTGCAGCGTTAACCCCTTCAATGCCGCGATTGCGGCATTGAAGGGGTTAATTCCCGTTTTTTTAGGGGGTTCTGCTGCTGGTGGTCTGCCTGGAAGCCCAGGCAGACCAGCAACAGCAAAAACGAGCCCCCAGAAGTCCTCTGATCAGTCCTGTAGGACTGATCAGAGAGACTCCTCCCCTACAATCTCCAGTCTATTGGAGATTGTGTCCCAGCTGCCAGAGGCAGCTTCAGGGACAGGGAGACAGGGTTCCCCCCCCACCCCCACCCTTCCTCAGTTAACCCCTACCCCCCTCTTCCTCAATTAACCCCTTCAATGCTGCGATTGTGTATGACCCCCATCGCAGCATTGCAGGGGTTAATATTAGTCCCCACAAGCTTGTGGGGACTAAATATCAATCAATGCTGTGCTTCAATGGAGCATCAGCATTGAAAGAGTTAAAAAAAATAATGTAAAAAATAATAATAATAATTAAAAAAAAATTAATAAAATAATAATAATCATAAAAAAAAATAACAGCACTGACCTGAAAGTCCAGGGTGCTTCCAGGTCAAATGCTGGGCTGATCAGATCGCTCCTGGCCAATAGGAGTGATCGGATCATTATGGCAGCCCACGGATGACCCTGCTCTACAAAGAGAGAGGGGTCATCTAGGGTAATTATGAAAAAACACAAATTATTAATAAATGAAAAAATCATAATTATTACCTGATCACTTGTCGGTGACATTTTAAGTCGCTGATTATTGATCGGTCTCCCTGATTGATGTCAGCGGCCTAAACCTGTCACTTACAAGTAATCTGATGAAAAAAAATATTTAAAAAAATGTAAATGCACATGTTCCAGTTTTGCCCTCATAGCTTCCTCAAAAAATACATGAACCATGCATGTGAGGCCTTGTTGGAACCGGGGGGTGTTGGTGAACAAAATGTGGTGGGTTTTTTTCCAGTGTTACACATATGCTGTGCAAGAAATAAATTGCAACATTGAAATGTATGCGTTAAAAACGCAATAAAATAATTTCCCTGTGAAGTTTGGCAGACATCAGTGAAGAAATGGCTTGCTGAAAACTGTCAAAACTACCCTAGTTGAACACCTTGACTCATCTACTGTTCATAAATATATACTTTTATGGGGTAATTTACAGTGGGGGGGCTTCCAAAATGTCCCAAATGGGATATGGGCCCAGGAAACCAATTTCTGAAAACTTGCGCATGTTCCAGTTATGGCCTCATGGCTTCCTCGAAAAAATGCATGAACAATGCATGTGAGGCCTTGTTGGAACCGGGGGGTGTTGGTGAACAAAATGTGGTGCTTTCTTCCACTGTTGCACATATGCTGTGCAAGAAGTAAATTTTAACATTGAAATGTATTTGTTAAAAACGCAATAAAATAAATTTTCCGTGAACTTTGGCAGACATCAGTGAAGAAAAGGCTAGCTGAAAACTGTCAAAACTACCCTAGTTGAACACCTTGACTTGTCTACTGTTCATAAATATATACTTTTATGGGGTAATTTACAGCAGGGGGCTTCCAAAATGTCCCAAATGGGATATGGGCCCAGGAAACCAATTTCTGAAAATTCCAAATGTGAAAACGAAAATGCGCATGTTCCAGTTTTGCCCTCATAGCTTCCTCAAAAAATGCATGAACCATGCATGTGAGGCCTTGTTGGAACCGGGGGATGTTGGTGAACACAATTTGGTGTTTTGTTCTGCAGTTGCACATATTCTATACAAAATATAATATAAAATCTAAAGCAACATTGCAACATGTGCAAAAAACCCCCCCAAAATATAAAAATACCTCAAAATTTGGCAGCAATTGGCGATAAAATCCCTGTTTGAAAAGTGTCAAAATGACCCTAGTTGTACACCTTGACTTATCTACTGTTCATAAACATATAATTTTGGGGGGGTAATCAGTATCTGTGACAACTATTGCAGTTATTAGACTACCATGCCAAATTTGAAAAAAATTACATTTCAAAAACGTGATGCATGCCTTGCAATATTTGCCCTATACTGGTCAAAATAGATAAAAATCCTGGCCATGTTGGGTGGTTTCCAAATCAGGACAAGTTAATGAATATATTTGGGATAATTTTTTCCCATTGGTTTAATGTGTGTACAATTTGTATGTATACAAAACTGTAAAAAATGCGTTTTTTTTCATTTTTTCCCCACTTTTTCCAGTTTTTTTCAAACAAAACAATGTACTACCTAGCTTACTATGGTTTCAAATGAAAGCCCTACTTGTGCTGAAAAAAACAATATATGATTTGTGTGGGTGCACCAATTGATAAGAGAGAAATTACAGTTGAAGAAAGACATGGCAAAAACACAAAAACGGCTCCGGTCCTTTAGCGACACGTTAGTATCAAAATCCCGGTCCTGAAGGGGTTAAGGAAACCACAATTATGCTTTTAAGTGGATATCCTGAAGTTTACAGTGGATGTGGGTTTTATTTTGTTTGCACTTGGTCTTATTATAGATCTTGTGATTAAGTGGTGTGGATCCTATAAATACCTTGTACTTGCCTTTGTGGCAGCTTATTTAGCAGAATCTTTGTAATATCAAATGGTAAAGCATGCTACTCAGCACAACACACATCTTGGGCTCCTTGGGTTAGGGTTGCATGTTCTTAGTATAATGCATTTTTTATCATCATCTGAATTTCATTTACAAGAAAGATTTGATTTTTTTTTTGGATGATTTGTACTTTTAATGTTCATTTAACCCCTTAAGGACAATGGGCAGTCCCTGAACCCATTGAAAACAATGCATTTTGTCATTAAGGGGTTAACATAGGGCATAAAGGATGAAAAGAGACACTATGTTTGAACTCACAGTTTACAGGGCAGAAGGCATATTGCATCCCCATTTCAACTTTTAAGACTATTTACCTAGCAGCCACCAACCTTTTTAAAAGCTCAAGGTTAATGTTACTTATTGATAATGAAAAGTATCTCCCCTTCTTTTGTCTTGGTTGAGTGGCACTGTTTGAGTTAGGACTCCGTACTGTACTAAAGCCTCATGTTTATTGAAAGTGTGTATTTGTAGATTTGGATTTGTGAAAAGGGAAATATGACATTCATAAAAATACTACTTTATTCATGAATAAATTCATTTTTTGACAATCTTAGTACCAAACGTTAAACAGTAGGTGGCATCTCGTGACACCTTCTAATGTGCCGAAGACATTTTTTTTTAAATGTCAGATCATGTCTTCTCGGTTTATTTTAACTCACCGGTTTGATGTTCATAAATGTATTCTCAAAGTGGACACTAACTGGAAGAAAAATAATTCTATTTAGATCCTTATCTGTGCTAAAACCCATGGTGCTATATTATATTATATTATACATATACGTATGTGTGTGTGTGTATGTGTTTGTGTTTTTCCAAATGTGATTTTTACACCAAAATATTAGCAAAATGATCTTAAGCATGTATTTTGGATGCATGTTTAAAACATGTGCATTTTGTACATTATCAATCCCATTACAGCTGCAACTGAATTTATAAATCCTACCTGAGCAGTTAGAAATTATTGTCACGGAAAATTACTAGATTTATTTAGCAAACGCTTTTGCCATGTAAAAGTAAGTCCTTAATTATAGCTGTGACAACCATATCATGCTTTGAATTGGAATATTTTACTGCCATCTTAACTTGTACCTTTTGAAATTTAAGAGTTCAAAAAAGTTGGTGTTTCTTGTGTTCATTGGGGGGGAAAGGGGAAGGATAGGATAGGTACATGGTATTTAAAATCTATTTTGTAATTGACCAGACATTTGGAAAAAGGGAGGCATAATGCAAATACATTTTTTTATATTTTATTAGTTAATTTTCACATTGTAAGTGTAAGAGGAATATTTAATATTGTACATTTCACAAAGTTGTTGAAACAGAAAGTACACAGCAAGTTTTTTTTAATGGTGTTAGCTATTTTACTTCCTTTGTAACCTGATTTGCTGTATCCATGACCGCAAAGAGTACGCTGAGGCTAGTACACCATAGCCAGGGTCTCCTGTAATTTGTTTGCAGACTGTATGGTGCTGCTTGTACTGGCAGCAGAAAAAGTGGATAAAAAAATATAACCAATACATGGCTGCACGCTAGTACAGTAACTGTTTGTCCCATTTTGCCCAGGACAGTTCCTAAATCAAAGGAGGTGTCCAGCATGTCAGATTCCACAGCTGTAAATGATATGTCAGACTAGATGGGTGCTGTTTTGGAATCCTGCAGTGGGTTGGTTGACTCTTGCACCTCTAATTACAGATGACTGTTTGCTGCAGCTTTAGCCTTCTGATTGGGAGCCATCTGCCTACAAGGTTTGAACGGTGGCTGACAAAGGCTAGGTCTACAGACCTCTGGACAAGAGTTACTAGTCTAACTCTGAAATAAAAAGCGTTTGTCTATGGAATGAACAGATGGATGTTTGTAGCAGAATTTGACAGGCCATAAACTGGCAAAAGGTGCAGATTGTGGCTGGAATATGACATAGACAGAAATTTTGCTGAAGACTAGTATTGGGCAGCAGGAGCGCACATCACACTGTTGCCTATGGCAGGTACTTGCAGACAGGAGCAAATAAACCAGGGTAACAGGTACAGGTATAATCAATGTTAGGCTGGTCAAGGTCATACACAGAAGAACACAGTTCAGAAGGGCAAGACAAATTGGTAGTCGAAGTCATATTCCAAGCTTGGTCAATGGCTTACCTGTCATGGAAACGGTACCAAATGGATAAGGGAGAATATAAACACCAAAGTTGAAAGCCAAGAGTCTGGAACTAGACAGTAGTCACGAGGCACATAGGAATTTGTCAGGCCAAGGATCAGCACTCCAGCAAGGAAAGCTGGGAGCAACCACTGTATATAAAGGTCACTGATTACTATATTGGCAGCAAGTGTTTCAGGAACTATGCAAGTATGACAGGTCCAGGTGGAGGCAAATATTCCCCTGACCACAGAGCTTCCTGGTAGTGATATGGGCAAGTGAAGAAACCTTCCATGCTCGGTGTGTGACATGGGGGCTTAATGAATATACTTAGTGCTTCTTAGTAAAGTGCAAAAAAATCTGTGAAAGTGCTCTATTTTTTTAAAGTTAGAAAAATGTATAGGGTTAGCTATCAGTCACGTTTCTGTAAGAATTATATCAGTTTCAGGAACACCAGATATGACTCTCTAATGAAAAGTTCTATGGCATCTATCAAGTATTTTTTTTTCTTTCTAGTGGTTATTCTGCTGGTACATTAGATTGCAATTTTCTTGCAGAATCACTGGGAGGTTGAATCTTGTATTGCCACCAGTGGCGTCGCTACAGGGGGGCAAGGGGGGGCAATTGCCCCCCCTAGGTTATTCCTTGCCCCCCCTGTTGCCCCCCCGCCGAATTTGAAACCACCCAGGACAGTCCTTGACTGCTAACGACGGCATGGTGCCGTCGCGAGCAGTCCCAGTCAGGTGCTAACAACGGCACCATGCCGTCACTAGCACTATCTTACCTTGATGGAGGTCTGTGGACCTCCATCACCACCTACCCCAGCGATCTGCCCCTCACACTGAAGGGCATCACCGGGGACACCCGATCTGCCCGGTGACGTCTCGCGCAATTACGCGATGACGTCACCGCGCAACTTTATTAACAACTGACAATTGTCAGTTAAAGAGGTATGGGGGCATGCTGCTTAGATGCCTGTTCCTCAGGCATCTAAGCAGTTACATACCCCCAACCAATATACCATTGGAAAGGTAATCGCCTCACCTTTCCAATGGTATATAGATTGTAAAAAAAGAATAAAAAATATTAAGTTAAAAAAAATAAAAATGTAAAAAAAATTAAATTATTTAAACATAAAGTAGTTTAACTTTAAAAAAAAAAAGTTTAAGTATTCTAGCTAAATGATCACTGTGGTAGCCAATGTTACCACAGCGATCATATAGCTATAAAAAGTCACATTCCCTTTTTAAAAATGGCCAATACTAATTTTTAATCCTATGATCCCTTTGATCATGGGGTTAAATTTAGCCAACGGTAGAGGGAGGCAATTTTTTAAATCCTGATGAACTGTAAATATTATTAAAATCAGCCATTTAGCCTGTGTGGTACGTGAGTAACCATCTCATCGCTGGAGCGTCTTGCATTTTTACGGCAAAACTTATTTTTGCTGTAAAAGTGATTTATTTTTTTTCTCCCTTTACCATCATTTCTTTGGGATTGTAAGGGGAAAGAATGGTGTGTGCTACTGTGAGTAAATGTATGGAAAGAATGGCGTGTGCTTCTGTGAGTGAATGGAGATATGAAAGGCGTGTGAATGATCAGTAATTAGGGTTGAAGCCTTGACGTGGCATTACTGCTCACGTAGGAAGTTAAATTATGGCACAAAAAGTACACATTTGCAAAAACAACATCCCTTGGCGCATCAAATGAGGGGCTGCATGTGTTTCTAGTACAAACCTGGAGTGCGCAAGACATGAACATGTTGTTATGGTTAGAAAAAACATATTTTCAAGCCAAAGCGACATATTCCATCATTATTTGTGCACTCAACTTTTGTCCTAGAAATACATGTAGCCCCTTATTTGAAGCTCCAAGGGGTGTAGTTTCTTAAAATGGATGAATTGCCTGAATGAGGGAGAGCATAAGTTAATATGTGGATGATTTGTCTGAATGAGGGAGAGCATGAGTTAATATGTGGATGATTTGTCTGAATGAGGGAGAGCATGAGTTAATATGTGGATGATTTGTCTGAATGAGGGAGAGCATGAGTTAATGTGTTTGTGTGTATCATAGATGTATAATTGTGGAAGGGCAAAGATGGCACTAGCAGGATGTTTGAGCCTTGGGGAACAGGATAGCACAGGCAGGGTGTATATGGGAAAAATATGGCAAATCTTATGTGTGTTATGTGGGTGCTGGCCAGGTTCTATGTGGGCAGCATGGTTGGGGTGTGCAACCTGTGATCTATCCCTGTAATTTAGGGGTTTAAAATATACCTTTAATGCCGTGTTTTTATGTGAATTCCAATTGATCTGTACCTGCAAAGCTTGGTTTGTGTGTTCTTCTGTAGATCCATATCTGCTATGCTATGTTTCCATACATTATTTATGTATACCTGCAAATACAGGGTTTGTATGTCTTGTTCAGTTGATTAATACCTGCAATGCTGTTTCCATGTATTGATTTGATCTATACCTGCAATGCTACATTTCATATATTATTATTGTATACCTGCAAATACAGGGTTTCTATGTCTTGTTCAGTTGATTAATACCTGCAATGCTGTTTCCATGTATTTATTTGATCTGTACCTGCGATGCTACGTTTCATATATTATTATTGTATACCTGCAAATACAGGATTTGTATGTCTGATTCTGTTTATTTGATATATACCTTCAGTGCTGAGATCACAAGTGAATTTCAATTGCAAAGATGGGTTTGTGTGTTAATGTGTTGATCTATGCCTGCTATCGGCAGCAGGGGCTAATATATATATATATATATATATATATATCGGCAGCAGGGACTAATATTAGGCCCTGAAATCATTTAGTGGAAAAGTTAAGGTATTGTGTTGTTTAAAGGATTTCAAGGATTAGTCGTACTAAATTGTGGCTTCAGGCTTCCCATGTTGAATGATCAAGTATTGTATTGTCCAATAACAAAAGTATTATTCTATAGCACATTACTTTTGGCAATATATATATATGTGTGTGTGTGTTTTTTCAGTGGTATGATTTAATGGTGGAAATTATTAATGCCCCCCCAGTTTGACTGTGGTATCTTGTGTGCCCCCCCTATATATTGTTTTTAGAGTCGCCACTGATTGCCACACACACATATTCTTTTAGGGTCAGGAACTTGGAGCTTATTAGCTGCACTTTTCCTTCTCTCTGAAAAGTATCCAAGAATCTGTCTTGATCTCCAGCCAGCAATTCTAAAATACAACAAAAGACTCATAAAGTTATCAGAGACAGACATTATTAAAAAAGATGATCTTTGTGAAGGCAAGTTCATTTCAATGACTTGCTGTCTGAGTTCTTTCCAGTAAAACTGTACCTTTTTGGCCAAGGTCAGCAGAAACAGAAAGGTCTAGGAAGTCAATTGCTAAGGGAACAAAAATAGAAAATGTATCTAAATGTTGTAATGACATCGGCTACACAAAAAATACATGATGAAAATGAGCTGCTTGTGATGGTAATTACAGAACTGTCATTGATTAGACTTTACTCTCCCTCATAGACAAATCATTTAGATGGTGTCAATGTGCTATCAGGTTCAAGTAAGTAATTGCCCAGCAATACAGTGTTCACAATCTGATTTGCAGGTTAATGTTTTTTCAACATCAATGTTTCACGTCCATGAGATATAATCTAAACTGAAATGGAATCAGAAAATATAAAATGTTTGTGCGTAGGGACAAGTAAGCATGTGTCTGTGAGGGTAAGTGTATGCAAGGATGTTTGTGTGTCAGGGTAAGCATGTATAAGGGCAACTGTATTTGTTTGTATCATGACTGTCTATCCATTACTATTTCTGTATCCGAGCACATTCTTACCTGGGGGGCTATTAGTATTATTTTAAATGTCCTTAACTGGGTCTAGTAATGTCTTCAATAAACCCGTCGGTGCCTGTCCTTGATGTTTAAATTTGTACCACCAAAATGAAATTTATGATGGTCTGCTAGCAATGTTCCATCTAATTTTTCTTAGTTGGCGTGCGCAGAAAATTTCTCTTGTGCAAAAATTTTCACAGAGCAAATTTTTGGACATGAGCGCTCTCTTAAAATGCTATGTGCGCTCTCTTAAAATGCTATGTGCCCTCTCTTAAAAAGCTATGTGCGCGCGCACAAGCGCACAGCTTAGAGGGAACACTGTCTGCTAGTAGTTTTGGGATCATTTAGCAGTTCCCTAGATCAGAATTATTGTACAATCTCTTTAATGCTCAAAAGACATTTAACAGAGTAAAAAACAATAGCTTAAACTACACAGGCATAAGATAAATAGTAAATAATGTAATATTTATTATTTTAGGGTACAACATATTTTAACAAAATGATGTCAACATGGATGTTCTCCTGCCAAATTTGTGCAGAACATTGATCCTTTACAGTAATGCATCAATTTATTGGACTCCAGGGAAATATCAGTATGCATAATGGATGATAAAGCAATCTCTACAATGCTAGTATTGTCTTTGGTTATGTTCTAAGGCCAGAATAATGTTCTTGACAAAGATATTTTATATTCAGTTGCTTTCACAGTTTAATGAGAATAATGATTAGTCTTAAATAATTTGACATATTGCACATTCTTCAGACTTTGGATCATATTGGAAAATGTACATTTTCATTAATCTGTGTTTCTGAACTTTATTAACTATGTGGATGCATTAGACAGCTCTCGAGAATTATCACAACACATGGCCTTAGTTTGGATAAAAGGTGTCATGGGTGGAGTAACACTCCAGGAGCTCTTAGCCACACATGCACACTACAAGTGAGTCCATCAGAGCCTAAACAAAAGCTTTTCTATAACAGATGTGCAAGGGAGAGGCAGGATATGGTTAAATGCCTAGATTAGGGTCAAAAGTAAAGCCTGCCAAACAGATGCAGAAAAAAAGTGTGCCACCCTAAATAAATGTAATGGTATGTGGAGGGATACACTGAATTGGGGTCACCTGCACACAGGGCCGGACTGGGACTGGAAAGCAGCCCTGGAAACATTTGGAGACCAGCCCCATAACGTTTATCTTGCGGTCGAGCTCTCATACCCACACGCACCCCTTATACATACCCGAGTCACACTATTAGCCATACAAATAGCTTTAAAACATTATTTTTATCACATTATTTCTATTAAAATGCCAGAAAGCAAAAGTGTTAAAAGGCCCTAATAAATTAAATACATTAGACATAATGGAATCAAAACATTTGCTACTGATGAAAAAGTTCAATTTTATTCAGTGAAACAAAACACGATATTTGTTTTGTTCCACTGAATAATATATTTTCATGATATTCTTGTAAGAAACTTTTGGCTATTAATACCACCACAACTGTTCTAGCACTGCATCATCCAATGAATACCTCATCCCATTCATTTTTCATTCATTTTTTTTTTTTTAAATGCACACAGTTCATGGTGCAAAGTGGTCTGATAGTATATTTAAGTAAAAGGTCCTCTCTTAAGAGGGAAGGACTGTGAAACCAAAGGGAATAACAAACTAAATTGGGTTTCACTCTGAAGATCCTTTGTGATAAACTATGCAGATTAAAATAAGAGTAAATAACACAATGCCTTTACTTTTCCTCTCACTGATTTCTGGGCCTAGAAAGTTTTGTCCTCTGAAGTCACTACAAACTCAGGAGTGCGTTTTATCTCTGGATAAGTAAACATTAAATAAATCAATTTATTAGTACAGTAAGTACAGTGGAAACCGACACTCAGACACACACCAGGACAGCCTCTGCCATATTGAAGCATAAAACACTATGTTCTACACTGCTTTGTCATTAACTCCCCCTGTCATTAATCCCCTTGTGTATTGATGCCCCAGCCAGGTCCCCCTTTAGTATTGATTACTGTCTTCCCCTAAAAACACAACCTTGGGTATTGCCCCCTTTGTGCATTTATTCTCCCACACCCTTGGGTATTGCCCCCCAGCATTGATTTATGTGATACCCCAGCTAACCCACTCCCTTGATGCCCCTAACACTTTTGTGAAGAACAGTTGTCTATTATTGATGCCCCCCCACTGCCATGTGTATTACCCCCAGCCACCCCCTCCTTTTGTATTATTTAATTTAAAAATTTAATGAAGGCAAACCCCTCTCCCTTGAATATGGGTCTGCTTTCCCCTTTAACCCCATTACTATATTTTGGTAATACAAATACCAGTACTTACATTTTTGTGTTTTTGTTTTTTTTGTCCTGTTCTCCTCGACGACGTGACAATCCTTTCCCTGTCACAAGGAACACTTCTGTGAGGCTGAGCCCGCCTCCTTGAGGGTCACCGCGCCGCCCAATGGCCGTGCCGCAGCTCTTCGTTCCACCCCACAACATGTTCCACACAGCCGCCGTGTGGCTGCAGCGTAAGACAGCCACTGAGCGGCTGCGAGCAAAATTCAAAGCGGCCACTGCGCGGCCGTCACGCAATGCGCCGCCCAATGGCCTTCGTCCCAACCCATTTTGTGGGGGTGGGATGAAGAGCAGTGGCAAGGCCATTGGGCGTCGCGTTGTGTGCACACCAGCCGCTTTAATTTCATTAGTGGCCGGTGGAGGCACACTGCCGGCCGCCCAATGGCCGCTTTGAACTTTCCTCGAAGCCGCATAGCGGCTGTGTTGAATGTGTTGCGAGGTGGGACGAAGAGCTGCTGCACCATCAGCCCGCCTCCACCGGCCACTGATGAAATTAAAGCGGTTGCTGTGCACGCAACGCACCGCCCAATGGCCTTCGTCCCACCCCTTTTGTGGCCGCTTTGAAGCTTGCTCGCAGCCGCTCAGCGGCTGTCTTACGTTGCAGCCGCATGTGTTGTGTATTTACAACACTTACGGCCGCTTTGAATGTTGGCCGACCGGGTGGAGCGGCCCACGGGAAATTTCCCGGTATCCCGGTGGGCCAGTCCGGCCCTGCCTGCACAAACTGAGTTTTAGGTCTTGACACAATCTCTTCATTTTTATCATTGATAGTTGCGATTGTAGATATATCAATTAAAAAAGGTGAATTAATTATAAATGTATAAAATTACAATCTGATAATCCAATATATAAAAATGTAAATTCTGATAAACCAATTAATCTGATAAATCAATTAGTAAGACATTCATTTGATGTTAATTTGATTTTAATTAACTGTTGATTTTTCTGAAATATTTTTTTCCTAAAAAATGGCACACAGTACAGATTACAGTAAATTGTATAAATAGATGCTGACACAAAGTATTTCTAGTATTGCTTTTAAATCTTCTCAAAAACCTTTTTCTTCTCTGCCACGTTCATTCTTTAATTCAGGAGAACACAAAGTAACCACAGCAAGCATCAAGCTTGAAATAAATGCTTTGTGTCATAGAGAATTATACAGATAATTATCACAAAGTATAGTCAAACTACCAATAAACAGATGCTTATTAGCAAAAGGCAGCTGTATGCAACCAAACCCAACTTCTCGAGGAGCTAGATATATATATAGTATTAAAAAAAATCCCAGATGTGTTACATTATGTCAGTAAGATTTTATTAAGAGCTTAGTTTAAAACTAAATGGAAGAAAAAAGATATTGTTATCGTTTCAGTAAAGCTCTCCCTTGCTAGATGGATTTTATAGAACACTAATTTCCTTCCAGGCAAACATTATGAATAAGTACGCTTAAAAAACACAAGAAATCTTATACCTTTTGCTAATATCGAAACAAATTAAGATCTTGTATGTCATTTCCAAAGAGTAATGTTGACAATGATTTATAATTACTTGGGTAAAACGAATCCATCAGTGTTATCCCACGAGAAACCCAGTTCATTGTCCATAGAAATAGCTGTTTCCTTAATAACTAAATCTGAGCTCCACAACACGCAAGAAGGCGATGCATCGGTATTGTCCCATAGAGAAGACTCAAACGTACCCGCTTTGTGGCATGTTTGCCCGGAATATATACAATTTACAATATATAATATCGTTGGATGCACTTATTGACTTTAGCTTCTATGTTTTTGTTTTTCAACCAGTGAAATTAGTTTAAATGTTTAACCTATTCATGGACAAGGGCATTGGACCTCTAAACACCAGACCATTTTTGCCATGTTTGTTTAACCATAATTTCCCTTTTCTGTGGTTAATGCACCTACACAAAGTACATATTGTTTTTATGGTTAAGTAGGGATTTTCTTTCAAATCATATTTATACTCATAACACTATTTTTTATTTATTTTTTTGCTTAGGATTTGTGCCACTGCTTCAAACTGTTGAATTTGCAGACAGATAGCAAAACTGTACTATTCGGTCACTGTCCTAAAGTTGTGAAGGTGTGTGTGTGTGTGTGTGTGTATAACTATTTTTTCCTGTTGCCATAGTCTTTTGAAGTTTTTGCTTACTTATACCTACTAGCTATCCAGCGTATTCATAGAACAAATGTACAGTTTTCAAAGACCTCAGAAATCCATTCTTCTGTTGTAATGGTATGGATTATAATGTAATTACCACTAAATATCAATTGTTTCCTTTGTTGATTCACCCACCCATGGATGCAGGGGTGTCACTATTGGGGTGCCAGGCCCAGGTCTACTTGACTTTTGCGGGTCCCCCATTGGCAGTATCAGGTAACAGCAGTTTTTTTTCTACAGTTCCTATTCCTTTATGTAATAGTACGTAGTATTGATAAATATGGTATTATTTCACCCTATAAACCTTTACTCTTCTTGCGGCTTCCCTCCTTGTATGAAAGTGTTGTATTATGGGCAGCCAGCAGGAGTACCCAGGTGTTCGTGTGTCTACATTGTAGTGGGAAACTGGAGGGGGGGTGCAGACAAAACACCCACACTCTCTCCCGCAAGCAAAATAACTTCGGACAAACTTTTATTTTCGTTGTTGCCGTTCGTTTTGGACGAAATTCAATGGTCTTTTTTTTTTTTTTCTTTTCGGAAAAAGGGAGGTCCCTGACACCTTCTGGACTCACCTTTCAGTATAGAAATAAAAAAAAAAGGTTACCCCAGAGGTAGGATGGTCAAAGAGCTGCATTAGTAGTAGTAGTAGAGCACTGGACTTGGGCAGGAAGACACTGGTACGTCATGGGCAGAACTGGATTTCCGCCATATTATAATTTTTTTTTTTAAAAAGGTTCCCCCAGAGTAAGGACGGTCAAAGAAGTGCAACAGCAGCAGCAACAGTCGTAGTAGGGCATTGGGCCTGGGCAGGCAGACGCTGGCAGGTGATGGGAACTACAGTAGGCACTACAGATTCTCCAATCCACCCCACAACACGTGTGTTATGTTGCCACACTGGGCACCCTGGTTACTGAGTAGCATCGGAGCAAGACTGGTGGGAGTTTAATTTTTCTCTATAGACATGATGGTACTGTGTGCAGTATTATGGTCCATTAACAGTAGAATAGGTTACAAGTGAAAAGTTGTTGATGTGCAAAGTGGGAAATGTTGGGCAATTTTTACACTCGCTATACATTACCCCATACTTGTCAAATATCGAAATATAGCAACATTCTGCCAATAATTATTAAACTGCTTGAACGAGTGATTGTTCATTATCTGACTTGGCACTATGCTGCATTTTGTCTGACACAGAAAAGACTGCCAAATAAATCTTCCCAGTATTGCAGTAAATCATGATAATTAACACACCCGCATTACAAATCACACTAGTTTTTCTTTGAGTGAGTCAGCCGTAAGCATGACAAGATGTATCAAATATATGTGCTTGGTTGTCATTTCTAAATAATACTTTGCTAAATCTATACTAATTAAAAGTTGCAAACAAATAAATATTATTTCAAAAATATTCTTCCAATGAAATAGCCTTTAGGATTTAAGATTGGAAAAAAAGCAGGCTCTTCATGAGAAAATATGGTTCTTTCTCTTGGACCGCTGATGACTTTTGGCTCAGTTGTAAGTCACCTGAATCGTATCTGTACTTGAACAATTGTCAGGCATAGGATGTTGAAGTTGATACCTTTGTTGGGCCAACGCGGAAATATAAGCTTTGGAGACCTCGGATAGATATACATCTAAAAAAAAAAGAGGTCTCAAATGTTTATTTAACTTTCCATCTTTTTCTGTATTGGCCCAATAAAAATAAGTAGCTTCAACTAAAGACACTTTCACTACCCCTTGATAGACGCTCCTTATAGTGGAAATGCTTTCTAAAGAGTTGACTTAATTTCATTAGATTGTTAGCTGCATGTGGAGTTACAAATAAAAGATTTGTCTCTCAGTGGCCCAAGCTAAAGACACATTCCATTGACAGTTCTCCATTCACTGCTATGATCCTCAGGTAAACTGACCATGGAATAGAAAAAAGGAATGGTTGATTATTATGAAATTAAACATCCATACCTGGAAAAATTATTATGGGCAATATCTATATTTTTATTCTATTTTTAGATCTTATTTCTAACAAACCTTTTTAACCTGGACATTTTCACAAATGAAATTAATTATTATCAAGAAATCTGATACATCACCTGTCTTAAATGTGTGCAGTTCCCAGTACATTCTTTTACTCCTGCTTCATAGAAATAGAATTTGATAGCAGATATGAGCCATTTGGCCCAACTTCCCTTTTTTCCCTGCTGTATCTCTTACATTCAGGATAGCTTTATGCCTATAGTATGCAGGTTTAAATTCTAGCTGTTTTAATCTCAACCACTTCTTCTAGGAAGGTGTTCCCCTTATCTACCACTCTCTAAGTAAAGTAAAACGTCCTTACATTATACCTAAGCCTGTCGCCTTCTAGTTTTACATTATAATGTTTGGTTCTAACATTTCTCCAGCTTTGAAACAAACTTCTTTCTTGTACTTCGTTAAATCCGTTTATGTATTTAAATGTTTATATCACATTCATGCTCTCTCTTCTCTCCTACAACATGTTTTAAATTATTGTAAATTAACAGATTAAAAAGCCATTTTATAATAGACATTTTTTAATGCAGATCTTTAAATGTAATTAGTGTTCAAATGTTGTAGACAAGTTAACTTTTGTTTAAATTGGTTACTGATACATCACTTGGGACGTACAAGTAATGGTGTTGAGAATCCTGGTATGTTTTGTTTTTAGTATTTTGACTGATTTCCTGTGTGATGTAATGGAAACTTCTGGAGCAGAGAACATCTGGAATAGATTGAATTTCGGCGTTAGTCAAGAACTGGGATATTTGTTTTTGTTTCTAAAAATTCTGTTAAGTCTCTCTGTGTGTACTTCTCAGCACTTCTATGTGTTCCATTACGCAACTCCTTATCTGTCTCTCTATTAGTTCTTAAAATACTACATGCTATGCATTTATTCATAATCAATCTTATACAGTTTTTATTTGTTTTTCTGAACTATTCTATACATATGCTCCTTCAATCACTCTGTCTACCACAATATTCTCTTCTTGGTCATCATCTTAGTAAGCTAAAGAAAGCCTTTAAGATTTTTCCAAGGTAACGTCTCATAATGATATTTATCGATTCTCTCAGTTACTACCAACCATATGTTTACACATTAAAATGTCAGTTTATTAAAGTTCTAGTTAAGGCTAACCAAGCGCAGATCTTAAGCAATAATACATCTCACCTGGAAATTCTGTATCTCTACCCACGACGATGGTAAACTTCTTTGTCACAATTAAAGGTACTTATTTCTTATTATAGATTATAGAGATTGGGTATTAAATCTATTCTGGTGCCACAAATGATGTAGTCTGCAGGGACATACTATTGGTTGCTATGTAAATTGCACTACTTTGACCACTTTGCACTAAAAATGCTGTTTATACTGGTGTATACTGGATTTGTTCTGCATATCAGATTTGCATCTTAGATGTCACTAGGCAAAGAAGTGTTTTGTGCTCAAAATCAATGTAATTTTAGTGCACCACTAACATAAACTCTTTTACTTACTGTAGTTAAATGTTTATCTACTTAACGATAGTCTTAAATGCATCTTACAAAGTAGCCCTCTGGTGTTAAATGCAAGTTGCCCCCTATTCTGAGATCCTTAAATACAAATAGATCTGGCCACAAACAGTTAATACTTGGAATGTTAACGATATACTGTATAACAATACATTTTGTAGTCTTAAAAGACTGACTTTTTATAGCTATTTTTAGATTAATAAAAAATTTCAACTGTCCCATGTCAGATACACCCAGTGTTTCTCTATTGTCATCCTTGATGTTGTCCATGTTGAGAAATCCCCAGATACACATTGGTCACTTTGTTCTCTGCTTTTGTATTGCTGGCTCTCTGAAGATAACTGATGCACTGTGAAGGAAATCCGGCACCCAGTGATGTTACAGAGCTTTGGGCTTAGCTCTGATTTCTAAGTTAAGATCAAATGAGAAGAAAAATACTTCTGACTCTTTCATTAAAATCAGACAGCATGAAGATGAAGAAGAGACCTTGCTCATCTTGTAATCCAAAGGCTTCTTACAAAAAGCTGCTTCAAACTTAAAACAAGAGGATATGGCAACTGCAATTTCTTCTTCATGCAACCTTCTGTTTAATTGCTTTAGTGAAAGGGATATCCCAAAAATATAAATTAATAACAAACCATTATATTAGAAGTTGCAAAACTTACAAGTATTATTTTTTAAACTGACAGATTTGCAGTATTCCTTGATTACTAACTAAATCATAAATGCTATTTTTTATTTTTTTTTAGACATTTTACATATACAATGCAGGTATATTATTTACTTGTTTGACATAACTTCATGACTCAGGATTACTAGATGAAAAACTGACCTGTAAGTATTGGGGAGGTTTGCCTTTTTAGCTAATTTTCTTATTTGTACAAAAAACACTTCACTGAGATCTCAAGTTGAATTTTATGTATTACACTTTTTATCATTAATGTTAAGCACAACAATAAACATTTACACAAACAATTAAGAGTGTGATAAAGAGATTGGTAGAACAATGGTCTGCATCAGTAGCTACTATGATCTGAAAGCCCTGTTCATCCACACATTAACCAGGGAGTTTTTCTTTATTATTTTGCCAGTGGCATATAATAGACAGGTTGCAGTGTTTCTGCAGCATATATAAAAAAAAAGACATAACAATAAAAGCTGTGTGCCATCACTGTGCCTTATGTATTAACTTGCTGATGGGCTCATCATTAAAATGATGAAAGGTAATTAACATTTCTGGAGGCCTGGTCTGTATGGAGCATGTGGACTGCGCAGGCGGTGTGGGTGCCTGGAGTGACATAACCGAGGCAGCACACAATGAGATTGAGGTCTGTAATCAATCGCTGCACCGACCACCCCTCTTTATCTGTGAGGCTGTGATGTCAGCATTCTAGACGCAAAGCAGCTATATGACTTTTGGATGGATGGATGGATAGCTAGCTCGATAGAGTTTGTCTAATTTCTAGTCATTCCTGTCCGTGCATATGGGTTAAAATGACAACATTATCCTTTCTGTCTTGGGGCAGCCAGTGCCCTATATGGATGTCCATAACACAACAAAGATAAATAAAAAAGAAAACCATTGAGACAACTAAACAACCAGTACCGAACTAAATTGTTTAGTTCAGTGAGTTTTTAGAGATATATATGGTTATATGGTATTGGTCACCTTATCAGAGCTTTATACTGGTCGTAGAAATAAACACCCTCTGGGCTGGCCAAATTGCCAAAAACTGAACATATTTAGTTTTATGGTTAGCTTCTGCTCTTCTACATTTCAAAAGAAACTTCCATAAGTCTGTAGACCTAACAGGACATTGGAAGTCAAAGAATGGAATAATTGATTTTGTATGATTAATATCTGGGCAGGTGTGGAGAAAATTCTTGACCCAGAATAGTCTGACTCACAGCAATTACAGTTTCCCAAAAGGGCTTTACTAAAGGGTAGTACCAAACTATATGCATGAAAGTCCTGCTTGAGTCTCATGCGTTGACAGCAGCTATTGGGAATGGCTGAATAAACACGGTGTGAATCAAACAGGGCCTGTGTGATACAAACCTGAATGGTGTTTTATACAACTGTGCTTTGAAAACAGGGATGTTAAGGTTCCTCTTCCAATATTTAGTGGAGGATGTAGAGGAGTTAAAATATTAATCTAAAAATAACTATAAAAAGTCAGTCTTTTAAGAACAAAATGTTATCTAGAGTTGATATTAAGTGAATATGCCTATTCTCTCCCACCAAATTGCTGTCCAGGTCTGTGGAGGTCCCTGAGAAAGACACTTACATTTTAAGAATTCCGGCTTTCTTGCCCTGCAAAACTCAAGAATTAGAAAAAAAAACGTCCTCAAACATATGCAGTAGTTTAAGTGGTCCTTGTTGAAACAGTTTGACTGTTTTGAATGTACCCATAGGGCTGGCCATAATTGGACTGAGACAAGCCCATTTAAACCAAAGTAGGTGATATAGTTTAGATGTTTGTGGGTCCATTTGATCCATTTCCTGCAAGAATCCAAATCATGGATGACAGGGAAAATTTGGACAAACAATTGTTAAGTCCTTATTTGGTTAGGGAAAAATGAACCTTATTCTTTAATTCAAGATACCATAATATGCCTGATATTATTTTTACAGATTTTGGAAACCTACACCCCCTTTCACACTGGGTAGGTAGGAATCTGCTAACTTCATCTAGGTATACTAGATATTTCCCCAAATGCATTTACTAAAAACATGGTTGTAACTTTATAAAGAGCCAGGTTTATTTTGTATCTCTAGAATGTCGAATGTTTTTTTTAAACAAATCAGGCTCAATCTACGTGTTAACTAACATGAATATCAATTGTTACAACTGACTGGAATGTTTGCTAAATGTGCCAATTGATCTAACACTTGCTTCTAGGCACTGATCAGAATCAGCTCTTCTCCTGTACTCTTCTCCCCTGAGATTCATTCAAAGTGAGTGAACTTTTGCAAAATCTGTTTTTCTCCTTTGATGTTTGGCGAATTGCTGGAATTATTCTTTACAAACTGGTTGAGATCTAAAACCGTTGTATGACACAAGCCATATGGTTGCATATGTTTAGCCACAGGCTGAGCATATTTAAAGAGTTTATTTGCATCTAAATGAAATAAACATTTTAACAAGGACAGAAATGAAGATACAATTTTAAAGATGTCTTTATCTATATTGTTAGTTTGTTTACAAGATGCTTAACTATCTTTCAAGTATTTCAATGTCTTACAACAAAAATACAGTTTTGTATTATTCAATTCAATAGTGGAATTAATTTTGGTTCCAAATAAATTTTTTTTCATAATTTTTAAAAAGGAATAAGTAACCCTTTTAAGAAAAGATCAGGCTTTACACATAAAGGAGCATCATTGATTAACTCTCCAATAAAAACAATTGGAAATAATATTAGTAAAATTATTTGGTATTCTAATTTTTTTTACAAGCTCCATTAACTTCAATGTTAAGCCAGTAGAGTATTAAAGTGTTTCCAATCCACTTACAGTTAATGTTTTGTTTTCTCAGTAGTAGACAGATTTGGAAAAAGTAGATTACGGACCATTAGTAGCTACTGCAGATTTTAAAGTTCCATAATTGAAAATATTTAGACAGATGATTCCCTAACAATGACAATTGAATTAATTATAGACAAACCAAGGAAATAATACATAAAGTGACTTAATGTATTTTATTTTTTAAACACATTATATAGTTTTCACTTCTGAAATTCCTCCCTTACATCCCCAGATCTGGACTCCTAATCTCAGATATGGATCATACCAGTATATGTTTTTGTTTTGTGTAAAATAGGAGAGTCAAAAATCCTAAATTTTACAGTTTCATAGACTACAAAAACCCGTGTAACTTTGCTCACAGATAAAACTAAGCAATATATATGTAATAAGCCCTTTGTGTATCCCATGGGTACAGCTATCTCAGATGTCTTTTATCATAATTATCCCCCATGTCCACAAAGACAGAACCTTGGCTGCTCAGCTCTATATACATCCACCTAGGCTACCTGCATTTGGGTCCTTTCCCCTTAGACCCCTACTTACTTTAATAAAATCTTTGGCCGTAAACTCATATTTCATTTTTTTATTTTTTTTTTTAGAGGGTCAATGGCAGTAGAATTGGTTTTCCTTATAAAATGGATGTAGGTCAGGTAGCGTTCATCTATGAGGCATTCATATTATCATAATATAATGGCACATGGAGAACATGTCTTATTTCTGATATATGTAATCAATCACGGTCAGTGTAGGTCTTAAATAATAAACCCTTTTTTCCCATACCCTTGATTGCTTGTACACGTCTACACATCCAAGTAAAATGATTAACAATTGAGCAGATGTCTTGAAAAGCAAATAACAAATGTGTATTTTAAGTTCTAAAATATTTATTAAAAGAGCTATATTTTGCATTAAAGTGCCATGCTAAGTATGGCGGTAGACATTAAAGTGGCACAAGCTGTGCAGAGATATGTTGTTTCAGGTGCTTAGGAAAGGACTAGCACTCTACAAAGCACCGTGTGAAACAAACATATTTTAGGGTCACTGTCAAGGTTATTGAAACAGTGTTCTTGGGCTACAAGTTAAAAAGATCTGGTAAAAACAAGCAACAATATGGAAAGTTATTTCTTCTTCATCAGTGTGAAAAGGAAAATTGACATCCAAAATTTGGTTTTCATTAGAAGAGAATTATTTTATATTAATGAACTGACTCAGATAAAGTAGATCCCAATAGTAAAAGGTTGGAACGACCAGAGAAACTGGGGCCAGAAGGTCACACTTATTAATGTGCAAAAATATATTTCTGTGGTGATTGCTCCAAATTATGACTATTGCTCCCTATTTGCCTTGTTAAATATGTACATGAAATAATACTACGGCACAAATCAGCATGAAAGTTTAATGAAATAGCATGTGGACTATATGGTAAAAGCATTATGTGAAAAAAGAATAAAAGGGTACATGAAAGGGCAGATGTCCAAATTTACTTATTTTTTTTTTTTTTTAGGTTGCTACCATTCTAACTTCATGTATCCATTAATTTGCTGGACGCAAGCGGCCTTTCCATCTTGTAGATTGTAAGATCTTTGAGTAGGGTCTTTTCTTCCGGTTTGTTTCTGTAAATCCAATTTGTTAGGTGATGCAGCACTTGCTATGCTGCCGTGTTTCAATTAGCAATACATTGAAGCCTAAGTTCCTAATGTTGTTGGAATCAAAATCCACTGCAACTACAAGGTTTGTTAGTTTTAAGATTCCTTCTAAGTTCATCTGCTGTCATAAGTGACCTTTCATGAACAATGGGTGGCTTCATTTAGCACATCTTGAGGTATCTCCAGGCAGTACATTTACACTTGAGTTTTCCAAGTTCAGCTACCCAGAACTTTAGCAACTTAAGTGACTTGTTCAGAGTTTGGGTTTAGAGCTTGAAAAGTCAATGTTTCAGGTATCTGTAGCCAACTGACTACTTTATTGAGCCAAAAATTGTGTCTTGTTCCACTTAGCCAGGCACTGTGACCTCATCAGTCGTTCTTGCTTGTCTTGGAATTCTAAAATAGTCCATGATATGTTTCTAGGATAATTATCATGTTGATAAACTTGAACATAATTATGTTTATACTGTTATGCCTTTTAATCGTGTGGATTAAAAGCAGAAAATATAATTATTGGAAGTAACCATTTAAGAAGACAACACACAAAGTGAGTACTGTTATAATTATAAGCCAGACACAATAAAGTCACCTTTCTTATGACCACAATAATTGTAATAAAATACAAGCAACATTAATGACATGAATTTATTAAAAAGAAATCTCAGGATTGTGACTATATGTTTGAAAAGAATTTTGGCAGGAAATATGGCCATTATTAAAACGGGCATAGATGATTTAATATAGCAGTGCATTGTGCCTTTATGAATACAAAAAAAAAACTAGTGAAAAAAACTATGCAATGTCTGCTTTAAGAAGAAGAGAAATTCATCAAAAGTGATGAATAGACCTAAGACGACATTAGTCTGGTAAAAGACCTGGGAATATATGACTAGAGAAAGCCATGTACTCATAAAAGAATGCATCATAAGCAATGATGTGCACTCAATCAACCTTCAATAATCTATCTTCTTATTCAAGGATATGTCTATATGCAAAAAAAAGCTGTGAAAACAAACTCTAATAGGCACATATGTAGGTATATGTAAATTGTTCTTGTTTATCAATTGCTAAGCCAGTGCAATCAGAGAACAAAAAATATTAAAAAGAGCTAAAAACAGGACTAGGGTAAAAATATAGATGAGCGGATCATACATAGCCCGAGCAGTGTTTTTCAACTCCCTGAATGTTTTAATGCTTTTCTCTACCATTTAATTTGAAAACATTATATATGTATATATTTACACACACACAATCATGTACATATTATTAAAATGAAATGTCCAATTAAACCTGAGACTGTTGTCTCAGCTGTGGAAGTGCCTCCTCTCAAAGCACATCAGTAGCAGTGACTGGAGACCCAGTGGGGCCAATAAGACCCAGTAGATCATTAAATGACATGATTCATGTGACATTTCTTATCATAGTATCTGTAAAGCCATTGCTGCTTTAGATATGTGTCAGATCTTTCAAAAGCAAATGTGATGTTATTTGCTAATTGTTAGAATAATGTAGTATGTAGAATAATACTAGCTCACTTTATGTTGCACTTTGTAAATGAGATGTTTGGTATCCTGTCTCTGGGCATCTTGTACCTTCCCTTGAAGGCATTTATTTCCAGGATACAATTAGACAATTAGTATTAATGATTAATGTAACTGGTAGCTCATTACCATTTTTCTAATGCAGCACATCGTTCCTTGGGACCCAGCCAGAGACATAAAGGTTTGTTCATGAATTTGTTTCAACATGCATGATCTGCCTTCTCTACTGGAGCTATTAGGCAGTAATCATAAAAATTATGACATAGTGGGTATAACAGAGACATGGTTGGATGATAGCTATGACTGGGCGGTTAACATACAGGGTTATAGTCTATTCAGGAAGGATCGGAAAAAACGAAAAGGGGGAGGAGTTTGCCTTTATGTAAAGTCCAGCCTAAAGGCCACACTGCGGGAGAATATATGTGAGGGAAATGATAATGTGGAGTCATTATGGGTAGAAATATATGGAAAGAAAAATAATAAAATACTGATCGGGGTTTGCTATAAGCCACCAAATATAATGGAAGCAGCAGAAGATCAATTATTAAAGCAAATAAACAAGGCAGCAAATCACAATGAGGTGGTTATTATGGGGGACTTTAACTATCCCGACATAAACTGGGAAACCGAGACCTGTGAATCTCATAAAGGAAATCGGTTTCTGACTATAAGTAAGGATAATTATCTGTCCCAAATGGTACAGGACCCGACCAGAGGGGGCGCCCTACTGGACTTAATATTAACCAACAGACCTGACAGAGTAACTAATGTGCAGGTCAGGGGGCATCTAGGAAATAGTGATCACAATATGATGCATTATAACTTGTCCTTCAATAAGGGAACTCTTAGAGGAGCCACAAGAACTATGCACTTAAGGAGGGCAAAGTTTGATCAACTAAGAGAAGCCCTTAACACTGTAAATTGGGAAAATGTCCTCAAAAACAAGAGTACAGACGCTCAATGGGAGATTTTTAAGAATATCTTAAATTCTCACTGTGAAAGGTACATACCGTATGGGAATAAAAGAGTCAGGAACAAGAGAAAACCAATGTGGATAAATAAAAATGTAAAGGGGGCAATAAATGGCAAAAAAAAGGCATTTAAGCTACTAAAACAGGAAGGCAGTGAGGAAGCACTAAAAAGCTATCGGGAAAAAAATAAAATATGTAAAAATCAGATAAAAGCAGCAAAATTGGAGACAGAAAGACTCATTGCCAAAGAGAGTAAAACAAACCCCAAAATGTTCTTTAACTATATAAATAGTAAAAAGGTTAACAATGAAAGCGTTGGCCCCTTAAAAAGTAATGAGGGAGAAGTTATAGACGGGGATCAGGAAAAAGCTAATCTATTAAATATATTCTTCTCTGCTGTATTCACAGAGGAAAATGAAATGCCAGGTAATATACAGCAGGATGAGATAACTGCCCCAGTACATGTCGCCTGTCTAACGCAGGAAGAAGTGCAGTGCCGCCTAAAAAAAATCAAAATAGACAAATCACCAGGTCCAGATGGCATTCACCCACGCGTTCTAAGGGAGTTAAGTAATGTAATAGACAGACCCCTATTTCTAATATTCAAGGACTCTATAGTGACAGGGTCTGTTCCCCAGGACTGGCGCATAGCAAATGTTGTGCCAATATTCAAAAAGGGGACAAAAAGTGACCCGGGGAATTATAGG
This sequence comes from Sceloporus occidentalis, assembly GCA_023333645.1. Classification (NCBI taxonomy): domain Eukaryota; kingdom Metazoa; phylum Chordata; class Lepidosauria; order Squamata; family Phrynosomatidae; genus Sceloporus; species Sceloporus occidentalis. Next base: position 1,335,648 of record JALMGF010000068.1, read on the forward strand.
CCTGTTAGTTTAACTTCTGTTGTGTGTAAACTGTTTGAGGGTTTCCTAAGAGATGCTATTTTGGAGTATCTCAATGAAAATAAGTGTATGACTCCATATCAGCATGGGTTTACAAGGGATCGGTCCTGTCAAACTAACCTGATCAGCTTTTATGAGGAGGTGAGCTCAAGACTGGATCGGGGTGAATCGCTGGATGTCGTATATCTTGATTTTTCCAAAGCATCTGATACGGTGCCACATAAAAGGCTCGTACATAAAATGAGAATGCTTGGGCTGGGGGAGAATGTGTGTATGTGGGTAAGTAACTGGCTCAGTGATAGGAAACAGAGGGTGGTTATTAATGGTACATACTCTGAGTGGGTGACTGTTGCTAGTGGGGTACCACAGGGGTCAGTTTTGGGTCCTATTCTTTTTAATATATTTATTAATGACCTTGTAGAGGGATTGTATAGTAAAGTATCAATCTTTGCAGACGATACTAAGCTCTGTAACGTGGTTAACACAATAGAGGACAGCGCACGATTACAAATGGATCTGCATAGGTTGGAGGCTTGGGCTGGGATGTGGCAGATGAGGTTCAACACAGATAAATGTAAGGTTATGCACATGGGGAAGAAAAATCCAGGCTGGGAATATGTATTAAATGGGAAAACACTGGGGACGACTGACATGGAAAAGGACTTAGGAGTTTTAGTTAACAGTAAATTTACCTGTAGCGACCAGTGTCAGGCAGCTGCTGCTAAGGCAAATAAAATCATGGGGTGCATCAAAAGGGGCATAGATGCCCACGACAAGGAAATAATTCTACCCCTGTACAAGTCACTAGTCAGACCACACATGGAATACTGTGTACAGTACTGGGCACCAGTGTACAAGAAAGATATAGTGGAGCTGGAGAGGGTTCAAAGACGGGCAACCAGAGTAATAAGGGGAATGGGAGGACTACAGTACCCAGAAAGATTATCAGAATTGGGGTTATTTAGTTTGGAAAAAAGACGGCTTAGGGGGGACTTAATAACTATGTATAAATATATAAGGGGACAGTACAGAGATCACTCCCAGGACCTATTTATACCCAGGACTGTATCTATAACAAGGGGACATCCTCTACGGCTGGAGGAAAGAAGGTTTCTACATCAGCACAGACGGGGGTTCTTTACAGTAAGAGCGGTGAGATTATGGAACTCTCTGCCAGAGGAAGTGGTGATGGTAAACTCAATAAAAGAGTTCAAAAGGCGCCTGGACGTGTTTCTTGAAAGCAATAATATTACAAGTTATCGATATTAGACAGAATAGGGACAGAACGTTGATCCAGGGATTTATTCTGATTGCCATATTTGGAGTCGGGAAGGAATTTTCCCCCTGGTATGGGGCAATTGGCATCTGCTTCATAAGGGTTTTTTGCCTTCCTCTGGATCAACACAGTAGGGACACAATATGTATATAGGTTGAACTTGATGGACTTTGGTCTTTTTTCAACCTTATGAACTATGTTACTTTGGATGACTTGCAGCATGACAGTCTGAGTTTCCAGGTACACTTTTAAAGACATTGGTAAAAAAAAAAAAAGTCCTACTGCCTAAAAACAGGAAAGGTTTGGATGAGAGGATCAGCTGGCTGGGTGCACCAGGGAGACTGGCCTAGTCTAAAAGAGCCCGGTGTATGATTGAGTATAAGTGCATCCGGTGTCATTAAGGGCTGCACCGTTATGTTTTGTTTGATAGGTGGCAAAAATGCTATGCTATGGGCTCATACAATGGGGTGTCAACACGCAACATCTGATTCAGAATTTGGGAAAGTTTAATCATTCAAAAAGATCAATGAGAAATTCGGCAAATGAATGGATGTTGGGAAGATAGACAAAGATCTTAACCCCTTAATGACAAAGCCCGTACATGTACGGGCTCAAAATGCATTGTTTTCAATGGGTTAAGGGACCGCCCATTGTCCTTAAGGGGATAAATGACGTTCAATAACACACAGTGAGCCCTACAGATATATGGCATACGCAGGGTGTGTTCAATAACAAATGCCTAATAGTAAAACTAGAATCTTACAATCTTCAATCGATTTGTTTATATCCCTACCTCCTTTCCAGTTTTTGTATTTACTTATAAATTATTTGGTAAAACATGCACCTATAGGTTAGTACAAATTTTTAAGAAACGAGAAATAGAGACCATTTGGTGCTTGTGTCTATAATGGACCCTCTCCATAAATGTCCAAACGATGGCAAAAGATTCTATTATAAATATTTTTTTAAAATTGCTTCATATAGAATAGCATCTTGCTTATAAAAATCAGCAAGATGAAACATGTACTTTATCCGTTCTTAAAACCTATATGATGAAATGTGTATTGTAATAAGGTGCTTATAGCCACAGTAATTCAGTTTCTTTAACATTGTGTAAATTTGTAATGAGGAGAATTATTCAATAATTAAGCATGTGGAACATTTCATCTTGGCTTTGATAAACACACTGGGTAAAGACTTTACAGTTTATTTTCATAGACATTTACAGTCTGAGTTGTTTTGCGATTGTTCACTGACGCTACGCTACGCAGTTCACAGAACTCGCCTCTTAACTACCGAGTTGTGAAGCGATCTGGAAGCGATCAGGATCATTTTTCATCAGGCTAGCTCTATAACTGTGGAACTGGAAGAATAAGTTCGCCGCCAATTAAGCAACCGATAATCGTAATGGTCAGAAAACAATGTTAGAACTTCACATTTGAGAATATAACTTTTGGGGTATAAACTGTTTTACATGAGGGCACCAAGTAACCCTGAGCGAGAGTATGAAGAATATTCACAACATTATATATTATATAAACAACATTGTCGCCGGCCACAGGCATCATTTACATTATTTGCAACAATGCATGTTATGCATGGGTTTTTTTTGTTAGACTAACAGGCTAATCGTGGTATAACTCCAGTAAAATAGTTTCAAGCAATATGCCAGTAAAATCACCTCTAGGGTGCGACACTGGTTATCCGTCAACTATATTCAACTGTTTATTTTACTTTGAAGGTAAGTGGGCATTTTGCCTCTAATTTAGCTTTAAAAGCCATTAAAGACATTACTGAGCTCTTCCTTTTCAAAACAATACGATGACATACTGCTTTACTCACTGTTACCTAAGCCTGTATTATTATAGAGATTGCCAGTAAAATAAAATGGAATTCTAATAGTAATAAGATATGCAGAAAAAAAAGGGGCAGCTACCCTGGGACCAGGCTAACCTTCTTGGGCCCATGGCAGACGACTCTTAGGCCGCTTCCACTGCCAACCCACTGGCACTCTTATAACATTTCCTTCCTTTGAGTATTTTGCACCATCTGCTGTTGGAGAGCACCAGGGTCTCATATATAGGTGGCCATCGGCAAGCAGCATGCGGACTACGGAGGAAGGATTAGGGGAGAGGTCCGAACCAGTAGCTGCACACACCTCCATCTCCACTCAGGTACAATTAAGCTGGGGACCCACAGGGAGGGAGGTCTTGCCCTAAGCCCATTTATATCAAAAGACGGCCCTGGAGACATGCATATAAGGACACAAGGGTTGATTCCTTACCCATGGTAACATTTACATATGCCAGCTGTTTTAGACACAGCTTTAGAGCATAGCAAAGAACTTGAAATACATGGGTCCGAACAGTCTACTAACATACAGCTGTTTGTATCATTTAACATCTCGTCAGGTTATTATATTTGAATTATTATTGTTATTATTGTTGTTTTGATAATATAAATTGTGTATATATATATATATAAGGATAGATTTTTTAACGATCATTGGAGAGGTTTCACTTAAAAAGCACAAAGAAAAACTCCTATGTGAAAACTGAGGTTCAGTAGAAGTAGACATGTAAATTGCGGTCAAGGGGAATTTTTATGGTTAGAATACCTGCTCTGAAGCTGAGATAATTAAGATACAGGACATGGCATACTGACTTGTAATGAGCTTAATAAATACTTGAGACTGATGCTGCCAGAATACTTATGATAAAGGGAAACAATCAGAAATGATTCACACTTCATTCAGTACAAAGACTTAAGCTGCAGATTGAAACATTAGATATGGTTGGTAAGCAGATGATTAATGGTTGTGTTTTTACCTAACAGCTTGCTAGGTGGCATCTTGCACTACTAGAGCTTCTCTCCCCAGCTGCTAATATAGATGTTGGCTGCTGGATCACAAGGCACTGTCATGCTTGAAGAGTCTATTTTCAACTTTTCATAGCCTACAGGTCTTCTAACATGCAGCATTATGGAATTCTGACATTTCACAAACCATCTCTAGAATATGCCTCTGGGTGGGTGAATTAATCACTGCCCCTCTCTGTGTGTCTCTGTTGCCCCCTTATATATCACCCGTCTACCTAATACTTAACCATAAATTGCAGAGCTGGCATTGGCTCAAGTGCAACTCATGCCTCAGCCTGGCTGTTTAGGAGGATTTCCTTGTGAGCCAAACCTAATTTAACTAATTAGTTAAAATGCCTCTATAACTGTTCCTTATTTGGGTCCTCCTACATGCTTTTGGACACATGGAAGACCTTACAATATCTAGTTTGCAAATTCAGCTTGGCTTATGCTCCACCACTAGCTCTCCATCCTCCGGTGAATTATGGAAAACCAAGCCTGTCAGATAGATGTGATTGCTCGATTCTGGTCTAGCAGTTGTGCAAACTTCTCGTTATGAACAGCTTGTGCACGCTCTTGCTGTAACAACTGCAGAAAATCCTCCATATTATTATTTTTTTAAATGTGGCCCTCTGCAATGCCACTGCTAACACCATTTGGAATGGACATCTCAGCAGAGTAATAGACTGGAAGCCAGGTTGATAAACAAAAAAAGATATAGGCTTTTATTTAGCCAAAAACAAATACAGCTATTTCAGCAAATTTAAATGTCAATATCCTTGCCCAGTCCAAACAACTTAAGGTAGAACAGGGCACACATCCTAATCCTTACCCAGCCATGAGCTCCCAAGTCTCCTACCATTTATAGCTGGTTAATGAGCTGCAGCATTTTTACACCCAAGTTTTAACACTGTAACAACTAGTAACCTTGTTACAGTGATCCAGATGGCTTTGCTTATGGTCGCCGAAGCATTTCAAGCCCACAAAAGGAAACTATAACTGATCTGTTATATATATATATATATATATATATATATATATATATATATAAATCAGCAACATGGGGGATTTCTATGGAAATGAGGATTTTTTTTACTTTTATGGCATACATCAATTATTACAATTAAAACAGATTATATGCAATTTTATTCACTGGAAGTTTGTTTAATTATTATTTTAATCACGCAGGAGTAAGTGCACTATTAGTTTCTATAATAGATATAATGATATCCTGCAGATTGTTCAAATTAATTCCATCAAACATCTGCAGCAAAGCATTTCCAATCTTAATATTACATTCATTTTCTTAAAAAATGGGCTTTGTGTAGGAATAAAATGTGACATTAATTTTTTACACATATATTGCTGTTTGTGTTATTTAGAAGGAAATATTTGTGGTGAACACCTACACGTTATGAAATACACTAGAAAATACTTAAACTCTAATTCAGTTATATTAAAATGTTAAGCAGCTTTTTTTCTTTTCATTAAAAATGTTTACTGCAATGTAAGATTTACTGTCGCTTTAAGGTTATACCCAATTCTTTGCCTGGTTTGAAGCTTCTTCCATGATAGGAGGCATCACAGAAGCTATTAAGAGTCTGTGTAACATAGATAGTAGGGTGAATAAAGTATAATGATTGACCAAACTATGAACAAACCAAATTATATTTATCAAGGTTTCTTACATTTTAATGTCTACTAAATAATTAAATAATGTGCCCCTTTCCCCTAATTATGTGACAGTTTACAGTTCATCTTCCCAAGAAAAATAATTAAAAAATAATCTTTGGATTACCAAAATTTGGAAGTACATATATTAAGATACTTTCATATCTGCTGTTGTCACATGAACTGTCATCAGAGACCATAAATAAGGTGTTTTTAGACTTATCATTGTCTGAAATATAATTTGAACATAACAGATGACATGTCCCAGGACAGGTAATTAGAGAGAAATCAACGAACAAAGAAAATAGCTGTTTTGTTTCCATCAATATTTCCCTTTTGAGATTAAAACTTCAGATAAAGACAATACATTGCAGTTGTAATTTAAAAGCCTACATCTTTTCAGACATGGTTTTTATATATTAAGACTCTACACTCTCAACTTCTTCATAGTTATGAACCCATTCCACAAATAGGGGGCACAGAGGTGAGGCTTACCACTCATCCAGTTTTTGATTTATTTTAGTTTTCAATATTGTTAATCTTTTTTTTATTTTCTTTAAGATACTTTTATACTCAGGTAACCATGGTTTGTCCACAAAACATTTAGGCCGCAAGTTTATTCAATGAGCACGGAAACCATTTTTAGATATTTATCCATCGCATTTGGTTCATCAGCCAGAAAACCATATTTGTTGAGTTGCTTAGAATAACAATAAATACTTGATTTGCCTAATACAGAAAGGGTTGGTTTTCACTGAATAACAGGTATTTCAAACATTTTCTTTTTTGTTTTGAATACCTGGCCTGTCAAAAAAATAAAAAGAATTATACTATAAAATATGGATTTGACTTTTTTTTGCCAACAGCCCCCTCCTCCCCCAAGCACACCTGGAAGTGGGCAGGAATTAAATCACTTTTTAGTTCATTAAGGTGCAGCTATCAGCATAGGTGGTCACATTTCAATAAAGGAAACATTTTTACTGAAAATATTCTCTTCTTTGTACTCACCTTGCTGATTTTCCATGAATTTTTCATCTTGCATCCCTGTGGTCTGGGGAAACCTGCCATATTGCTAAGGATGTCACAGATGCAGGGGCGTACCTAGAGTATTTGGCACCTGGGGCGGATCCTGTATGTGGCCCCCCCCACATACACTTTAAAACTGCATAGCTTCTACTGTTTTATACCGGCGCAGACTCTGAAGGTGGTACAGCATTACTGTTATCATTATATACTGAGGCAGACATTGACGGTGGTACAGCATAACACCTATCACTATATACTGAGGCAGACATTGACGGTGGTACAGCATAACACCTATCACTATATACTGAGGCACACATTGACGGTGGTACAGCGTAATCCCTATCACTATACATTGAGCCAGACATTGACAATAGTGCAGCATAACTCCTATCACTATATACTAAGCCAAACATTGATGTGGTGTAGGCCTGCCACTTCATTAGTAGTAGGGATGCACCGAAACGAATTCTGGACTGAAACCGAAAATGCAGCACTTACCTGGCCGAAACCGAATATAACCCCCCCACACCATAAAAAAAATATTTTATTTAAAGTTAGTAACACACCAAAATAGGACAAAACTATTAAATAACAATATTAACATATATATATATATATATGTATATATATATGATTGTTAACAGCAATCACATTCCTATCATGCCCAGGCATACCCAGATTCCAAGATATACTCGCAGACTTGGCATGATAGGAGTATGATTGCCCTATCTACCCCTTCTCACTCCCTTCTGTCCTATCTACCCCTTCTCACTCCCTTCTCCCTATCTACCCCCTATCCCCCGTCTCACCCCCTTCTCCCTATCTACCCCGTCCTAACTATCTACCCTCTCCCTCTTTGAAGTTCCCTTACCTTTCAGGAGTCCTGCTGTGGGGGTGCAAGGCCTCTGTCTCCCAGCTCTGCCACTGTATGGAACAGTATAGAGTGATGGGAGTTATGATGTACTTTAGAGCATAATTATAAAATGAAAAATTCATTGGAAATGGTACAGCATAACACCCATCACTCTCACACACTTACCAATCCACACATACACTAATCCACACATACACTAATCCACACACACACACCAATCCACACATATACTAATCCACACATATATACCAATCCACACATATATACCAATCCACACATACACCAATCCACTCTCACTCTATGATTTCCTACCTTTCCTCTTTTCTCCTTACAGCTCCTTTTCCTCCTCTTCTTCAGTTCTTCTGTCTTCTTCCGGTTCAGAGCGCACGGACAGCAGTGGGCGCGGCTTCAGTGTTGTGCGCCGGGATCTTGCGAGCCTGCTCCTCCAGCGGCGGACATTACTGTCAGTCTCTGGAGGGTTGCCGGGTGTCGGCAAATTGGCACCCCCCTGATGAGCGGCACCCGGTGCGGACCGCCCCCCCCCGCCCCCCACTAGGTACGCTACTGCACAGATGGTTTGGACCCCATGCTTGATCTTTTCCAGAATACATACAGTTAGGACCAGAAATATTTTATTTTTGTTATTTCGGCTGTTTATGAAAATAAATTCAAGTTACAGTTAAATAATGGGTTTAAAGTAAAGTCTCTCAGCTTTAATTTGAGGGTATTTATGTACAAATTGAGGGGAGAATTGGATTTTTCAAGGCACCAAAAGTAATTGGACAATTGACTCAAAAAGCAGTTTTATGGACAAGTGTGGGCTATTCCTTTGTTATTTCTTCATCAATCAGGCAGGTAAAAGGTCTGGAGTTGATTCGAGGTATGGGATTCACATTTGGAAACTGTTGCTGTGAACCTACAACATGTGGTCAAAGGAGCTCTCAATGCAAGTTAAACAGGTCATCCTTAGGCTGCAAAAAATCCATCACAGAGATAGCATGAACATTGAGAATTGCCAAATCAACAGTTTGGCACATTCTGAGGGAAAAAAACATCCATGGAAGACAAAAATGATGGATGATCGTAGGAGCCTTTCCATGGTAAAGAAAAACCCCTTCATAACATCCAACCAAGTGAATAACACTCTCCAGGAGATAGACAATCCACTGATCTTAACCCAATGGAGTATGCATTTTATTTGATGAAGAGAAAAGACCCTAAAAAAACCAGCAACTGAAGACAGGTGCAAGAAAGGCCCGGCAAAGCATCACAAAGTACAAAACCCAGTGTTTGGTGATGTCTATGCGTTCCAGACTTCATGAAGTCGTTGCACTCTAATTTCATCTTGGTTGTTTCATTTCAAATCCATTGTGGTGGCGTACAGAGCCAAAATTATTACCCATCCACCATTTTTTATTAAATATATCACAGTCAAGTCACAGACAGGACAGGACATAAAAATTCCTTTGCCTCCCCCAAAACCATTTATCATCCTCCACTAAGTCTGTTCCCCTACACCACTGTCTCTATTGATGTTGTGTGTATTTAATACTATCCTATACTTATTCTGCCATTCCATCTGAAGAAGAGACCCTGAAGGTCCCAAAAGCTTATGCAACTTATCTTCTTCGTCTATGTTGGCCTAACACAAATTGTCAGCTTCCACTAAAAACTCCATGTACGGTGCTGCGGAATATGATGGGGCTATATAAACCAACAATAATAATAATGTTCTCTCAAGCTAATACAAATATTACCATATTTCTTCCAGTTTGCTCCAGTCAACTAAAGCTTAGCCTTGTCTACAGGTGAGAAGGGCTGCAGAGCACCCAACATGCTGAGTATTCCACAAAACTGAACATATTCATTGGGTGCTTGTCACAAAATTATAGACAAGTAGTGACTATATATACCAGGGCAAACTGTCATACTAGTAGCTGAGGCTCCCCGACTTGGCAGGAGTTGATCTTCATTCTTTTAAATTAGGCATAATGCCCAAGCCGGATTGTACAGTAATGCCACTAGCCATCGTACACGCAACAGTAGTTGCATCAGAGTCAATGTGCTGTATATCGAGTGGGTCTGTCATTTCAAACCCCCAGAGTAAGAAAGCCTCTAATGATATTCTAACAGAAGTAAGTGAATCTGCTGTTAGATTAGACAACATATTGCTTACTAATGGTGGATTTAGGAATAGTGGACAAAACTGACTGTTTTGTTTCATTATAGAGAAATGACTGTAAATATATATATATATATATATATATATATATATATACATACACACTTTTATATTTTCAGATAGAAATATGGTATATCTCCTTTGATCAAACGTCCCATACATTCTTTTCTGTGTATTTATCTTTTAGAAAAAAGGGTAGGATATCACATTTATTTACAAGTTTTATTTTTTAAATATAAAGGTAAAATAGTACATGTATCATTTTACAAAATGATAATGGTCACAGTATAGCATAAACATATGACAACTAAAGAACAAATTATGATTTTTTATGCCTCAATGGATTATATGCGTGTTTTATGAGAGTAACTGAATTCTTTATACTCAAATATTAAGGTTACACTGATGAGATTACAGGTTATTGCATTTTGTGAGCATATAAAACATTACCTATTTTACATATTGCATGATCTTATTTAAAGATAATCAAATATATATCTCTACGATTGCGTGTGGGTGTACACATAAAAATGGGGACGAGAATAAGTGGTGAATATTGGTCCAACTAAAGATTTACATGTTTCTATGAAACAGCTGGGAAAATAATACTGTCTGTTGTCCCCTGTGTTACTAAAAGGGTCAGTGCTGTAATAGCAAGTGGCTTTAAAAGGACTATACACAAATGCTGTACAAGGAACTTGCATTGGTGCTTCTTTGTGTGTGTGCTTTAACTGAACAGAATTTCAGGGTCAAGGACCCTTTTTTGACTGTTGGTGAACTACAACTTCCACCACCTTCCAGCGAGCAGCTGGCGGAAGGTGGTATGCGTTGCAGTATTGCAACAGCAAGAAGGCTTGGGAATAGTCCACATCCTGCATTAGTCCCTTCATTGATTATTTCTGGTTTCCCAAGAGCAAGTTAAACCTTCTGGAGAATCCACATTTTTGAGGACACGTGTTCCTTTACATAATATATTAAGTCCATCATCCTACATGGTGTCAACTGTCCATATCTGTACTCTTTCTCTGCAAACTGAGCTCATACGGCCTATGTAACTGTTAGTATGGGTATTGCTTTTGCTTCTTTCCGGAGAAACATGATAACCAGGTACAGATAAGCATTGCAGCTGCGGCTCCACCTCCGGTGCAGTAGTATGCCCATCCGATTCTGCACTGACCTGAAACAGACAGCAAGCGAACATTTATGTTAATGGAAACAATTTGTGGCTTCTTTCAAAAATCTTTTAAGTGCCAGAGATGTCATTTATTTTACTATTATAAAAAGTGCCAAGACCCTCAGTTCTATATTTTTGGAACCATAGAAGCAAAAGCCAGTCTACGGAAGACAGCTAATAAGCTCTAGCCTACTTGGTAAACCTCTTGACAAAAAGAGTAGATACATCTAGGACAGGTACTTAATTGATAGGCATGTTTTGCTACAGAAACTAGCATTCCCTTGAAAAGGTATGGTGAGAACCCAGTGCCCAGGGAAATATACCAGCTGCTATAGGGACTAGAGTGCAAATCCCCACAACACACACTTCCAAAATACAAAGATACAACTATCCACATGCACTTGATACAAAAAAGTATTCAGTCAATAATACATTTATAGTAACCTGATATCGGTTATTACAAAGTTATTATTGATTCAACACTATTTCTACACCAGATTTAAAAAAACATTCTGAGGCCCCCTAGTGTGGTCCTGTTATACATATCTGGCAGGTATGTGCCTGAAAGCTGGCCTGTCTGACTACACCCTGCCCTGCAATTTTGCACCTTGGTGACCTGATCTGTATACTGTACATGGGTATTCTGACTACCTGCTCCGTGTACTGATCTTGGCTTTGTTTGACTACCCCTTTAGTGTACTGAACTCATCATTGGCTGACTACCCATTCTGCACTTATGTCGCATGTCCAGTGGTTAACTGTTCTGGGCATTTACTTGTGACATACTTACCTATACAGTTATCAGAAAGTCCTTTACTATCAGTATCTATATATATATATATATAGACTGGTCTATACCTGAGCCTCCCCACTACTGGGATCATCAAAGTCCATGTTTGCTTATGTTGGGGCTTAAACCCTCGGTAGGTGCAGCTGGGTGAAGAACTTCTGAAGTGTGTGCTCCTGGGTTACGTATGGCAGTCGTGACAAGACGCTCACCAAGATACTTAAGGAAGCAGGGCCTTATCTAGAGACTCTGGGCCAAACACAGAGTTCCCATGCATGCTTGTTACCCAAGCTGTGTTAGTTGGCATACTGTAACTTTTTATGGAATGTCCTGCACATTACATCTACAAAACGTGCATCTGCAAAGTCACCAAGACTGCAATGTTTCAGCTTAATGCTTCTGGAGTGAATGGCTCTAAACAGCCCATCAATCTATATGTCTTAGTATTTGGCGAACAAACACTATGCACATTTTAAAGGACGCTCCAAAGACAAAAAGTTGGCATGGGGTTAGACAGACCATTCCTTTGCACTAGATTGCACTATACTTTGTGAAAGTCTAGAAATGTATACATTTTTTTTTTTAAATCACATCAGATGAACCAGATCCAAAATATTATATCCAACACCTATATTCTGATTTATTTAATACTGCATGTGTATTCACTGAAGCAGGGCTTGTCAGGCGAGTTTGGAGCGGTTGGGTAGGTGACACTTCTGATTTAACGATGGCTATTTAAGCTCTGTTTGCAGGAGAAGCTCACTGTGGTCAACTCTTTATTTAGAATAGTAAAGTTTGGGAGAAGAAACAGAAAACTATTGAAAACTCACCAGCCATCACCCACTGGTGAATAAACCCAATAAACTATGATCAAAAACCCCGCTGTGCTTTTTTCTTTCACAGTGAGTTATCAGCATAAAATCATCCAGGTTTCTCTAAAACTACCAGCAGATCAAAGAGGAAAGCTAGGTTTAGCAAGGTTTTAGAAGTAGCAAGTCTGTCATGTTTAACTTTATTAAAAGATGAAATTAAGAATCAACATATGTGAACAAACCTTAATAAACATATCTTTGCGTTAGTCATGACCAATAGGCCAAGCCAAAAGGGGTGGAATTAAGTCATATGGCAAGGAACTGAAAACCAAAAATGGTTCATTTGTTTAATAAAGCAATGCCAAAATGTAAACAGGTTTAAATTGGAGGACATTACACAGCGCAATGCCCCGGAGAATTACCTTTTCATATAAAAGGCTCAATTAGAATTATTTCATCTTGATCTGAATAGGCAGTTGAAAAGTAAATAATAGTCTTGTAGGGCAGTCGTTTGACAAATGTAAAGTAAACAGAGCCTATGTTTATACATGTGGTTATGGGAAAAGTGTAATGCAAATGGTATTGTCGTTACATTTGTGATTTGGCTCATTTATCTGACCACAATGAACTTGATGTATGTAAATAATAGGCTGGATTAGCTGTTCTTTATACAGCTTTATAGTGTGCTTCATGCTACAGTGGGTTTCTTTGCTCAGCAGGGTCACTATGTTCAATGATATTGAAGGTTCAATGAATGTATGCTTCTTAATCTCGTTTTTATAGCTATATCAAGGTGAGCAGAACATCTGAAGTGTTGGGGCTTTTCTTAAAGGTAATTTTTTATTGTTATATTAATCCAAGAACAAATACTGTATTTAGTGGTTCGTGAATTCTTTTTAGTTGACCAACCTATTCATTGAGCAGGAAGGGATCCAACCACTCGTGCTGTGCATACAGCGGATCATTATTAAAGGGGCAGTAATGGTGGTGTTCGGTTCAGGGATCAGTGACACAAATGTTGTTTCTCTTACTGCTTGTTCATTGCAAAGATTCTGCCTCCTGGTGGAAGGCAGTAAGTCCAGGTCTGAAGCACCTACTCAGACAATGCTACACAGGCATTTTAGGAGAGGCATGTTTTCATGCTCCTAATTCTTTCTCCCCCAGCAGTAGGGATCAGAACTAAGCCCAGCCAGCATTTGTCAGCACAAGAAACATTGCAAGGGTCACTAACAATTGTAGCGGGTGTTGCGGACAGATTCAACACTCCCTCCATGTTAATTAATAAATTAAAAAAGTCTAAGGTTTTGAGATGCTGGACTTCGAGTCACGTCCAGTGAATCTCTGCCAACTTCACCTCAGCCACTTTCCCAAGACAAATTTGATGGCAGATAACCATTCAGCCCATATAGTCTGCCCAAGAGGAGGCAATGACTGCAGGACTGCCAAAACCACTAGCCCTGACACAGGCAGCACTAGATTTGTGGGACTCAATAGTAGGAACTCAATGTCACAGAACAAGCAAAGGTTGACTGAATAAGTCAGCATTGTCCAAAAATAACAAAAGTCCGGACTTACGCCAAACAGTCAGGTGTGAGAAACAAGCTAGGTCACCGACAGGAAATTAACCCAATGTCAGGAGTGCGTTTGGAGCAGCAAGTGCAAAATCATACAAGAGTTAGTGGCCAAAATAAAGCTATATAAAGGGAACTAAACCCAAGACAAACCTATCCACATACCATTTGTGACCTATAGGAAGATAAATATGTGAAGCAGGATGCCAGTCGCATCTTCAATATATTAGCGTAAATAATGTGTGTTGCACGCATGTCCATCACAGAACAGCAGGGACTTCTTGCTAATCTAGCAAAACACCAATGCTCTTAAAGTGCTTGCTCAATAGTTACAGGAGAACCATTTTCTGAAAATACATTCTGGTGTCTCCTAGAGGCATGAAATCATCATCAACCCAGGAAAATGACATTGATGAAATACAAATATTGAGTAATGACACAAAAGGTACAATAAGATCTACCTCATTACAACATGATGGGATTGGCAACGAGTCTACAAAATGTGTTACTGACAGGTAATATTTTACTTCATGTTAAAAATTCTGTGAAGGTGAACCCCCCCCCTTCTATCCTTTATTTTGCATGTCTCCAACTCCTCTTATTACCATTAATACTAATTTAATATCTTTACACAATGGTCCTTATAGAACCTTTTAATTTTTTGTATGTGTAGAATTTGGGGAAATTAGCAATTTCACAGACTTGAGAGCACATGGTGATGCAAAATTACAATTTAACATTCACATAAATCATTTGGAAAGATTACCAACCAGTAAATTGGTTATGCTTTTGTTATAATAAAATGTCATGCATTGCAATAAATCCTTTGCTGAGATCTAGATAAAGGTCAGCCAAAGCAAGAAGACCCATATTCACGATCAGGGTGGTACAACTATTAGAACTGTAATGACAGAAGTAGAGACAAACTCTGGACCACTAATTAGAGGGGGCTGGAGGAGGAGCCCTCACTAGGATGGAGGAGGTCTTAGCCAATCAGAAGGGACCTGTCCACGCTTGAGTCCACATGGAACTCAATGTAAGCTGCAGCCAGCACCAGGTACGAAACCTGTGTGTGATATGTATGTGACTGTGATTAATGTCTGATAATAAAGGCAGTTACGTCTTGGTTAAATGTCTGATAATGGAGGGGGTTAATTGCCCAAAACTGCTCATGTCTGGTAATAGAGGGGTTAATAGCCTTGAGACTGCTGCACATATCTGGTAATAGAGGGGGTAAATTTCCTGAGACTGCTTATGTCTGATTATGGAGGGGTTTAATTGTCCGCCTATGCGTGTGTAATCTCATTCACTCCATACTATGTCCTTGAATGGCGGAAATACAATGTAGTCATCTTAGGCCTTTACATGTAGAGGAGTCACTAGTCTACCATGACGCGTCGATGATGTCTTTGTCCCCAAAAGGCTTGTCTAAACACACTTTGTGCCCAAACAGCTTATTAGTGCCCCCAAACGTCTTGTGTGCACCATCTTTGCACACAAACGGCTTGTCTGTGCCCCCAAACAGTTTGCCGGTGACATCAAACGCCTTGTCTGTCCCATCTTTGCCACTAAAAAAACTTGAGAATACTGGTGTTGTGGAGGCAGGGTCATCCGGGCAGGATTTGTTCTGTAAGGGAGCGCAAAACGTCAGATGGCGGCTCTAGATTGAGTAAATATATCCACCACTGAAAAGGACAGCCGAGAGTTGCTGCCATTGCGGCATTATTGACAGTGTTTCATTTTGAGAGTAGCTTTATTTAGAACTCAGATTATAACTACGTCTTCAAGTCAATTTCTTCTTTCTCTGGGCGGTTGAGCAGCATGCAGCCACATCCACTCCTGCCCATATTTTTTCCACTTTGCTCTGTTGCCTGCCGAGTTCCCTCCCACCAAATGTTCTCAGGTGGCCATTTACACTATACTTAAAGATTTTCTTAAAGATATTGTTCACCGGGATATGATGTCGTATCTTGTCTTTCGGTTTCTTAATTGTGCACATCGCCTATAATTGTTCTAAAGACAATAACTAGGAACTCTCTAGGTTTTTACCCAAGACTTTGGGTGAAACACTGCTTCTCCAGGTAACTAAGGGTCAACTCCGGGTCGTGACGCACTCCCGGTCCAATTAGCCATTAATAATTGCACATCCTACACGCAACCTGCAAAAGGGACTCCGGGTAGCCGGAGCCAAACATTTCCCAGGTATGACTGAAGAAGCCAACCAAGCAGGTGGAGGCGACTAGGGATGTCCTAGGTTGGGCCTAGGGTGACCCCAAAGGTAGATATACCACTGCCCCAATCCCAAATATTCCTTAATAATTCAATATACAGTACATATACTGTATAAATTAAAAAATCCAGAAATTATAATTCTATAGCTCTATTCCTGCAGGATCCTTCCTGGGACAAACTTTGGAGGAAAAACTCAGTAACACCACACTGAAGTTCAGTGCCTTAAAATTTTCTGTCAGCTAACATGAAAAATTAAGGCTCAGTTAGTTCATTCCAACTACAGGAGATTTTTTTTATTGGAAAACCTTGTCCATAGTGATGTTTCAGAAACAGCCTATAGACTCTTCAACATCAAAACTGCTTTTGTACTTGGTTTAAAGTCTAGTATACATTTTGCGTATGCGGCCTGCTGTGTGATGTAGGTATTTTTATTAACAACATATCTTTAAACAAAGAAACACACACAATAAAAATAGAAACAATTTAAAATAATATCAAGTGTCTGGGTCTACGATACTGTTTAAGAGGTGGTATGTCTGTTATATGTTGTTAAAAGATTAAATCGTCCCAGAGAAGGATAAAAATTAATTTATAAAATATTCAAATACAGGTAGCAAGTATTCAAATACATTTCTGAGGGGTTTTTTTTAGATGAATTCACTAATTTACATCTCAGGCTCCATGGAGTTAATTGAAATGTAACACAAAATCCAAGCAAAGTGATTAGCAAGTGTGAAGTTCAATTAAAATTAGTAGGTATACGAGATGGTGTGAGCAACACCCCAAGATTGCTATTATTTTTAAAAGTGTGAAAAATAGAGACTTTTTCTAATATAGAACTGGAGAAATAATGATTACACTCGTGATTAGGGATATACAGTATATGTCTCTAAAATCATACATGATGCCTTACTTTTAAGTGACCTTAAAAAAGCTGTGCAAAAACAAATGGCTGCAAACTTTAATGAACTGAAGCTACGTCGTAAAGAAGAAGAAGAGTGGGACAAAATCACTCCACAATGATGTGTGAGACTGATAGTCATACAGAAAACAATTACTTCAAGTTATTGCTGTTAAAGGGTGTTCTACAAGCTACCGAATCATAAGGCGTTCTTAGTTTTTTCACACATGATCTCTCCATTTTGTTGAATAAACCATGACACGGTGCAATATGTTTTGTGGTGTTGTTCACCTGAGATTGTATAAACCTAATTAGACCCTCTAAGGAACAGATGATTGTTATGTCCTGATATGTAAAACCATAGAATTTCTAAAGAACATTTTTCACACCACTGTACATATGGAAAGAACTCCAACATTGCTGTAGGCAACCCTGACAAATCTTCCAACTATCGGGACTGTAGAGAGTCTATGCTCTCTGCATGTGGGGTAAGGGAGGGATGTGAGGTTGTGTGGGCTCCTGACATTACAACTTTTGCCACATATGACACAAGGTAAATGCCCAGTAGCTGATGGCAAAGCTGTGCCTGACATCACATGTACTGGCATCTCCCAGTTTTACATTAAAATCAAACATATCTATCCCTAATGCACTGCCTACCTCTTGCAAGTTTTATTTTAAAACAAAAGTAATTTTGTACTTTTGAGTTTAAATTTACAACAGTACTGTGGAGTTTGTTGAACTTACCCAACTCAAATTGATCTGAGAGGTTTCCACACGCCTGTCGAATTTCTTCACTGCCCCAACCCAAAGGGTACAACGCACAGCCGGATCCAATCAGCAGCCCTGTAGAGAAAACACAGTGAAATCATGAGGTTCTGCCTCTTTGGGCTTGCTTGCATTTGTCTGCCAATACAGCCAGCAATATCAAAGTCTATATTTGACAAATAGAGGCAGTGACAATTAATGCCTATTAATGAAGAGGTCCTCAAAAGCTACCTTTAGTTATAAATTATTACAAAACTAAATAAAAACACGTATCAGCCATATGATCATTATATTGCATTATCAAGGAGATCGTGTGGTAAATTAGTGTATGGAATCTACATAACGCAAACTTCAGCTAATTCTTTTTGCTCTTACCAAGCAAGTTAAATAAACTTTTGACACTTGCAGGGTAGCTTTAAAAGTCGATGCCAGGATTTAATCAGGTGAAGCAAGTTGGTCTAATTAGAAATGACCAATCTGGTCCAATTTAGCCTCCCCCTTATTTCAGCCAAGAGAGGTGGGTGACTACAAAACTGATGGATTGTTTTGCTGTTGGGCTACAGCTTTTGTGTTAGTAACACCTCATCTCATCCTTAGAGTAAAGTGGAATTTTATTTAGTACCCAGAAGAGCAAGAATTTTGTTAGATTTTTGTTTATTTTTTGTGATTTGTCCTCGATTTTTTTTTAGAGGTGATACTCTTTCATTACACTGACGCTGAACACTCTCAGCCACACTGCTGCACACACACACTGACTGCACTCTGCTCCACCGGCACACACTCCCACTAACCGCTGTTTGCCTCACTAATGAAAACTATGATACATGGTGGAATCATCAGGTGAAGAAAGGAGAAAGGTCTAGGTACCAGCTCAAACAGAGCCAATCTAGTAGGGTTACACATTAGAGCACCCTATTCTTTCCCAGTAATTTTATGGGATGTGGCTGCAGTCAGCATACCAACACATGCGGTAACCTTTGCTTCCTTACTGCCCATTTGGCCAGAGATCCTAGACAACAACAGGTCAGTCCACCTATGAGAAAAGTCTAACATCCATAACAAACACTAAAAGATGCTGGACACATAGCCACATTAATAAAGTAAGGATAATGATCACACCAGGTACACTGGGGACATTTTAATGCAATTGTATAAATAAAAAACATAGTAGCCAACATTATGTTCTAGGCCTTTAGGGCAGAATGGGGATTTATGGTTGTGTTATATGGGCGCTCATTAATTAACCAAATTAGGACACATGCCCTACTGAGTTAAATATGTATTTTTTCTCACATTCCATATTATATGATTTAAAGGTGGTACAAAAATATTGTCTGAGAGTTTTTACAAATAATTTAACCCATTTCAGATACTTTTGTGGGATTTAAAGCCAAAAAAACAAATTATAGAGATAATTAAGAAGGTTTCATAGGATGCTTCTAGGGCCAAATAGTGAATTGGGGCCTCAGTCAGCTAAGTGTCTCCAGAGAATGTGGACACTTGGTGACCTTAAAGAATGAATAACTAAAATGCACTGTATTATTTTTGATAAGCTATGCAAAAAGTGTGAAAGGCAGTCACCTTCATTTAAATAATATCAGGCATGCATGTTTAAGACACCATAATTACCAGTACCATCTAAAGTAACACTGTATATGCAGACAGGTGATAATTAGGCTTTCATGAATAGTAAGTGAAGCCAGAAACAGAAGCCAAGCAGAAGAATGGATCAATCACTAATTTCACAGTTCTAAAGCAGAATACTTAAGATGCCCAAACCAGTGCTGAAAAATGTGGCACTCAAACAAAGCCATCTGTTGGATGTCAACACCACCACACAAGTGTCTGCTCTCACCTCCCAAGGAGAGCATACATAGTGATCATAAGATATCAAGAGAGAGGATTTACTGGCAGCGACATTACAAAGATATAACCAAATGGACTTCCCTCACTCCAAGGAACATGAAGATAATTGAAAATAATTATGTCAGTCACACAGGAAAGCTAGGTACACAGAGAGATACGGAAGTAATTAAAATCATGTCTTGGGTTTCTGTACGTAGAGGCTGTTATATAAAGGCTGTAAGTTACAATCGGCTTCAAAAATGCTTCACTTTTTTAAAGAAATAAAACTATTCTACATAGCGACAAAAGAGGGAAAGAAATGTACAAACATTTCGGGCAATGATGGCAGGTTTATATCAGACGCTTCACTTAAATAAGAGAGGAAGCTAGAAAGATACGTTTTTCTCGAATGCATATTACTATAGAAACATAGATAGAATGTTTCAGCAGATAAGAACCATTCGGCCCATCTAGTCTGCCCAAACGCTGAATACTTTCCGTAGTCCCTGGTTTTACCTTATGTTAAATGTTTCTATCATATCCTCCTGTCACGTCTTTCTTTCAGGCTATATTTGTTAAGATCCTTCAACCTTTCCAAGTAAGTTTTATCCTGTAATCCATAAACCATTTTAGTAGCCCTTCTCTGCACTTTCTCCAACGTATCTATATCCTTCTGGAGATCCGGTCTCCAGTACTGTACACAATACTCCAAGTGAGGTCTCACCAGTGATCTGTACAACAGCATGAGCTCTTCCCTCTTTTTTTACTGCTAATATCTCTCCATATACAACCAAGCATTCTGCTAGCATTACCTGCTGCTCTACTGCATTGTCTACTTACCTTTAAATCCTCTGAAATAATTTCCGTAAATCCCTTTCCTCACACATTGAGGTTAGGAGTATATCAGATATTCTTTGCCCTTGAGTCTTTATGCCCCACCTTCCACTTAACCACATTAAAGTCAAGTCGCCACAGCTCTGACCATTTGTATAGTTTACCTAAATCATTTGCCATTCGATTTGTCTGAGAGCTTGCAGGAGAACACTTTAGCTCCAGTATCCCTTTGAATTATAAAAGGTCAACACCTATGAGCCTTTTCTGCAAGAACATATGGGCTTGCCCTGCTTGCTGCAAAGTTAAATCCGTGAGGTTACTCTTTAATAACTTTCCTCAAACTAATTATGCAGCTCACAGGGTCAGTTCATCATGTGAAGCTCACTGGGGCTTGCCCTTTGTAATGCCTAAAGAGGTGAACTCTGCAAATTCCAAACTTACCAATGCACTCCTCAGCTCTGGAATTTCAAAGAATGCATTATGGCTGGAGACAGAAATTTCAACAGAGTTCTAGATCAGACTGCTGACCTTGAGAGAAGGGCACGAGCCAGGTCTTGGAGAGCATCATTTCCCCAGTGGAAGCACTATGTACAAACCGATTTCTCCTGACTTTTACAGACATTAGTGTCCCCAGTATATAATTGGTATGAGTGCACAGCACCCCACCACATAAATCTTCAGCCATGAATGATTACAGTAGCACGAACACAGAGCACTCAGATTTCGATACAATTTCTTCACATTACAAGGGGACTACGTGTAATAAGAAAAGGAAGTAGAAGCCATGACCTGTGGGATGGCCGGCTGACAGTAAGTGCAGATGATAGATCCATGTGATTAACTCCAAGCAAGGGCTTCAGGTGGCTAATAAAGGAAGGGCATTATAAAGGAGTTATGGTTACTGTGAATAGAAAACATCTGTTTTCTGCTGTCAGGTATAATGTTTCCCCACATTTGGCACTATACATTTCAGACACATTTCTACACCCCATATAAAAGCAATCAAGGATCGTTCAATATGACAAATATATATACAATGCTTGTGATAAATTAGACCAAAACTAGAAATCACACTTTTTTCCTGTTTGAGAAATTATTGCTTTGATTGCAGCAAGGTGACAAGATCTGTAAATCCTTAGATCTGTATAGATTATACAATAGAACTATATCCCATACTGCCTTTAACATAGGCACATTAAAGAAGCAGTTCTGCTTAGACAAAACATTGAGGCACATAGTTTATTAAGTAAATAGATCTTATTAGATCTGACATTGTATTTTTTCCTCTCAACATTTAATTGCATAAAAAGCCGGAGAGCTTCCAGATATGCCTATGAGTGCCTGCTTTTGTGGTACATGATCATAATTTTTCAGGGAAAGTTTAATAGATAAGACAAAAGTTTACATGGTTAAAGAATTATTTGCAAGAAGGGTTGGGGTATTCAACAATACCAGGAATGATGTTTAAAATGCCATCTTTAGCTAAAATTAATAAATGCTACATAATTCACAGAATTTCTAAATGCTGCTTCCCGTGTTTCTAAATCTCCAGTTTTACACTATAATATTGTTCAAAACAAGATAAAATAAATTTATTTATTTAAGTTCAGAAGAAAAAAATATTTGGATATTTTATGCTGGTATTTGTTGCTTTTCACATTTCATCTCCTACAGGCTAGGTTTCCACTTGGGTTTTTTTTGCAAAAACACCCATAAAAACGCCAATTCAGCCACACGGCGTTTTATTAGTGAAAAAACCGCTGCGGCCAGATATTAGCTGTTCTTCAATAGGAAATCGCACGATGCCATATCCACTTGGCGTTTTTCTGTCTGGCGTTTTTTCAGTCCTCTTTGGCGTTTTACTGCTTTTTTGGGCTCTGTGGCAGTTTTTCAAAATCGCAGCATGTTGACACTCTGGCGTTTTTTGCAAGGAAATCTTGGCGTTTTTCTCCAATAGAAGTCTATGGGAGAGAAAAAACGCCATGAAAAAGCCATGTGGGTTTTTTGCCTTGGTGTTTTTTATGGTGTTTTTTTCCACAGTTACAATGCAGAGGATGGACCCAGTATCTGTGTGTCCTACGAGAAATAGGCTGGAAACAAACTGTTTCATACAAAACAAAGTTCATATTGAATTTTACACCATTTGGAACAAACATGCCATTACAAACAAACATACGCGACGCATCAACTGGATCCTGCGTGCCAAAAGCAACAGCAAACAATTTGCACCATCATTTGGAGCCAATCTTCCTAGAGGAGCAGACATTCGGAATAAAGCATGCCTTACAAACCACAAAAAAGAGACAAAAGGGTCCGCCGGGGCGTTTAAGTAGAACTCTACCAAGGAAATGACATCAGGAGGGGGCAGATACTTGCCATTTATCCTAATCCCTTTTAGCTGGGTGAAAATTCTAATTTGTAAAGGCTGGAAAAACTGCCTAAGGTCAAAAAAGCAATTTCCACAGAAAGGCTAAAACTCCAGAAAAAATGCCAAAAAGCAGGAGAATGCAGTGGCAGTTTTCTTGGCGTTTTTCCTGACATTTTTCATCAAGAAAATAACGCAGGAAAAAAACCCAAGTAGAAACCTAGCCACAAGCAGACAATACCAATCTAGACAATCTAAGGTCTCAAAGGATTTTAATGAATGATCCACATTCTTTAGAGGCTTTTACAAAGTAACTGTAGATCTTGGTAACTCGCTCTAAGCTAGAGGCACTTTAACACCTATCTCGACACCAGTGTAAGCCTTTTTAGGCTATGAATTGGAAAGTGCACATTCAAATGACATCCAACATTAACCCTTCATAACATAGATACATAGTACTTACTCCATGATTTGTTTTCACAAGTTTTACCTAACTTGCAAAAACCAGCTAATGTTTTTATATTTTAAGAACTTTCACATGTGCGGTAAAATGATTATTTAACTTTTTCAGTGTAAGAGTATAGCATTACATCTCTGAGCTATATTACTTATATATTACATTATCTTTGTAATTTTTCCGCTAGTTTTCAGCACCACAATGCAGTCCTGCTATTAGTTCATGCTGTAACACACTTCTTTTTCTCTATTTAAATACCCCCAACATTACAAATGCCAAAGAGGGGCACTTTTGCTGTAGGGATGTGTGGCTAAAGGCATGCATAAGGGAGTTTTACCAAGTCTTTTTAAGCGATCTATTGATGTAAGTGGGTAAGGTATTTAACTATTTATTTGATTAATAATGCATTTTAGTTATACAATTTTATTTTGTAAAGATTAGTAGATTTTTCTACATTACTGGGGCATTTATGGGTGTAGAACACAGTGATACCACACATACCTAGCAATCAGCAGGAGCTCTTAGAAAAGGGTAAATCGCTGAGTGGGGGCAGAGAGCTTTTGGTTCCAAAGAGGGACTATCCCTCCTAAAATGGGACACATGGAAGGTGTTATCTTCATGGTATTATCCGACAACACTTGTACCTCTAGCAACTAGAAGCTGCTGACAACCATGCAATTTACATCACTATCTGAGTGTGGAGAATATCTGGAAGCTCTCACATTAACACAGTGGACACTTTGTGGTGGTTCAGAAAATGACTAAAAAACATGTAGTCAAAGAAATGAAATTCCTGAATCCATAAGCAAAGTTTTAAGAAGATTATCTCATTCATTCTTGACCTGTTTCGGACAGGCGTCACTCCTAGAGATATAGCAAACGGCTATTCTAAGATCTTCACCTGACGATTCCTCTATATTTCACACACTCTGCTACTTTTGTTACTGGACATGTGCTATCGTGTAATCTATCTGCTCTGATCACTAATGCTTGTGGTGATTGTGTATAAATAACCGTGAGATGTGCTAATAAATAGTTTTGTGAATTTTTCAGCCACAGGTCACCACTAGCCAAGACTCATGAGCCAAACTCATTCACATTCGGACCCCATAGGTGTGATTTGTGGCCCCAGATGGCACTCCGCCAAAGCTCAAGCTTATACTGGTTTGTCCAGCTTTACTGTTAATGTTTTAACGTTTTCATTTACCGACTATACTTTAAAATACACATTCAATCTAAAAAATTATTTAACCGAACTGGACGTACCCTTGACACCAGGTAGAGAGATTTAGTGTATTAATTTCTCCTATAAAATAAGCATTCATTTTCAGTCTCTTCCTTTGCATCATAAACTTTCCTAATATTTAAGTTGAGAAAAAATACAATGTAATACATATTTCTTACATCATTAAATGTAATTTACGTTAACGACATACATTTTCATAACAGCTTAAAAAATGAAATGTTTAATGGGAAAAAAAGAACAATGAGAGAACCATATAAAAGTTTAAAAAATTAAATGTTAAATTGTCTTCACAAAGAAATCAGCTTAATATAAATTAATGGTATGGGAGGAAACATTTATTTTATGAATCTAAATATACCATGCAAATCGATAACACTGTTCTAACACAATGTCGCACCAATTAGAACCAATGTTTTAATTTTCAGTTTGACTCCTTTACCTTCAACAGTAAAATGAATCATAGGCTTTTACATACACAATGTCCTGTTCAGGACAGAAACTGTATCCAATAAAAGAGAATTTATAAAGACAAAAATGTGGTAATTGCAAGTAAAAATCTTCACTTCAGGTGGCAAGCCCAGCTAGACAGTTCTGGCACATAAAGACCAAAAAGGCAACACACAAAGGATCTAAATTCCATTTTATTCTAGCTGCCTGATAGCTATATGCAAAATCACCATACCTGGGAGCTTCCCAGGGTAGACTACCTGGAGCTCTTCCTCTTCTGGGAGAGTAGCTTAATCAGGGGTGGGGCTAGCTGCATGTGGGGGCAGGGCTTGACTCAGAGAGCCAAGTGGGCTAGGAAGAAAGAGAGGAAGTGTGTGTGTGGGGGGGGGGTGTTACAGGGTCACCGTACCCAAGGCTGGGTACCCCTGTTTGAGGGCTGAGGAATCACCAGTCAGTCCCTCATACGGATCGCACTCAGCTATCCACGGATCATCCAGACCACCATTCGTAGTAAACCAAGAAGAACTCTCTTTATTACAAACACACAGAACTTATATACAATCTCAATGCAATGTGTACCGAACCCAACCCCCAATCCCATCAGCCACATCCCATCACAAATCCCATCAGTATACAGGGGATGTATCAGGTGAGGGGATTACAGAATACAATGGGTTCCCCCACCTGTGTTATCCCCCCTGTAGTGCGGGTGCCGTCTGGGCAGACAGGGCTGTGTTGGCTGATTAAGAGCCCCAGCCAGATTATAGGATTGTCTCTGAAGGCTGGGGCTGAATCCACATCAGTCTCTGGGCCGGTTACACAATAAACACAATATAATATATTACCGGGTCACAGTATACAGAACCGGACACAAAAGTGCTCCGTGACCCAGCTAAACTTCATATGACACATGAGCCAGCTAGCCTGGCCCTGTCACAGATCTCCCCCTTGACCAACGGTCCGGCAGACCAGGCAGATCCACACGGGTCTGCTGCAGGCTGTCCGAGTGGACAAAGTTCAAAGGTGCAGGCCTTAGTTCATGGCCCCCTTTGTCAGAATCATCCATTGAAGGTGGGCCAGGGCCCTGGTTGCCCAAAAGGATAGTCAGTAGTCCTCTGTGAATTGGAGGACGGTCCCAGCTCAGCCGGGGGCACATGGCTATCCCCCTCACCGGGGTAACAGGGGCACGTGGGGACTCTTGCTCCCTAGTCTTGGGAACTGAGTCTGGGGCAGCTGCCAGGCCAGGGTGGTTGCATGGAAGGAAAACCCTGCTGATCGGGCCGGGGGCACTCGGGGAACCAGGGAAACACGTAGAGGTAGTAAGCGAGGCCTCTACCGGGACACAGGAGTGACCTAGGGGACACTCTGGGACAGGAACAGGTGCCCTTACAGGGTTATTGGGCGAGCTAAGCAGCTCTGCGGGGTACTCAGGGGACCCAGGGGAATACTCCGGGGCAGGGACAGGTGCCAATACTGGACCACCGGGAGGGTTAAGCAGACCCTCGATCTTCCTCTCTGGGACAAGTGCCTCTGCCTGGGCACGGGGAGAGTCAGAGGAACACTCTGGGACAGTGACATGGGCTTCTAGGAGGACACTTCGGGAACCAGGGATCACTTCGGAGAACACAGGGATAGGAACCAGGGCCTGCGCCAGGCTACTGAGAGGACCCAGGGAACTCGGCAGCCCCTCTGGCGTCCTCGCTAGGTTAGGGAACGGTGCCTCTACCGGGTCACCGGGGACTTCAGTGGGAACCTCTGGGGCAGTGACCCGGACTTCTCCCAGGACACTCGGGAAATCAGGGGGACAATCTGGGGCCCTGGCTTCTACGAGCATAGATAAGGGTTTGGTGAGGGGGATTGTGCCACTTACTCGGGCGGTGGGGACAGTCATCTCTTCTGCCGGGGTAGAGCAGCCAGGGTTGTTGGTGGGGACATGGGTCGGAGCTTTTGGCTTCCTCCTCCGCTTCTTTTTGCTGGCGAGGACCTCGGTTCTTCTCACCAGGGCAGGGGCCGAGGAGTAGGTGAAGAGGACCTCGGTCCCACTCCCGCAAGTTGTAGTACCATGCTCCCAGTCTCCTTGTAACTCCTGGAGCTCCACTCTCCGCAGCAATTCTTTATAGTCCCTCTCGAGCTGCCATTCCTCTTGGACCAGGCAATCCATAACAGCCTCCAGCTCGGGGGGAATAGCATAAACCAGGACTTCTGCACGGTTGTCCCAGATTGTATCCCTGCGGTACTGGCAGGGGCTTCCGAAGGACGAGTCAAATTGGAAGGCATCATATATCAGTCCTGGGTCGATGGGGCTATACAGCATCAGAGGGTCGCTGTGGTCTTCACCTGCTAACTGCTGGGAGAATCCCTGGTAGCGGCTGTGGAGGTCGAGCTCTGCATATATGAGACCCCTCAATTCGTCTTCCCACTCCGGCAACGGGTTGTCCCCCAGGAGTGGAACTCGTATATCCCACATTGTCCAGTACTGTGCCCAGTACGTTTCAAAGTGGGGATGGGAGAAATCATCCCTCCAGTCTGCAGGCGCAGACTCTAACTGCCATTGCTGGTGTTCCAGCTCACACACCTCGGCTGTAACCCGGTCTGTCTCATCCTCTGGTTCTCGGAAGGGTTGGATATCCTGGTATGATATTGTGGGGGTCTGTTCCCCTAGTCTGGGAGATACAGACCCACTCTGGCTCAGTTCCCGGTGACACATTTCAATCACCGTCATCACTTGCTCCGATGTAGCCCCTCCTGGGTACAGGGATAAGTGCCATAGAATGTTCTTTTGTAGAGCACTCAGTCCGAGGCTCTCCTCTGGGGCATCCTGGTGCCGGTCCATCTCTCTGCAGTCCGCAATCAGAGTAGCCTTTCCTTTGCTACAAACCTCCAGGAGCTCTCTCGGTGTCTCTCGTCTGCAATCCCAGTTGGTGGTTTGGATTTCACCCAAGTCGTGGGATTCTTCCCACCGCTGCCACCAATGTTACAGGGTCACCGTACCCAAGGCTGGGTACCCCTGTTTGAGGGCTGAGGAATCACCAGTCAGTCCCTCATACGGATCGCACTCAGCTATCCACGGATCATCCAGACCACCATTCGTAGTAAACCAAGAAGAACTCTCTTTATTACAAACACACAGAACTTATATACAATCTCAATGCAATGTGTACCGAACCCAACCCCCAATCCCATCAGCCACATCCCATCACAAATCCCATCAGTATACAGGGGATGTATCAGGTGAGGGGATTACAGAATACAATGGGTTCCCCCACCTGTGTTATCCCCCCTGTAGTGCGGGTGCCGTCTGGGCAGACAGGGCTGTGTTGGCTGATTAAGAGCCCCAGCCAGATTATAGGATTGTCTCTGAAGGCTGGGGCTGAATCCACATCAGTCTCTGGGCCGGTTACACAATAAACACAATATAATATATTACCGGGTCACAGTATACAGAACCGGACACAAAAGTGCTCCGTGACCCAGCTAAACTTCATATGACACATGAGCCAGCTAGCCTGGCCCTGTCACAGGGGGGGAATGGCCAGAGGCCACTCTCCAGCTTGGAGAAAGAGGAAAGTGACCCAAAGACCCTGGAAAGCAGCGCTTCACCCAAAGAATGTGGGTAATTAAACTCAGAAGTTCAATACCTTAAAATAAGAGCGGCCCAGAGGACAAAATTCCCTAACTACACTTGCCAGCAACCCTGCATAATATTGGTGGACTTTTGCATGACATCCCTTCTCCTGGATTGTGTAGTTCGGCCAGGAGCAAAGAAATGAAGTACGACTTCAAATGTAAATTGGTCCTTAAAATACACTTAAGAAGCACTTAAATGTTTGCAAACCTTCAAAGAGATTTGATGAAGTTGATTCCTTTCATTCTAAATTAAAAAGTACCGTATATTCCTTTTTGCGAAAAGTCAAGTCATTTATATGAAAATGGGGACTTTTTGTAAGCCTGATGACATCTTAGTGAACTCAGAGCTAAAAAAGATAATAATGTCAAGATAAATGTATTGTTAATTAGTATGTTTTCTGAACTTACATATGAATCTTGCAAATAATAAACTTATTTTCAAATTTTATTTTAATCTGGAGAAAGGAAAGGAAATTAAAGCAATAAAAATTGTGAAAATACATGATATGTCTCCTAAATGTAGTTAGTTCCTTTCTTTAACTAGTTGATTCAATGCACAGTACATATACACAGTGAAAACCATAGAAAAAAGTAATTTAAAAATAAATAAATATTACTCACATGGACAAACGTTGATTAAAATAGGTCACATCAGCAGTATTTGTGCTTCTTTGTGTTTACTTTAGATCTGTGCAGCTTCAGTAATTTAATCCTTAAAGTTTGACTAATCCAACATAGAAGCAGATTTCCTATTGACATTGAATGTCTGCAACTAAGCACTCGCTATCTCTTAGGACAGGGTGGTCCCAACTCAAGGTTCTTTTCAAAGCACTGAGAAAGTCTGCCCAATTCAAACATGCCTCAAAGCGGCAGAGGATCTGGGCAAACATTTCACTTTAGAAGGGGGATTTGTAAAACCTAAAGAATATGAGATGAAAGAAGCACATTTTAGCCCGTTCACATCATCATGTCACTTGGCAAAATTCCATTCTCCAAATGCATAGCTATTAAAACGTTGTGACTGTGGAAACTCATTAATTCAATGAAAAGAACCGGGGAAAGCAGGGAAAATCTCATACAGATGAAATTCGAGTGTCATTGCCAAGATGGTGATTAATTGACTTGCTCTGGCAATCAAAGGGTAAATAAATGGAGTTAATTTTTTTTTTTCCAGGGTCGAACGAAGAATGGATTTCCCAGATGTTGTAATCAGCCTAATAGTTTGAGTGCCAAAGAGTCACGCAAAATATCGCGCTCCCACTGGCACACAGGCGTTGCCGAGAAAAGTATATTTTTTTAACTCCGGGGTTCTAACATGCAAAAAGTCAATTGTGACAAGAATCTTTGTTCATTTCTCAGAGAGACGGTATCAAGCTGCTGTCACGCGTGCCGCCGCGGCACGTACCTCGGGTGCTCGCGGTGGCTCACTCCTCCCTGCCACTGACGCTGTGCGGTCACGTCGGGGTCGCGGTTCCTCCACACCCTCGCTCGGGCTTGTGCCTGCACGCCGAGGACGTGCAGGCACATCACCTCCTCGGACCGCGGGTCGGATGTCTGCCGCGGCCGCGATGACGTCACGCGGCGCACGCCACGCACGCCGCGGCCTAACTGTGAGTACCTTCTCCTATTTAAGCGCCATTTGTTTTCCTTTTCTTTACCCGTTCAAAGTGTATTGCTATTTGGGTGTGCTGTTCCTTGATATATCTCTATTGCCTTGTGTACCAACCTTTGCCTGTTTTTTGACTACGACTCTGCGCTGCCTGCCTACGACCTCGGACCTGTTTATACCGTTTATGCTTCTGATCTGCCTGCCTCGACCTCGGATACGTTTTTGACCTCACTGTTTGCCGTTGCCCTTTGATCGGACTGTTTACTGGACTGCGCTACGTCCATATATCTGCATAGTCGGATCCTCCTTCGCTACCTGACCCCGTGACAGCTGCCTGCTTTTATCACTTAACATCCTTTCAAGATGCCACACAGGGAATTTGGCTCATAATGTACTGCCAGTCCTTTGCTTTCAGGCATGTTTGATTTGCTTTGATATGAGCAAAATTGCAGGAATGTCAGACCTAGAGAGGAGTGACGTCTCTGAAGTGACACCAATGAAATATTGATACAATTTGCCTCTTAAACAAAACCTGAATATGTATTCCTGGAAATATTTTCCATTCTACAAAATCCTATCTCACAGTTTTTTCTTAAGTGAGCTTTAGATTGCACTTAAAGGGGTAGTCTATCCTAATTTAAACAGAACTCAGAAATAAACTATGATTTTATTCGTATCATCCTCCTCCTTCAAATCCAGAATAAAAATCAAATATAAGGAAAAATGAATTAAGATGCCGAGTTCCAGCTATGTATTAACCAAAGTGCATGTGACCTGTATTTATTAATAGCGCCTTTCACCTTTGTCTTCACTGTTAAGTTCCATTATACTGGAGGTCCAGCCAATTTTTTTTATTACTAACATCAGAATAGAAATTCATTTTTATACTCTTTTCTTTTCTAGTTCTAGTTTCTGGTTCTAGTTTTTGCACGATATCATTTTTTCAGGCAGCTGCATATCATCCATTTATTTTGTTAAATCCTCTGACGTCCAACCATTTTTTATACTTTATGTGGTCTTATGTACTTTTAACACAATTATGTGTTTATACAAATTTATTTTTAAATCTATTTTGTTGTTTTCCTTGTTTCATCTAAAGATTACTGTAGGTTTTAGGGTTGAGGAACACTGTGGTACTCTCATATAAAATAGGGAGGTCTGCATGTCTGGGAACTTCACAGGTCAGTTAGCGGGAGCTCTCCTACTTCTAGGTGAGTAACTATGTGAGGACGGGGCTAGTCTCAGAGTGCCTTTGTTCGGATGAAATGTGGGCAGGGACCAGGCGGAATGTGGGCAGTGAGCAGGCATGGCCACACACCGTTCTCCTGTGCGGAAAACTGACCCGGAGACTAGTTCAAACCCAAAGAGTGATCAAGTATGTGTAAATAAAGACATATACATATATATATATATAATGTCCAAAATTAACAATTGCACACCAATCACCACCTTTTTAGCCCGGTGCCAAGTAGCTGCAACAGCAAATCATAAAATATCCAAAAATAGTTACCGGCACTCCAGGGACTTCTTTAAATAATCACTCCAGAAACTGCAGTTTTCCAATCAACGTTTCAGTCTATTTATTAGACTTTCATCAGGAATCCATATTAAGATAGCTGATTAAAAATATATGCTAATCTGGGCGCCTTCCAGGTTTAGTGAGATGTAACGTGGCCTCACTTTAATGCTCATTTGCTTATCAAAGAGACACTTAAGCATCATATGGACTTTAATGCACACCAAAGGTTACCTTTAAATTCATGTTCATGCAAATGCATGGAGAGGTTTATCAGAATCCCCTCTTTGCGTTTGCCCCTATCTTCTTGGCATGCTTACCCGTGTGTATGGGCGGTATACTCAATGCCAGCTAGTTCTAGCGGTGGCTCTAATAGGACCCCCTGTGAATATGGAGAAAAATCGCTCCCACTGATTTCAATGGGAACACTTTAATCTTAGTGACTGCAGTTGGTGGGGCTGTTTGAGACATTGTATACGCTACAAGATAAAATACATATGACTCCTTATTGGAGTTAAACTGTGAATTATGTATAATAATAAATACTATAGCGAATTCTCTTTTCAGGTTAACTGTTTTTTCATCTAACAAGTGAAGACATTCTCATTGAAGATATCCTGAACCAGGACATCATCCTATATAATATATTAATGTATTATAATAAAGTCTACATTTATTATTAAATAAGGTTTGTGTGTATTTTAACTATAATAAATGTAATTTCCTGTCCCTGGGATTAGTGATTTGCTGTTCTCCTGGATGTACAGTATATTCTACAGTATTTCCTTGGAGGGCAGAAAACAATATGAAAAATGAAAGGCTAAGTTAGCCTCATATTTTGTGGTAAAAAATAAGCATCTTTGTGTTTGCAGAAAAAATGTGTTTCTGAAGGACCTTTCACATTAATATGTAATGGATTCAGATTTGCGAAAAAGTAGCATATTTCTGAAAACACCCTAGTGTTATGTTTATTTCCCCAGAAAATCTGCACTACCATAAAATGTTGCTGGCCTAATCACAACATGGCAGAGCTAAGCTACACACAATACTTTCAAGCGCCAAAGTGTCATACGTCATCTAAACAGGAATTTGCTTTGGTTGATTAATTAATCTTCACAGGCTACAAACCATGCTTTTTAGTTTTCAATATATAAATAAAAGACAATAATAATGATTAATTGAAATATGGTTTAAAAGTGCATACTTGCTTGTTTTCTAAGGCTGATTGGTGTTTTCGGTAGACTTGGGCACCAGGGGGCTCTTCGTGTTCGTCTTCGTGGAAAAAAAAATCTTCGTATTCCGCGAATATTTGCCTGTTCCTGTCTTCTCTTCGGGCGAATATTCGTGGACATTTTTCTGTGATCGTTTTTTCTTCGTTTTTTTCCGGTTAAGGGGTTAATACGGGGTTAACGCGTTCCGCAGCAGCTCTGGTGCCAGGAGTTTAAATGTACGTATGAGCAACTCTATCGGTGATGGTTGATGGCAGACGAGCCCCCTGCTGGTGACCAATAGGGTCGCTCGTACAGACTGTTAAACTCCTGGTGCCGTAACTTGTCCGGCAGATACCATTGGTCTCCCTGTTCTATCATTTATTAACTGATAGAACAGGGAGACCAGTGGGATCTGCCGGACAGGTTGCTGCATTAGGGTTTTAAAAATCTGTACGAGCGACTCTGTTGGTCGGTCGTACAGACTTTTAGGCTCCTGGTGCCGTAACTTGTCCGGCAGATGCCATTGGTCTCCCTGTTCTATCAGTTAAATGTCCCTACGAACGATCAATAAAGTCGCTTGTACGGACATTTAACTGATAGAACAGGGAGACCAGTGGGAAAATTCGTGTTCGTTTTCATGTTCGCCCGAAGACGAATGCACAAGTCTAGTTTTCAGCAAGAATTCTGAACGCCTAAAACATTTTGGGGCATCTAACAGCACTAGGGCAAGGACAAGCAGGGTTAACTGTATCACGACAGCCTTCTAGTGCTTCAGGCCGTTACTATACCCAAGTTTGACTTGGTGGCAATTAACAGATAGTTGCTAAGTAAACAGGCGCATTGGGTATCATTCTAGTTTCATGGATTGTCTACTATGCCTCCACATAAATTCAACATGGCGGATGCCAACAGATATTTGTAATATATACAAAAATCCAAGTAATTCCAGAAGATTCACATACTTTTTCCTGCAACTGCGTACTCCTACACAATTTCTACGCAATGCCTAGTTTATTTGGCACTCTGGTGTCTTCTACTCACTATATTAGTATAATGATTACAGAACTGAAAGAGTTTTTACACCAACTCACTGGAAATATATGGCATTGATCCACTCATATGTAAGCATTAAGAGAACCTTAATTACCTCTAAAAATAGCTATTTTCCCTTGACAATTAGAGCATAATGATTGATTTCCCATGACAATCTGAACATACCATATCATTGTTAATGCAGCAGTGTTTACAAAAGAGTAATGGAAACATTAATGACACAGTAGGGAGCCCATTATAGAAGATCTTTGCAATAAGTCCCTAAACAATGGTTCTTTAATATGGTCAAGCCAAAGAAACGAATATCTTTAATGCATGTCTGTCTCTTTTCCCAAATTCTATATTTTACAGTTTAGTACACTACATAAGCTCATGTAAAAGTGTTCAAAGGGCTAGTCTAGTCCCCTAAACACATATTGGAATCAATTCTGAATGGATTTTATTGCATGCAAATATGTGTATACATTGCTATTGGAGTAAGAAAGACTTCCTGAAAAGCAGGAAGTGTTCTTAAGTACAGTTCCTGCTCACATTCCATAGGGTTCATATGGAAGTCAATGGGAAAGCCCACTGCTAATCACATATACACTACAGCTAATCACATATACATTACAGGTAATCACATATACGCTAGCAGAATCTGGACAATTGAGTGAGTGGGTTACAATCGGCAATCTGGGTAGATCTCCATTTTAACAAGTTTACACTATTGGAGCCTGAACTGCTGCCATTGCATCTCTTCCCTCACACTGTGAGTTTGAGATATGACATCATGTCCCTGTGCTCAGCATAGAGGAGGTGAGACACGATAAACAATCCAAGAGGCACTGACTTGTGCAACATAAATACACCACTGGGAATGACAAATACTGGATACACTATCCATTTGTTGCACTCAATAATTCATCAAGACAATCATATTTACGACATATCTTATTTAATAGCGCAACACAGTCAACTAAGTAATACAATTTTTCGACAGGAAGATATCAGACCACATGGCAACTAACGTTATACTAAGTGCAAGTGACAGAACCCACCAACTGGAAACCCTTGGAGCATTCTCCAAAACTTCAAAGCTTTTGAAAAACATGTACATTTTCCGCAAGAGATCAGGAAGCATAAAGCAGTAGAAATAATTCAATGTGACTAATTCTGTGAAAAGAAATACTTGCTAATTAGTATGTGATGATGGAAACGAAGTTCCACATACAAATGAAGATCAAAGACAAGATTCTACTAATATTATTTAATCATAATGTAATTTACTAGACATATTAAATCATTAAAAAGTGCAGCTGTCAGTTCAAAATATAACAGTAAGGAAAAAATGCAGTCTTGATGTCAATAAGCAAGACATAAAAAAAATCATATAAATCAGATCAGGGACATTTTTATTTCACCCTTTCTCTTCTAATTGCTATAACCTGTTAACCTGCACAGGGCCTATTCACTAACCCCGGGCTTAGATCATGGAGGCAACACTGGGGCTATGTGCATATCACTATTTATCAAGGTCTTGTGTAGTGGATACGATTGGATGGGTTTCAAATAGATAAATAATTACATTCTTAAACATAATGACCTCAGTGGCCAAGGATTATTCCTTACCCCCTCACTGATGAAACAGCATTTTACCCATAGACTCTGGATGAAACCTGGTAGCTTCTTATCTCTGGCTAGTGATGTATATAGTCTTATCAGCTTGCTGGACTGGTCATATGAAGAGTTATTGAAAATAAATATCTGTAATACAGGATACCATTCTGCATTTAGTTGTGAAAATGCCAAATATCAGTGACCTCATATAAAGGGATAACGTGCCGTTGACCAACCCTGTGTATTTTTGTAACAAGTTCTACTGGAAAAGGAAGAAACATTTAGAAAATGTTTTTCACGACATAAGGAAAACCACATCCACAACATTTTTGTGCACATAACAGTAAAAACTGCCCAAATACTGAACATATTTGAAGTAAAATAAGTGTCTTGGAAAGTTTGTGTTTTATGAAATTATTTATTTTTTAAAATTGTTCAGGCCAGGATAAAATGGTTGAACTGCTTAATTGTAATTGTTAATTGTGTAACAGGCCAACGAGAGTGGTTCCCATATACCTTTATAATCATGGTTTCCCTAGATCTACATTCTGGAAATTCACCATATTGTCTAAAGTCCCATCAATAATTACTGTAGTTTGTATCTTCTCCGTCTATAGCTGCTATATATAATGTCCCAATGGCACTGGGTCAAGCCAACTACACTTGTTTTATCCATACAGAGGTTATCCTAGAAAGACTCTGGAAACATCTATATATATATATATATAGGGGAACTATCACTACTACATTGTTTAGCATAACTACATTTGATAACACTACCTGCATCTTGTGATTTTTGTTTTTCCAATAGGTATAATTATTTTGCAGATATTACTTTGCAAATTTAGCTATCTAGAAGCTGAGATCAGTGTCTGAATGCGGTGGGATAATTAGCAGTACTAGATCAATACCTTACCTTGAATTTCTCTCTTTTCACCGTCCCCTCCCACCATTCACAGGCTGTCTGAGCCAATTAACAACAATCAGAAACTTAACAAGGGGGTGATAACTTAATGGAGATAATATTGATCCTGAGAATAGGGAATTACAATGTCTGCTTTCGATGCAGAACTGCTTTAAAGCTAAATCAATGGATATAAATATATACTCCCATTTATGAGAGAAGTACAGTGAATGGGTGAACATGTCCTGCCAACACATCCAATCATCGCAGAAATTCTTCTTCGAGGTCTAAGTGATTCGTAGTGTTCTGTTGGCACCACAACATGCAGAACACTTAATGGAAATGGTTTGTTATTTTTGGCAAGAATACAACTTCATACTAGTTATTCCACTATTCTCCATTCAGTTATAATCATTTGTTCTAACTATTAAATAAACCATGTCATGCAATGATAGTTTAAAGTTTCCCCAACATGGTTCTTTTTTTAAACATGTAGTTGTCTTTAGATCCAGAACTATTCTGTTTACAGAAACTAGGCCTGGAGTAAGAAGAAAGTTAGTCAGACGAAGCTTAAATACGACGGACCTACAACAGTTGGGGAAAAAAGTTGGGTTTTTGCTCGCCAACAACAAATTCTAGAATCGCAGTAGCAGTGATGATTTTCGTAACTTAAGGCTGACAATCCAGTTCCTTTCAGGGACAGCTTGGTAAGAGCTGTAATTAAAGGACATTAGTATCTTCCCTTGCCACCCAACTAGAGGTTTATGCTTCAGTCAGCATATACTAGACCTTAGCATGAATTAGACTTTTGGAAGTACATTTGGACATATGTAAAATCAAGGGGTGCTGAAGTGGCGTTGCCTTTACGATTGTCTTCCAGCTGCCAACATAACTACTCTAAGGTCAAATAAGGAGACACACAGAACATCGTCCAGACACACGTCATGGTTCCCTCGGTCGCAGGAGGCATGCTAGGCCTGCACGTCGCTCTCTTCATCTTCCTCGGATTTGTCTTGAAGAAGCTTCTGGCGAAGAGTGAGAAGGAGAAAGGCCCCAAGATTGAAGTTTAAATGGTGGCCTCGCTGTGATTGGCATAAATTCAATAAATTAATTCACTGTTTGAATGCAAATTAAAACAGACTCTTTTCTTTATTATTACTAATCCCTGGATACAGCAATCAAAACGGTGATGATAGGCGAGGATAATATATTGGGGAGGAATAATCAGATTCCGAGAACAGGAAGCAATGATGGCTGCTCCTATTGTCCAAAGAGGGGCAATGCTAGAAAAGCCAAAGTTATGGGATTCTATCAACAACAATGATAATATTACATTGATCATAACTAATACTACTAATAACTAATAATAATATTAAGAATAAATAATATACAATCTGAATTATCTTTCTAAAAAAGCTATTGCATTTCCACATAAGGCTGGTGGTTGCGGTAATTAACGTTTGCCCTTTTCAAAAAATGGCCGCAGAGGCTTCCTTACACTAGGCTAGCACAGTTGCTAACTACTGGGCTGATATTTGGGGCGCTATATCTTTAACTTTCCACAGTAAAATCTTGTCATATTGTAAAATATTATAAAGGGGGTATATGCGACGGTACCGTACCTTTAATATATCTGTCCAATTTGGGATTTTTGTAATATATGCGGAAATGTTAGAAAACGTCATTGCTGGCAAAGGTCTGATATTTACCTTTAATCTGTTTAATAAGATTATATAATTTTGTAGGGAGATATATATGTGCGTGAGAACTCTGCCTAATCCAGTCTTAATTTATAGTCTTTATTATCACATTTGCCATTCTTATACACCTAATGCTAATCTAAAACAAAACAAAAAGTGTCTGATAGCTTGACTTCATTACACAAATTAATAAATTGAAAAACAGAAAAAGACAGTTTCTGTTGTTTCTTTGCCTATTATGTTATACACTTTTAGGGCTGTAGAACACTGGGATACACTCCCACCCATCAAAGATTTTGAGATAATAGAAAGGAGAGAAATCAGAGGATGAAAGATGGATAGAGTGATTTGAGGCCAAAAGCGGGACTCTCCCTCTTACAGAGACACACTTGGAAAGTTCCCAAAAAGTTTATTTAAAAAATCTTCTCAATGAATGACAGAGAAAAATAGAAAAACATAAAATTTATGATTAAGAAATAGTTATTTGGATAAAAAAATCCACATGTCCAATCTGTTCTGTTTTAGAATATAAACTAGATGTGGAAAATTGTGCTAAATGACTTTATATTACAGACTGTAACTTGGGCAGATGACTCTTCTTTCCAGGGAACTGAACGGTATGTAACTAAAGAACAAAATGTTACGCTTTGTAACGAGCAGTTTCCTTAAGGGATACATTCCTTCTTCTTTAGAAGAAAAATAATTAAGAACAAACAGGAGTTTCAGTCTCTACCATCCACAAAGCATTTAGGACAATTTTAGCAAGCATTATACACAATTGAGATAGAAGATATTGCCGGGCAAGCCTCATAAAGCCTGTTGTCACAGGATAACAATCAAGCCACTTAAACATTTTGTCTTATTAAATGGGCATTGGTGTTCCACAGGAGAACCTTTTACTGTAATATTGGCCATTCTCCAAATGTCAGATTATAGACAGTGAACACATTTGCAAAGCTTGCAATCGATACATTTTCTGGATCCCTCTGGAGTTGCAGCATTGAGTTGGAACAGAAACTGTGACCAACATATTCTTCTTGAGTCTCAAATTGAAAAAGTCAGTGGGGTTTAGTCACTTGGAGTAAACTGTGGTGAGCCGAAAAAATCATCACGCTGCATTGACTATGCTTTATCCATAATGAATAGTTAATGCAGTGAGGGATTTTTTTTTTTCCATTGTATTGCAATTTATGCAAAACTCAATTCATCCTAATGTAAAAGTGGACCTAGTCCCCTACAACGTTAACCCTTTGTTCACCAGGGTGTGAAAAAACAGTGCATTTTTTGCCATTTTTACCATCAAGATTCCTTTGTCTAAATGTTTTTTCAAGGCATTCTCTTGATATCATTTTATACATACAGATTATATATAGATTATATATATATTATAAATAAGAAGGTCTTTCAGTCCCTGGTAAGTAATACAACTGAAGAGATTTAGCTAAACTTAAGCAATAATATTTAGTTTTATATTGGAGTAATTTGGCATTGCGGTGGGCTTAGCATAATATTGCTATATAATGACTAAATCTCCAATTGTGTTATCTTGGAAAGGTGTGTTTAGGTAGTCTTAATAAAAATTATACTTTTCAGTGTGTGCTAAGCTATTTGGACTGTAATATATATATATATTATATATATATTGTGACAGAAAGGCCGGTACAGTAGTGGATGGGCGGTATATACGCCCTACTTTGGCTAATTTTGTGTGTCCTTATATGTAAAATTAAAGCCCCAGGGAAAGAGAAGCACAATAAAAAAACACTACAATATAGGAAGTGACTTGTAAATTGTGTAATGGGTCCCTGGGGTGGAGTATCCAGAAGAACAGGGTGGGATGGTGCTCCAACAGCTTTTAAAATCCAGACCAGGATTTACAGGTGACCAAGTATAGCTCACCTGGTCTAATCAGGAGGGTTTAAAAAGCCCAGCTTGGTTCAATTCACTCTCTCTTCTTATTGCCAGCCAGGAGAGCTGCTGGATTTATTTTGTTTGTTTGGCGTGCTTTGATTTGAAGGAAAATAAATATTTAAATTCTATCTGGATCTGGAATTGGCTTTTTACCCTAGAAGACAAGTGATTCTGAAAGATCTCTGACTAACTCCTTGTGCTTCAAAGGACGTTCAGTTACAATATATATATATACACACACACACACACACACACACACTATATGGACAAAAAGATTGGGACACCTGACCATTACACCAACAGGGAACATTATTATATCACATTTTAAATACATAGACATTATTATGTAGTTGGTCCCCACTTTGCAGCTATAACAGCCTCCACTCTTCTGGGAAGGCTTTCCACAAGATTTTGGAGTGTTTCTGTGGGAATTCTGTGGGAATCAGGCACTGATGTCGGCTCGCAAT
Source organism: Sceloporus occidentalis (assembly GCA_023333645.1). Classification (NCBI taxonomy): domain Eukaryota; kingdom Metazoa; phylum Chordata; class Lepidosauria; order Squamata; family Phrynosomatidae; genus Sceloporus; species Sceloporus occidentalis. The sequence continues at coordinate 1,376,587 of JALMGF010000068.1, forward strand.
CTCTGTTTCAATTCATCTTAAAGGTGTTTGGGCTGCACTGAGACCTGACCTCAATCCCATCAGTCAAGTTCTTCCACACCAAGCGTCATATGGCATGTATTATGTGACCCCGCTGGGTGCCTCACGGCACCTGCTCATTGGGTTCATGATGGCAGCCCTGCAAAACCTTGGGTGCCAGGCACCTGGCACCCGAGGTATGTTGAGACCTGCTTTACCTTTCTTTTATAAAAGGTAATTTTAAAATTTGAAAAAAGACTAATTTTTTTTTAACCACAAACCACCATGATAACAGAGCTAGAATAAATACAAATGGCTAATTTACAGCTGTGTACATGTACAAACTTAACAAAACAGCATAATATTTTTGAAAACTCATTTTTAATGTGATACTAGTAATAAAAATGGTGGGAGTCCTTCTTTAAGACCCACCGTATGTTTATAAGATGGGAGCAGCCATCTTAACTTCCTTTTAGTAGTCTCTATTATATCATATCTCCCCTGTTGTAAAAATATTGATTGCCTTTAAGACCTTCCCTAAAATAAAATAGACACTAAACATGTTTAAAACTATTACACTGTACATGTTATAGGTAGTTTTAATAAGCAATTTTGCTATGGTTAAAATTACCCTTTCAAATATAATTTCTGATATTCATTCATATCATTTATATAAATATCCACAAGAAACCAGCGCAATTATTTGTTGCTTCTCAATATAAATTCATAGTCATGCATAGTTACTCATTGGCTTCTAACAATATATTTTCAAAAACCTAAAAATACATATTTCTGAGTGTCCTGGCCGCACACATGCTCAGGCATAGAATTGGGCCGGGAAGATTGCCGTCTGGGAAGATCCTGTCGGGGCATATGTCGCCCCGGCTGCTCTTTCTTTTTACAATGTGTTTACCTTTGGCAGAAAAATAATTGATAGAAATATTTTCACCAGACCAGCTCCTTTCAATCCAGTAATATGCTCTCTTAAATGCAAACACATATCAATGTAATAATTTGCCCTAAGGTATTTCAACTTTTGAACTAAATTAGAATCCTGTTGAACAGGTATAAATAGCTGGGAAACCCATGCAAGATTTAACGGTAGTACTTAAACGGCCAAAATATAAACTGATTTTAAGTTTAACTCAGTGAATAGACTGCTTCAAGTGCCAAGGGCATATGTGATTTCATAGATTAGTGTAAATTAAACAAAGATAATTATGTAGCGGTTAACGCCTGAGAACATGAAAACTATTAAACCATGAGAAAATGCTTAATACAGAGAGAACATATTGTGTACAAAACAAAATTATAATATATATACATATACACACACACACATATTTAAAAGGTTTTTGGACTGTAGGGGTCCCAAAAGCTTATGGAAATTCACATCATTTACTGTGTTTTACTGTAAAAAGACCTATTTTCTCTTCTTTTATTTGACTATATCCATTAATCCCTGAAAACTGGGAAGAGATACATCATCCAATGTATTTGATACCTAATGTAGTGTGATACACACCAGTCTCATTTTAGTAGGTGCACTGAACACAGTGAAACAAAATCAGCAGTGTTACGAAGGGTTATTTTGAATGACATTCCGCAAAATCCTTAAAAGGCTTGTGGATGACAAAAGTCCTACATGTGAATTGTTTTTATTAGAATGAGGCTCATTAAAAAAAACATAAAATAAGAATAAAAGGGAGAGAAATGTGCCAAGGACAGTATGGCAGCTCATTTGAGACTCCCCTTTCATTGAAATTCATTTGAGTGTCACTTAATTACAGGTTGTTCTGACAGGTGCCAGTGTGTTATCTTCTCTCATCTCAGGTCTGTTGATATATTGATATAGCAACAGATCTAAGAAGAATTTTCAACAAGAAAACAACTTATTTTGAATCAGAATAATCTATATTATAGTATTAATGTCTAAAATGAAAAGGTGATATATTAAAAACTCATTTAACGGGAACAATGGCAGATGATGGAACAATATATAAGGACTACACTTAACAGTGGCATGTGCTCAATGTCCACAGGGAAGCACAAAAGCACCGAGGAAAAAAGACAGAGGTCGCTTCACTAAGACCAAGAGTTTAAATTCAATAATTGGCCAATTCCTCAGTAAACCCTTAGGGCTCTGCTCTTTACACACTTAACTGTATTGTTCCACAAAACTGCTGCCAATTCCAGACACTTTAAGAAACTGCATCACATGACACCTTGAAAGAACATTTTGGAAATAAACCCTCTAAGTCAATTTTAAAACCACACAAGACAATCCCTGGGGCAATGTCATTCTTAAAGAGTACTACTTTTCACATACTTTATTGTAATGTAATTAGTGAATACTAAATACTAAAAGAAAAAACTCTATGATAAAGAATTTTACAAAATAAGAAAATCATTACTAAAGAATAGATTCTACAACGAAGTACATGAGATTTTATAATGATCATTTGTTCCTCTCATTAACCTGTATATATTTTTTTAATTCAAAATCAACACTCTTGTATTCAAAGTCTGTGCTTTGTTTTGCATAGATCCAGGATTACATTGAAAGTATGCCAAACATTAGACAATCACGCTTTGTTTTTTGTTCATAATATTGTGTGATTTTGTTTCATCACATCTAAAATTGGACTTTATTGTTCTACAGATGCCAGGCAGAGCTATACATTCAACACACACAAGTACCTTGTGATACCTTGAAGTATACTTCATTGTTACCTGTTTGAACAAAATAAAATTGTATATTGTTTCTTTTTTGTTTTTTTACAAAAAAAAGAGCTGCTTGTGGCTTACTCATACTTACCAACTTTATTTAAGATTTATAGTTTCCAATTGGAGAAAGATACTATAAAGCATTCTTTTGTCAAGTAGATAAAATATATTAGAAATATTTGAACAGCATAAAACTCAGTAATACATTTAATAAGACTCTGAGCTAATGTTTAGAATATCTAAGGGATTTGCTTAACTTAAGTCAATTATTAACAGACTACTAAAATCTAATCTTTAGAGAAAACGGAAATATCATGTGCCATTCAATCTTTATCAGCATACAAAACAGTTTGCACAGCAAATTTTTCATTAAACCGAACAAAATAAATATTTTCCCCCTATTTCCTTTACTAAAGTAATAATTCCAGTTATTGGCCTTATTACACTTTCAAGAATAAAATCAAAGGCCTATCTACATGTAGTTACAAAGCAAATATTGAATGAGACAGATATTGTCGTTAATAAAATAGATAAAAGTGAAGGAAAAAAACCCCACAATTTTCCCAACTCTCTCTTTAATTAACACATCAAAGGAATGTGTGTTGGGACCATGTCTGATTGCAGATATTATCAATTATAAAGCAAACTAATTAAGGTCTAGGACCTTGAATTCCTTTAACTGGAAATATGAATGTTCAATGTTGCTTTACATTTCAAGGTAATAAAAAATACAACTGTATTTTAAGCATTGATTTCACCCCTCACGCTGCTCCCATCACTATGCGGCCATCAGATTGTTGGAAATCGAATCTAAACGGCCGCTGGGTGCTGATGCTGCCGGCCGGAGCTACTTTAATACTTTATTTATTTATTTTTAATATGGCAAGCCGATCCGGTATATTAAATAAATAAAAAAAAGGATTAAAGTAGCTCCGGCCGGTGGCATCAGCACCCAGCGGCCGTTTAGATAAGTTTTCCAGCAGTCTGATGGCCACATAGTGATGGGAGCAGCGTGAGGGGTGAAAGGTGAGTGTGAGGGGGCGGAGCCACTTCACTTCACTTGCCCCCCAGGCCTTAGGATGCCAGCCCTCCCCTGCACTTACCTTCTGTTTATGAACAGAACAGGAGATTTGTGCATTATTGATTCTTTTCTAGATGTAAAGGGACATGAGATGACTATTGTTTACTGCCACTTATGAAATCATGAATTCTTACGTACTGATCACCTTAATTATGACTCTCCCCTATCTTCTAATTCAGAAGTAAAATGTTTGTCCAAGACTAAGGAACCTATATTGAAAAGTATTTCCTCTTTGAGATAACAATAGAACCGCAAATGTACCGGAACTTAGAAATGGCCTAAGTGTGTTTAAATAGGAATGTTTATAGACTATGGACCATTGAGATTTCCTTGTGGAATGCACAGTAAATCACCGGAGTAGAACTGTAAGGAAATTAAGGTCACCTGCGTATAATATAAAGTGTTGATTAACATTAACCATCACAATACGTTATCCTAAACATTCAACATAATCCCAGTAGCGTACCTAGCAGGGGGGGGGGGGGGCGGTCCGCACCGGGTGCCGCTCATCAGGGGGGGTGCCAACTTGCCGCCACCCTTCACCCCTCCAGAGACGGACAGTAATGTCCGCCGCTGGAGGAGCAGGCTCGCAAGGGAGCGATATCGGAGGTCTTTAACACCCGTCTTAAAATCACTCAATGGAGCCGGAGGTCTGTTAAAGACCTCTGATACCGCTCCCTTGCGATCCGCGCAGCAACAGCTGCTGTGCTCCGGGGTTTGTTGTCAGATCCCGGCGCACAACACTGAAGCCGCGCCCACCGCCGTGCGTGCTCTCTGAACCGAAAGAAGACAGAAGAACTGAAGAAGAGGAGCGAAGAGGAGGAAAAGGAGCTGTAAGGAGAAAAGAGGAAAGGTAGGAAAGCATTCAGTGAGAGTGACAGTGACAGTGAGAGTGGATTGGTATGTGTGGATTAGTATATTTGTGGATTGGTATATGTGTGGATTAGTGTATGTGTGGATTGGTAAGTGTGTGAGAGTGATGGGTGTTATGCTGTACCATTTCCAATGTATTTTTCATTATATAATTATGCTTACTCACATCACTCTATACTGTTCCATACAGTGGCAGAGCTGGGAGACAGAGGCCTTGCACCCCCACCGCAGGACTCCTGAAAGCTAAGTGAACTTCAAAGAGGGTAGATAGTTAAGAGGGGTAGATAGGGAGAAGGGAGTGAGATGGGGGATAGGGGGTAGATAGGAAGAAGGGAGTGAGAAGGGGTAGATAGGAAGAAGGGAGTGAGAAGGGGTAGATAGGGCAGAAGGGAGTAAGAAGTGGTAGGCCTACACCACATCAATGTTTGGCTTAGTATATAGTGATAGGAGTTATGCTGCACTATTGTCAATGTCTGGCTCAATGAATAGTGATAGGGATTACGCTGTACCACCATCAATGTGTGCCTCAGTATATAGTGCCTCAGTATATAGTGATGTGTTATGCTGTACCACCGTCAATGTCTGCCTTAGTATATAATGATAACAGTAATGGTGTACCACCTTCAGTGTCTGCGCCGGTATATAACAGTAGAAGCTATGCCGTTTTAAAGTGTGTTTGTGTGTGGGGGAGTGCCAAATACTCTAGGTACGCCCCTGCATAATCCACATAATTGTATAAATAGAATCAATGGATGTCATTGATATGGACCAAAGGAGAAAAAGGAATCTTTCATAACCTTATCATTATCTGCTTCTGAAAAATAGGTTTTCAAACGTTCAAACACTTTGTGTATATATATATATATATATATATATATATATATATATATATATATATATATATATATATATATATTTATTCTACGGTGTTTAGGGTATACTTCAAAGGTAAGTGTTGAAGAACTAATTTATTTTCATTCTAACTAATCAGTAGACAGTGTCGAGACAAAAGTGTAACATTTAAAAAATTCTATCTCACTAACAACTTTTATAGAAGGAGTTACAAAGCCACGGGCATGAAAGAAAATGTGTCAGGAAAATGTGAGGGCTCTCAGAAATGAACCAAAGCTTCGTCTGACACCTAATTATAACATGCATATTTGTCAAGCTGGCAACGTGCACACACGGAAACTGAGAATGTTAAATAAAGTAGTCATTTAAAAATGCACAGTGGTGTCATGGTATACCTGTCATCAGTAAATTAATCTATGGAAAGATATATAAAACGCTAATTGGGTGCATAAAAATAAATTTTGTAGTAAAACAAAAGGCAAAATATTAAGCAGTTGGGAATATAGAATCACATTTTGTCACCTATGGAATGAGATTATTCACTGTATACCTTTAAGACGTAATAAGGAGTAAGATTAAACCTGGTCAGTACCCATTATAGAATTACTTATGACAGAACAGGTAAGCAAATGATTTAAATTGCCTTTATATGTAAAATGGAGCAGCTGATGGTCCAGCCTTGGGGGAGTACTTTGATTTCTCTAGGTGGCATATGTAGTCATATATCCTGGTCTATGAGATGACTAGGGATATCCGGGCACACTTTAGTGAAGATGGTGGCCACGTAGTGAGAAACTGGGGCCCTGCTCCAAAGGTTGATACACCAGTGGGCATATGATCATGCCACCTTCCCTCACTGTCAACCGGGTAGATCCCTATTCGCTGCCAGTGCCTAACTGGCTACGTCTCCACCAGCACCGTCCTAGGGCTCACAGATACAGAGACCATGTGGATTTACATTTGTTAACCTTAAATATACTTTATTGTGTGATATTTGATAATTATCTTGCAATCACTGCATGAAAATATATGACCTTAGATGGACAGTTTAGTAGTTTAGTGTCCTCCACACCTTTTTATAAGAGAATCCATATCAAGGTACCTGACACAGAAGCGCTGTAGCTGATATACATGCGGTTGTCAATATATTGGTGTACATGGGCTGCCATTTAACTGGTCTGATTGAAGTTCAGTATTAGGTGGAGGGCTACATCATGTAGTATGCGATATGATAACCTACTTTCACTGCATATAAATCATCCTGTTGTATTTTTCCTACAGGCATTCCATCTATCAGTAGGTTCGCTAAACATTAGCTCTTGGTGAAACAATCTAGACCTTTTAACCGTCTCAATACACACCCCAGTGGATGCATATGATCTGTCCATTTTGTTAATTAGTATATTCTTCATCATGTTGTAGAAATTCACAAGGTGTAATTTTAGTCAAGCAGTATCGTCGTTTCTCAGGAACTTTATTGTCTCCTTAAATTTATACTGGATTTAAAAAAAATGTGTATCTGAATCATCTCTGAATCGTCGCTGTTGCACATGTGCTGATATCTGCAAGACACTGATATTTGTGAAAAATCTCAGAAAAATTATTAGAGGGATTTAAAAACCATAAAGCATAATCTATTGATGATTTTAATAAATGAGCTCAACTACACTAATATATGTAAAGATGATAGTTTCCTTTCATGAAAGAGTTTTTGCACAATGTTTTGAATGACAAGATCTTCAGTGTTTCTGGTAAATTTCACAGATGTCTACCAGGTAACATGTCTGTGCTTGTCCTTGTTTAGGTTTAATTACCCCAAATGCAGTTTCTGCTGTCTCTGTGTTTTCCAGTATTGTTTTGTACATTTTGCGACCCTGTTAGTTCCTGTCACTTATCCCGGAGCTATGCCAGGCTATTGACCTCGGGGTACTTTACCCTACTCCTTTCATCTCAGCCAGACACCTTGTCTGTAGCATCTAATACACCATCTTACTTGTTATTATCCCCAACCTCGCTTTATGGTTTTGACTCCTTGTCTATAGACTTTTTGATTCCACTTTGTCGTGTTTCCCTCCCTGTGGGGTCTAAGTGTTCTGATTTCATGAACCTGAGTACTCATTCTTGAAAAGATTGGGTGTGTGAGTATAACTGGGACGGTAGGTTACCCTCTGCTGGTGGGGTGGTCATGCTTAGAGGCAAGGTTGGCCCCAGGCATTAACCCCTTAAGGACCGGGCTCATTTTTCGTTTTGTACCCTGTGGGACCGAGGCTGTTTTGACACTTTTGTGGTGCTTGTGTTCAGCTGTAATTTTCTCCTCACCCATTTAGTGTACCCACATAAGTTATATATTGTTTTTTTCAGGACAAGATGGGCTTTCTTCAGATACCATTATTTTGATCATATCATCTTATTTACTATAAAAAAAAAAAAAAAAACATGGTGAAAAATAGAAAAAAAAACACATTTTATGACTTTTATTTGAAAAATCTTTTACTCACCTAAAAAAGCAAGTAAAAAAAACTAGCTAAATAGATTCTACTACTTGTCCTGAGTTTAGAAATACCCAATGTTTTTATGTTTTTTTGCTGTTTTTTGTAAGTTATAGGGCAATAAGTACAAGCAGTGTTTTATGATTTCCAAATCTTTTTTAACAAATCTGGTCAGTCTGCCTCCATCTCCTCTTTGGAATATCTTTGAAGCCAGTTAACTCAATTTAACCCCCTCAAAACATATATTTTTGTAAACTAGACACCCCAGGGTATTCCAAATGCTGTTATTTTAACCCTTTCCATGCACCAATTATAGAACTACACTTTGTCAAACTTTGTAATAGTAATTTTTTTTATTTTTTTTTTCCACACAAATTGTAATTTAGTTATAGATATACAGGTTCTGGTATATGTCACTGTCAAACAACCCCCCAATATGTGTTCAGGAACATCTCCTGAGTACAGCGATACCCCACATGCATGGGTTTGTCAGATTGTTTGGCTGGTAAAAGGCTACTTTTGGGGCATGCGTAATCCAGGTGGTCATTTGGTCATTCTGCCTCCATCTCCTCTTTGGAATATCTTTGAAGCGGGTTAACTCAATTTAACCCATTCAAACCATATATTTTTGAAAACTAGACATCCCAGGGTATTCCAAATGCTGTTATTTTAACCCTTTCCATGCACCAATTATAGAACTACACTTTGTCAAACTTTGTAATAGTAATTTTTGTACTTTAGTTATAGATATACAGGTTCTGGTATATGTCACTGTCAAACAACACCCCAATATGTGTTCAGGAACATCTCCTGAGTGCAGTGATACCCGACATGCATGGGTTTGTCGGGTTGTTTGAGATTTAAAATGCCACATTTGGGAAGTGCGCTTTTTTTCTCCATTTTGGTCAGTCTGTACCTATGCCCTATCTTTGAGCTCGGCCACTCCAATTTACCCCATCAGCCATTTTTTTTTTATATATATTAGACACCCCTTGGGTATTTGAAGTGCTTTTATTTTAACTCTTTGTTGAGATTTTTGAGAAAATTTAGCACAAAATAATAAACTTTATTTTTTTATTTTATTTTATTTTTGTAATACTTTTTTTATATTTTTTTTACACATTTTGCTTGTACTGGATGGTTCATCTAGTGACATCACTGCATAATTATTTTTAAATGTTAGCACATTTTTTTTTATTTTTTTTCCCATTTTTTATTTTTTTTTTATTTTTTTTTTGAATATTTTACTAATCACATAGTGATTAGAAAGCTGGGTTCCATTGACTTGCTTGGTTGAATGCAGTACCTGTATTCAACCTGCAAGTGGAGCCAGAGTTCTCTAGAGGGTCTGGAGACCGTCTAGCGAACTCTTTCATCTTTATTGTTTTTTTTCCCGGGCCGCCGCCATCTTGCTGATGGCGAAGAACACCGGCAGCTGCGGCTGTGACCGCTCTCCGGAGCGGTCACAGCCCATCCAAAGGTAAGTGTTTGGTGTCGCTGGATGCCTCCTGATCGAGGCATTCCAGCGACACCATTTAAGTTTAGGAGACGATCGTTGATCGCCTCCTAAACGCTTTCAAAACGGGCGTCCGCCGCCATACAATGTATGGCGGCTGTTGACGCCCCGGAGAGGGGCCAGACATGGCCCCCGATGCCGATCTCGGCGTTACTGAATGCCTCGACATCGAGGCATTACAGTAACGCCGTTTAAGCGAAGAAAGTGATCGTTGATCACTTTCTAAGCTTATTTAATTTTATGACGGTTCAGGACCGTCAAAGGTCATTTAGTGACCTTCTTGTCATGACGGTCCTGAACCGGCAAAGGTCGCGAAGGGGTTAAGTAAAACAAGAGTAATGTGGGCCAGGAATAGACAGAGGGTGAGCAAGGATTGATCACGGCCAAACACCACTCCAAAGCTCGAAAAAAGAACAAAATGATAAATCCCTGTGGCAGCAGACTTCATCCAGAGTACTCCAGGTCAAACCCAGAGAGTACCTAGGTGTCTATATGAGATTTTTGGCATATGATGTATTTTTCTCCACATACATGCACTGTTTTACAAGAAACACAGCTTATATATTTATATTTTACTCATTCAGGTTATACTATTTAGTTATTTCTGCCTTTAAGCACGGAAACAAGAGTGCTTGTTCCTGTAAGTATACTAGGGCTGCAACTAACGATTATTTTAATAATCGATTAGTTGGCCGATTATTTTTTCGATTAATCGATTAATCGGATAAAAAAAACAATATGCAAATTTTTTGTTTATTTAAAATTTAATGAACTGGATGTTAAAAAACAACTTAAAATTTACATTAACATTCTTATTTTGTTATGATGTAATAAAAAAACAATATTTTCAAAGTACAAAAACCCAAACACAATATTTATGAAACAAAATAACCCCAAACATTCTGAAAAGAGGTGGACTATTACTGTTCAAGAAACTTTGCACCCAGCACTTTGCACCCGGCACTTTGCACCCAGCCCTGGCACTTTGCACCCAGCACTTTGCCCCACCCCTGGCACTTTGCACCCGGCACTTTGCACCCGGCACTTTGCCCCAGCCCTGGCACTTTGCACCCAGAACTTTGCACCCAGAACTTTGCACCCAGCCCTGGCACTTTGCACCCAGCCCTGGCACTTTGCACCCAGCACTTTACACCCGGCACTTTGCACCCAGCCCTGGCACTTTGCACCCAGCACTTTGCACCCAGCCCTGGCACTTTGCACCCAGAACTTTGCACCCAGCCCTGGCACTTTGCACCCAGCCCTGGCACTTTGCACCCAGCCCTGGCACTTTGCACCCAGCACTTTGCACCCGGCACTTTGCACCCGGCCCTGGCACTTTGCACCCAGCACTTTGCACCCAGCCCTGGCACTTTGCACCCAGAACTTTGCACCCAGCCCTGGCACTTTGCACCCAGCCCTGGCACTTTGCACCCAGCCCTGGCACTTTGCACCCAGCACTTTGCACCCGGCACTTTGCACCCGGCCCTGGCACTTTGCACCCAGCACTTTGCACCCAGCCCTGGCACTTTGCACCCAGAACTTTGCACCCAGCCCTGGCACTTTGCACCCAGCCCTGGCACTTTGCACCCAGCCCTGGCACTTTGCACTGTGCCCCTGCACCCAGTCTCCAACTCTGCCCTGCACCCAGCCCTGCCCCCACATTCTGCCCTGCCCCCACTCTGCTCTGCACCCACACTCACACTCTGCCCTGCACCCAGTCTCCAACTCTGCCCTGCACCCCCACCCCCACTCTGCCCTGCACCCAGTCTCCTGCCCTGCCCCCACACTCACACCCTGCCCTGCATTCCTACCCTGGCCTGCCCCCCCCACCCCCACTCTGCCCTGCATCCCCTGAAACCCCACCCCCGCGAATCGCTCTGTGCGAATGGAGCCACTCGCACAGAGCGAACCGCAACTAAAAGAAGGCGCGTGTAGCGGAAGCGGGGAACGCTCGCGGAGGTAAGTAAAAGGAGCCGAGTGCTCCAACAACGAATCGATCACTCGATTAATCGATAACGGAAATCGTCGACAACGATTTCTGTTATCGATTATTATCGATTTTATCGATTCGTTGTTTCAGCCCTAAAGTATACCCTCATACTGAAGCTATCAAAATTACATCAAAAGAGTGAAAGCACCGCATGAGAAAGTTTATTATAGCTCTGCAAATTAAAACATCAAAATTCTATCAATCCAATAGAATTGACCTGATGCATAATAAACCAATTAGCATATCATTAGCTGTGCTTATATACATTTAAATGTGGAACTTTGTTTACTTTAAATAAACTGACACTGACGTTCATGCAATTAAAATGCAAAAACGTGCAACAGCTATGTTCCTTTAATATTTTATCTAAACCATAGCAAATAAGGGGTTATTTAAACATGTCTAAATTGGCTGGTGAAGATATCTTCTAATGATCATCCATGCTTCGTATGTACTAGAAGTCATGTTAATTGTAACCACTAACTGTATAGGTAGGCAAACTGGTTCGCAATAAGCAAAGCCTTTGTGACTGTGCAGATACTTGCGAGGACCAAAATCCATAATTAGTTGGGGAGCTTGGCTGGTCTCCAACTCATACTCTTTACTTCTTGACCAGCCAGTCCGAGCCCCTACTTGCTCACCCAGCTATAACTGTTAATAAATCTTGCATGGCATTTCACAATGCACTATGAAGTATCTACCCTGGGGAGTTTCTCTCATTAGAAGGACTAGGATGGCATCTGATAATAGTTCGTTTTTTGTCTTTGCGTGCTTGTATCACAGAACCATACCTTTCCTGCGGGAGAGGCGGCCATGCCCAGACTGACAATCTGACACCCAGTAAGTGCATAGCGATATAACAATTTGCTTTGATAACAGTAAGAGACTTTCTTAGGACCAAGAGCCCATGACACGGTAGCATTCAATAAGATCCAAATGATCAATGACTGCATTATTTTCATTATAATTAAACCCTGTATTTGGCAGCCAAACAAAACATGTCCTATTGTTGGTGTATTATTACTATTATTGTTAATAATTATTAAGTTAGCGTCAAATCTTTTTGGTTCAGCCTCTTAACCCAAAAAATGCTCTAGTAAATACTAATCTATACCAAAATTGTTTCATATTGTTTTACGCAATCCAACCAGACCTGCCAAATTCACGGTTTCCAAACTAGAAATACGTATACTTCCTGAAATAAATAAGATATATTATTAATATATTATAGCAGAGAATCATTAATCATTGGACACATAGCCTATAGAGAATAACTGTAAATTCTCTGTACCTCCTCTCTATCATCAATAAAGTAGATGCTGCACGCTTATGGAGATCACACGATGAGATAGGTGGGGGGGGGAGAACATCAAATACTACATGGTAGATCCGCTGCGATGTGCTGATATTGCAGGAGGCAACAGAGCAGCAAACGGATTACCTTTGCGGCACGCTAGTAAGCTTGGATAGAAGGCCACCCTTTGTAGTGAAAAGGGCAACATCCGTAATGAACGCATGATATATAATACATCATTTTTTACACAAACAAAATAAAATACAAAAAGCACAGAAAGTGTTTTTATACTCATGCACTGTTTATTTTAATTCTCGCAACCATCTTGTTTTTCATAGGAAAGTCTAGATTTTTGGACAATGCCCCACTTTTGATTGGGGAAATCCTCTAATCTCCCTTGACTGGACCACCAACACAGGCTTCTATTATAGCTCCCACCCGGCCACCCCAGGGAGCATTGAAGTGGAGATAGGCAACGGGGCCGCATGGTTAAGGTGGCCTGGGTGCCCCGATTTGGACACCTGAAACATTGGGTGGTACGTTAATGTGTGGAGGTCATGGGCTTTGTCTTTACTGTAGTCCATAAATAATAAATTAGAAACCAGAAATGAGTAAAACGGTCAGTTGGTAAAATTGTTTGTTCAGGTTAACTGTCCTTTTTTGAGTTGTTAGAGGGGGTATTACAGAAATGATGTAATAAATAGCATACTGTATCTTTTACCATTTGCTCGTTATGTCCATGTCTCCATTTTCAAAAGGATTACATTTTTTCCAGGATCTTATTTTTTTATGATACTGTCGCTTTTTCTCCCCATGAAACAGTCTTGTTATTCTCATCAATTATTTCTGGAGTAATTCCTTCCGTAACAAATGCCTACTGCTTCATGCTATGTGGCAGACATTAAGTTAATTAAAACCCATTTCAAAGATGCATTCACAAGCCTGTTTTTATTAGAATGGATTTTATACCTGACTGGTCTTGTCAGCATTTTTTTTAATATTTGCTACATCGTCTTCTCAGGGGAATATGAAAAACTAATAAAACTAAAATTTGATACTGTCAAACAGTAGCCAGTTTATAATTGGGAACACATAAACGCACCATACACGGGGATTAAAAAAAAAATCGACCTGATTTTCATTGTTAATTTCCCAAACATTATGCATGTTCGGGTGCAAAGATGTATCAGAAGATTACAGGCCCTTCCGTTTGTGTTTTCTGGTCGAGCAACGAGCTTGGAGCACAAATATTTCTTACAGTATTCTTGTGACGTTTACAAATGTTGTGTTATTGAAAGTATTTTTCAATGATTTTTTCCCCCCAGTCATTTCTTTGTCATTTCTAAAATGACCCTTTGTTTTGCCCATAGTATTTAAAATTGGTTGTTTTGGTAGAAAAGATCACAAAACAGCCAGCATAGTGCCTAACATTTAAATGTGTTGTCCCACCTACTTGGATACATGTAACACTTCTTAAATGAAAGCAATATTAGAAACTTAATCCCAGTACAGCTGAATTATTTAACCATGAAAAAATATTTTCATAGATTTTTTTGCTGGGAACACTTGTAAAGTGCATACCTGGGGATCTCCCAAGGTAGGCTACCCACAGCTCTCCTTCTACTGGAGGAGCAGCTTCATCAGGAGTTGGGGCTAGTCATCATCAGAAGCGGGGCTAGCTGCACAGAGAGTAGGAGGGGTATTGGAGGGGAATGGGTTGGCCAAACCCTCTTTCTTTGGGTGGGGAGCGGGAAGTGACCCAGAGACCAAAGAGGTAGGACTTCAGCCAGAGACTCTGGGTCAATCCTCGAGAGTTCCCAGGTAATAGTCATGTAACACAAAAGCAGGCACCGATAGGTTGTTGCAAAAGAAACGGAAACACTTCTTAAACCTTTTTTCGAGTGTTATTTTATGTTATTAAACATTCAAAGGAATGAACAAAATGACAGATCTAGCATGTATTTGAGTATCATACGACTGCTAGTTTGTCAGGTTCTTCCTGTCAACTGATTTTATGACACAGAAGTTCCCTTACTGAGATTTATTTACTCACGGGTTGGTTTCAATTGGAATTTCACTTTCAATAAAACATTTGGGCAGTGGCAAAAATACATGGTTTATGAGTCGTTGGAGAGTAAGAATGGGGGAAATAATTATTGTTTGGCTGCTATTTGCTTTTCCATTGAAGTATCGGGGGACAGAATAATAGTTATGAAAGGCTAAGTCGAACACTCAGAACACACATACTGTGCGTCATTTCTAAACAGCAATTCTAACACGAAGTGCTATATCAGTGGATATACCATGGTAATTGCCTCACATTTATGTCCTCACCCTAGAAGTGCTCTTTATGAAAACGGCCAAGTGTATGCTTTCCATGCAAATATTTCCTAAGAGTGAGCCCTTTTACTGGACAATAATAATTCGAAAAACCCATATTAGGACACATTGCTTTAAGCAGCCAATCAGTGGCGAGAATCTTCCAGCATTATAGGGTTAAACCTTTAAACTGAATGTCTTAGACACGCTCATCCTGCCACAATGTCACGTTTCACCATGCGCTAGCTGGACTTGTTCAAACTTTGTTGTTCATTTTCATTTACCGACCACTAGTGGCCGCCCTTGCCACTCAGACCACTCTGACTAATTATCAGGTCCAGCTGCAGAGGCTTACCTGATCAAGTCAGCCTTGATAAACCTGCCCAGCCCTGCAGTCTGGGCCTTGACATTAATGTTTGAGGACTACCTGTTTGGTTCCTGCCTTGTTCCAGAACCTGCCTTGTTCCAGAACCTTCCTTGTGCCCCGCAAGTGGGCTTATCTGCCGTGTGCCCCGCAAGTGGGCTTATCTGCCGTGTGCCCCGCAAGTGGGCTTATCTGCCGTGTGCCCCGCAAGTGGGCTTATCTGCCGTGTGCCCCGCAAGTGGGCTTATCTGCCGTGTGCCCCGCAAGAGGGCTTATCTGCCGTGTGCCCCGCAAGAGGGCTTATCTGCCGTGTGCCCCGCAAGAGGGCTTATCTGCCGTGTGCCCCGCAAGAGGGCTTATCTGCCGTGTGCCCCGCAAGTGGGCTTCCTGCCAAGTCGAGTGACTTTTTGTATATATTGATGTACCATCGCATTCAATACAACTCTTAATCCAGATCTGTTGTCTGTGGTTTATTCCTGCGCCTGTCTGTAACAACCCCAGACCATAATGCATCGTGAGGTACAGACAGAGCCCCTCGTATCCCCTGCACCTGGGCTCCTTATCAACCTGTGTTCCCAGCTCGTGACACACAAGTTTATTTAATTTTGAAAGCAAGCAACATTAAGCTCACTACAGATGGCTTTCATAAAACGAAACATATTTTGCTGATAAAGGTGCTCATACAGCCATGTCGTCTGAGTGTTTTCTTGGAAATGGCTGTTTCTAAGGTTTTTTTTTTTTTTTTTTTAGCCTAGTCCCTCCTAGAGCGATCCAGAACACAGAGCAATGTGATATATACAAAGCAGCCTGTAACCACGCATCACATATTTAGCATTCCATCTGGAGCACTCTGTGGGTAGGAATACAAGAGCAATATGTGCTAATATTAATTATTCCGCTTCTTCCCTTCAATACTGTATATTTAGTTTAAAGATTCTTCAAGACATGTTGCTTAATTGTAGTCTAAAAAGAAACACTTTAGTGATGAAAAACAACCTTTAAGACACCAGAGCTATTATGTCATGTGACTTCATATCCTCTAAACAAGCAATTTAGCGCAGTGTATGTTAGAAACAGAGGTCATAATCTAACACTTAAGTAGGTTACTTTACTGAGAGGGTGGAAAATAAATAAACAGCCTCCCGGCAGATGTGATATATGCTAATACAACGAGGGCAAAAAGCTATCCTGAATCGAAGACAAAACCAAGGGCTGATTAATCAGATAAAAAACAATCCAGAGGCCTTTTTACTTTCTATGGCAACAGCCTATCACTGCATGCCTTTGAGTCACATGACATTTTAAGCATTCTCCAAGAAATTATGCATTAAGGCAAAATGTGACATGACTGAGACATTATTTCAGGGAGGGTATTGGGCATTCAGTTGCTGTTACATTTGCATTTATAGAATAAAAAAACTGAAAATGTGTGAATTTCATTTTAATCCCTGCATCTCGAACAAAGATTGCAGTTCAATGTTCTCAGAGAGTTGTTTATATTGCTTGCAATCTGCAGAGAGCAATGACGAGGTCAGATTTCTTGGAAAAACAAGAAGAAAAAAAAAAAAAAGACATCTGGAAAAAATATTACAACCTCTCATTTAAAAAACATTGTTGAGGGATTCAAGATCTAATCTCATCTGAGAACAGTTTGCTTAGTCAGAATTTCTTCATTTTCAAAACAAAAAAATATATGAACATATTTGATAAAAACCGTGATTATCAAATTCATATAGCCTGTTGTAAAAATACGTGAAAACTACCACTAGGCCCATTTAAAGCTAGATTGGACTGGTTTGTTTTTGTTGGATATAATTCATCCTTCCATGTATTCCTGTAATCAAATGCCATGTATTTCTTGGGAAGATCCTGCCTATAGGAATGAAGAAGAAATGACTGGGTCACAGCTACCATTCTGAATTTAGACTGATCACCATACCTGGGAACTCTACGGGTTTCACCAGGAGACTCCCGGAGGATTCGAGTGCTTCTCCCGGTCGAGGGAGCGGGGGTCCTGACACACCCACTCCCTGCCCATTTCTCCTTTAAATGGGGGGGTTTCAGCAGGCAGTCCTGGCTGCGTCCCACAAGGGTAGGCTGCAGGTAGCCGGAGCTCACAAGTTCCCAGGAATGCTAATCACTTAATCAAGACCTATGGACGTTCTTGGGACATAACACAGGCCCCTCCAAGTACATACTTCAGAATTTTGGAGTAAACAGATTTGACTTTTTTCTATGGCACCTGCGCTTGTCAAAACATCTCGTGCATAATCATGGGCTAATTGCTGCTCCAATGTATGACATCATAGTGCCAGAGACAAGCTGAAGAAAACATGAGGCGCTGAAGAGCTACCATAAACTTGAATTTCATAGTGGGATGGTTTTTTTTACATTTAGATAAACCACGCAAGATTAAAGACTGCAGCCAATGTACACCTAATTCGTACTTCTCATTGAAGATTTCAGGACAACATAATTAAAGGTGGGAAAAGGTGCTCATTAGGAACACATGCTACTTAAAAGGGCTTTTGAAGGCAATCGTTATCCTCTAGAGTTCCTCATGTTTTCAGAGATCCAGGGTAGTAATTATTATTAACAACAACAACAATAATAATAATAATAAAATGTAATTAAATTCAACTTGGGATATTTGCTCAGTAAAACTGAATATTGAAACTGGGCTGGTACCCCTTACCAGCTCAGCATCAAACTTAGACATCATGGTTTATCACGGTCACATCTGTTACTCTGAGGTCATCCAATGAATGAGCAATATTATTAATATTTCTTAGAGAAACACTAAAGACAAGATTTAATTTCTTAGGAATGTAGCTACTGTACAAAAATATTCTTTAAATGGAATGAAAAGCAAGGTAGCTTAAAATATCATTTCTCTTCCCTGCGATAGTAATAGCAAAAAGCCATAGATGGAATAAGCTGGTAGCCATGGTGTCTAACTTAAAAGCACATTATTCACATGAAGTGTTATACTTTCACTACATTAGAAGAAAATTCTTGTAATTCATGTACCTCATGGATAATTCTCAGACAATTTTCATTCATTTTTGAAGGGCTGCACGTAAACCAGAAAAACAAGCAATGCAACAAAGCTGTGAGAACAGCAAGCAAAGTGTCGCCTCTGTAATTATGTTTATTTGATCTCAAAGTAAGCAGTGATAAGCATGTATAGAATGTGTTGCTACTGATATATATATATATATATATATATATATATATAAGACATGCGCCCCCCAGTAGATATTTTTACAAACAAGCACACAAATCGTGCAACTTCTATTGAAAACTTCACCTGTTCCACTGATCTCCTTGTTGTTTAGACAAATGATACATTTCAAAGCTCTAAACCTCGATGTCAATAAGATTACTTTATCTAAATGCTAAAGAATGTTATATCCAGCAGATTAACAGCAGAAGCAGATCCATTCCAAACTCGGCTCTATCAGGGGAAGTCAGCATGCCTGCGCACTGGCCATAGTTGATAAGCAAAATTCTGGAACCAAAGGGAAATAATTTGATGCTCTAAGCCGCATGGTCTTCTGCCAAAAATGCTTCAACAAGGAGAAATAGGTTAGGATTTGTAAAGATGTCCCTACAAATCAAATATTCATTTGACAGTGATGTTTATCAGTGGGAAATAGTTTGAAAGCAGTCACGGAAAGACAGCAATGCACAGTGGGTTGCAAAAGAATGCGGTCAAGTTTTTGATTAACTCTTGCCACCAACTAAACATAGTAAAATATTTATATATATATTGTGGTCAGATTTAAGGACACATGTAAAGTAGTTAGTAGTAGTATTTATAAACACGTAAATAACACAATGAAGTGTGAACTATGACTTGTCTATGTTACACATGTCTGGGGTTTAGAATAAAAGTGTAACATATCATAGCAAGCATGAAATGATGATAATTCAAGTTAAGGGTCAAGTTGCTGAAAACCATATGGAGTGATCCTCACCATCTACAATGCAGAGCCAAAAAGACAGTATCCCAGGGCCCAGGCAGCCCTTTGAATCAATATCACTGAACAACCGGATTTACTTTTACATACATGATCAGGGGTAGAAACCAACATTGCTCAAGGTGGACATTTACTGGGGTCTGTGGTGGACAACTGAATGATGTTCTACGGACCTACACAAACCTTGCCACGGACACTGGTGTCCACATGCCTGTCCCTGTACATGATTATGTATGAAATGTTTCTTAATAAAGATCAGAATGTCTGTGATTCTGAGCGGTTTACTATTCATACTTCCCCAGATACCAGTCTATGCTTTCTGAAAATTATTAAAACACATTGCCAAGCAACCCCATGAGATTAATAAGTCCTGCATATGCAAAGAAGAATATGAATGTGTAATGAAATCAGTCGAGACGCCCATCTGTAACACCTCACAATTGTCATGAATTCAGAGCAGAGGGACTTGGTAGCTTCTTTATTACTTTCGAAAATGATTTTGTGTTTCAACAATCCAATTCGTTACGAGTGTTCCAAATGAAGAAATGAATTATAAATCGGGTGGCTGCCATCCCACCAGCCACAATGTTTACAAAGTATTATCATAGAAACAGTTAAGTAAGGCCTTCGAATCAAAATTACTTTGTAGAATTTGCCTTTCCCTTACCAGGGTCAAACAAAGGTCTATGAATAATGGAAGCCGGTCAAAAATAATCCTGCCTACAATCATTTTTAAGTTATATAAACTTTACATGGCGCATCAAGATGTGTAGTTACTGAATCCATAATGCTGAGTCTTCTTTTGAAATTACAAAAAGAGATATTTCAAAAGAGATATTTCTATATTTTCTTTTTTTGTCTCCTGTTTTTATTGTGGTCCCCCCAAAAATGAGACTTTGGAAAGTATCTGGACCATGGATGGATCCTTTCCGTGGTCCTTTCATGTACTTTCCACACAAATATAGGTTAGACAGGTCCATATGGTGTGCACTGGACATGAAGGTTGCGTATCCCGCACCAAGTGTTCAGTATATAGAAATAAGTCATATCACACAGAAAAGATCATAAATCGTTAAAATATGAGTTATAAAAAAAAATTACCAACTTTTGGACCCCCAAATATATTTCCAATAAAATATTTCAAGTACTAGCTATTCTGGTTATTCACACAGTCTATATTCCATCAATAATCTGACAAATTTCATGTTTAAATTACAAAAGTTCTTCCCAAATGGTTATTTTATTACGCCTCCATCAAACTAAATTATTTGGGAATAGCTGGTTAGAAAACTAACTGTAAGTGAGCAGCGAGCAGCAAAATTATTATAGCATAATATTTTCTCACAACGCACAATTGTTTGAGATTATGATGGAGTTAAATGTAGATAAAAAGGTACCTACACAGGCAATTGAAACTAACTGCTGTGAAATTTAATGAAACCTGCTGAGTGCCAAGGGCACAGAGAGCCAAATTGAATTTAAAAATGTGTCTTGCTGGGGAGCAGGTATTCAGCGTAGCCACTGATGTGAATGAACTAAACTTCCTTAATCCACAGCAAGATTTTATGGCATGAGAAACGGTTTACCCTTTGCTTGTACTTAAATCTTCATTACAAAAAAACAGAAATCAAAGAGGGGTTACAAAATATTTTTTGTATATGTCTGTACCCAAAGGCTTTACATTTTTAAACTTAATGTATTCAGCAGTTTAATAAAGTAAGTACACATGGATATAAAATATAAATGGCACATAACCAAATGAACAAATTCTGAAAGTAGAGATATTATAAAGTGATGGTGCTACTAAATACTTTAAACACGTTCCACAATGTGTGTACGCAAACAAGTAATACAACATACTACACTATTGTTTTTGTAAAAGTGTATTATTTTTTATTATATATATATATATATATATATAGAGAGAGAGATATATATATATATATATATAGATAGATATAGACAGATATATATATATATATTATATATATATATATATATATTATACTTCGGAGACCCTCAAGCAGTTTTAAAAGAAGACTCATCTACATATTTTAAAGGGAAGGCAACCCTGTAATTTACATATTGTGCTCAACACTGTGCATTTTACACACAATAGATATGTTTATATGCCTAGATGGAAACTGGCATATTCAGGATAAGAGAAGACAATTTCTATTACTCTGTTTATTTCCTATTGAGTCTGATATCTGTTTCATGTTCACAAGAAGAGCTAGATCATGCACAGGACACCTGTCTAGGGTCAAACTCAAGATAATCTGCTCCTATGTTAAGTGATTTGTACCCTGCCTAGGGTTCCACGAAGCATTAATCTGGCAGCATTCTACAGAGGAACACTGGTACAGTCAGCAATGGGGGCAAGTCCAGCTATATGCCCCAGTAGTAAAGTATCTTAACGCATATTTGGCAGACAAATCAGTCAATGCGTATTATCCAGTTGTGTCCAAAACACCCTGGTGGCTATATGTGGAATTATAATTCAAGCAGGTTGTATCCAAAAATCTATAAATCAGAACATCCCAAGCAAGCCCTCTCCTGCTAACCTAGGATCTGCAGATTTAAACATTTCAGTGCCCCGATATCTAATATACACTATCAAGGTCCAAGTCCTATGAGCTCTCCCATGTTTCTTACTTAGTTTCTTCGCAAGGTCTGATACTGCGTAATGCATAGTTAGTGACATAATATTTCTTGAGACTCGTCTGATGTAAATGTGTGTTATACGGGACCAAATCAGTCCTCAGACCCCTGGGTTGATGACTACAGTGCGCTGGCAAAACGCCATGACCAGCACTCGTGATTTTATATGGGGATTTCCAAGCACTTAAACCTGCATCTAGTTAAATCAATGGTAATATAGGATGACAGGTGATTCATTACAGGTACGTTAGACATCAGGGGATCTTTAGTTGTAAATCAAGCTTCCAGTTCATAAATTGATTACAAGAAGCCTGGATTTACAGGTAAGTTCATTGTAAAAGGTCTAGTGCATGAAGGCAGTGATTACTCCTATATACTTAGGCTCCTAGTTGAGAATACAAATTACTTTGACATTGGTTTTGTTTTAATATATTTATTTCATCTAAACAAGTCATTTTGTTTACTATATAAATGTGCAACAGTTCAAACAATGATTGGCAACTGCATGGTTAGTTGTGGGGGTCGACAGCCGTTTTTGGTTGATCAATATATCATCTCTTCAACGTGTTCCGGATTTCATTCTCATGTTTACCATATTAGGTTTTTCCCATCTTCTCCATGATGTAATATTGTAATTTTCATGATATATTACGTTTACGTTATATTTTATGGACCTTTCACATTAAAGCCTAAACATTTAATTTGCCACACAAGCTGTGTTGAGGGTCTCTTATGTATCTGCTTTATATGTATACAGCTGTGTCTAAGAACTTGTAACTGTACATGTGTGAAAACAAAAACATAACTAATACAAGTATAATTGTGGAGCGTTTCCTTAAATGATGGAAGTGCTTTCATGTTTATACTGTGTATCATCATGCTGGCACGCTCTGTATCTAAACAGGGAACTGGATAAAAATTTAACTGCTCCACAAACCATCTTAATTACCAGACAAAGAGCACTGTTGCCAAAAATACCCAATGCCCTTGCAGGAAACTGAACATGCAACTTGGGAAACAAATTAAAAAAGTCTTATTTTAAATATAACTTACATTAAGGTTATATTAAGTCTGAGATGCCTTAATTACCCCAGAGTTAATTTTGCACATAATTGATGTTCATAGTTTGCCTATTGTTCTATAAGTAATTTGCACACCCATATGTCATAACTCTGAATGAAATATTCCAAGATTGAGGCTCGCCTACTGTGACTACATGCAGATGGTTTTAGCATTGCCGGCACATATGGTACATACTCTAAGTTGGCCCTCCACTGTGTCCTAAGCACACCAGTAATGAAGGGGCAAAAAATAAATACATCAGATGTGTCTGGTGCTGTAACTTTTGCGTATGCACAAATAACTGAGTATATGCGCTGTACACATCTGCACTGCCAACATTATCTGTTGAATTAAAACAAAGAAAATCTATGCAACTTGGTCGCCATCCCCTACCCACTGGGGTAAAGGGGGACACTTTGGGAAAAACATGGACCTCTACCAATGCTTTTGGCCCCCCTTTCCTTACCTCCTGTGTGGGATGGAGGAGAAAGTTAGTAAAAAACAAACACAGATACACACACTCTCCCACTTCTAAATCCCCTAGGTAAGGGGTGAGGTCCATCCAAGCAGCTGTACAATCCATGGGAACAAAGCTTACACTTCACTTTTTAGGGTCCATCCAGCAGTGTCAATAATGGTCTCAAGTCACCTTGGGCCCAGGGAAACAGGGTATGCACTGCATTCTCCATTTACTTGAATGCACCCTATAGATTTGAAAGGACCTATCCCCTCACCCTTTTGTGGGGACTTTCAGGCTGTTTGAATGAACCTCATGCCCCCTAAATAAGGATAGGTAGTGTTTATATTATTTATTTTTTAACCCACTGACTTTTCCATTGCTGTCCTGTGCCCTGAGCACTTCTACTTTTGCTGGGTGTTTCCAACCAGTGACCACACAATAAGAGAAGGAATCAGACAGACATCGGTAATAAAGGTATGTGGGAGGACCAATGAGTATGGGTCTACCAGGCATTTGCCAGGTTTGTCTGATGACCAGACGTGGTGTGGAGTATTAAATCAGCCTGCACGGTAAGTGCTCATTATCTGCTTTTTTCCCCAAATATACTAATTATTGTTAATTTCTAGGTACTTAAAATGTACTATTTCTCTAAACATTTAATGCAATATTCTTTTTAACCGTGTGCACGTAGGAGTAAATTATGTGTGAATTCATCTTGAAGAAACAGCTAGTGATGTAATGCAGATAAAAGCATTTGGCTGGTGTTTCATATAAGATGTCTAACATGAGTGGGAGAAATTATTCTCTTTCTAACAGGAAACAGCCTAGTAATGTGTAATCGCTCGTTTTTCAGAACAGTAAAAGTATATGAAAAATATGTACACAGCGACGTCAACACGGTGTATTGTTCCAGTTACAGCAGAATGAAATGGAATGTACTAAAACTTTGTTATCATAAACTACCTTCTATATTTTTCTAGAATCATCTGACATAATTTGCTTCCACTTTATTTTATCATTTTACCCTATCAATATTGCATTTTAAAAAATGTATTACAAAACGAAATTTTTGTGCTTTGTATATTTTGCAACTATTCTATAGAACCTAGAAAGGGGTGCTGCCCAGGGGAGGGCTGGCAGCCTAAGGCCTAGGGGGAAAGTCAAGTAAAGTGGCCCATTGTGCCACCGAATCAGCCCATCTTTTCCTGATTTTCTAACGCATATTGATTATAAAAATACAAATATGATTCAAATGTGGTTTAACAGAAGTAAATTTAATAGCAACAAAGGATAGTAAAAAAACTGCAAAACCTAATGTCCCCCTGATGCTAAGCCAGGTAAATGTCCCCCATGATACTGGCTGAGAATTATGGGACGTATAGTACACAGCAGCAGGGAAAGTGTTTTTAAGGCTAATATGAGTACCCTACCAGGATCAAGTAGGCCCATACACTCGCAAATATTAATTCCCTGGAAGAGCTGATTGTGGACAGAGCTGACACTGGAGAGCTGAATGGGGACAGTAATGACATGGGGGGCTGAATGGGGACAGAGGTGACACTGGGAGGGGCTGACTGGGGACAGAGGTGACACTGTTGAGCTGAATGGGGGCAGTAATGACATGGGGGGCTGAATGGGGACAGAGGTGACACTGGAGCGCTGAATGGGGACAGTAATGACACGGGGGCTGATTGGGGACAGAGGTGACACTGGTGAGCTGAATGGGGACAGCAATGACATGGGGGTTGAATGGGTACAGAGGTGACACTGGAGAGCTGAATGGGGACAGTAATGACACGGGGGGCTGAATGGGGACAGAGGTGACACTGGAGAGCTGAATGGGGATAGTAATGACACTGGGATGGGCTGATTGTGGACAGAGGTGACACCGGGAGGGTATGATTGGGGACACAGGTAACACTGGGGAGCTGAATGTGGACAGCAATGACATGGGGGTGCTGAATGCAGACAAAGGTGACACTGGGAGGGGCTGATTGGGGACAGAGGTGATACTAGAGAGCTGAATAGGGACAGCAATGACATGGGGGGGCTGATTGGAGACAGAGGTGACACTGGGAGGGGCTGATTGGGGACAGAGGTGACACTGGAGAGCTGAATGGGGACAGTAATGACATGGGGGGCTGAAAGGGGACAGAGGTGACACTGGTTGGGGCTGATTGGGGACAGAGGTGACACTGGAGAGCTGAATGGGGACAGTAATGACGGGGGGCTGAAAGGGGACAGAGGTGACACTGGGAGGGGTTAATTGGGGACAGAGGTGGCACTACCTTTTTTTTTTTTTTTTTTACCGAATACAAAAGAATAATATATAATTTGTACAAAGATTGGTTTAATAAGCTTCTTCCACTTCTTCGTCTAGGCCTCCGTCTCCTCGTAGCTGCAGACTGCCGTTTCTACTTTGTGTCACTAACATCCTGTGCTCCAGCAGTCTGAGCACGAGGGGGCGGAGCTTTCACTCCTGACGCTGCTCCCATCATCACCAGGCGGCCTATCTAATCTAAACGGCCGATGCGTGCTGCTGATGCCGCCGGCCGGAGCTTCTTTAATACTTTTTATTTTTTTTTAAATTGGCTTGCCATATTAAATAAAATAAAAAAAAATAAATAAAAATAAATAAAAAAAAATAAAAAAAAAAAATAAAATAAATCGGCCGTTTAGATTAGATTGGCCGCATAGTGATGGGAGCAGCGTGAAGGGTGAAAGCTCTGTGCGAGGGGGCGGAGCTTTCAACCCTCACGCTGGCACTGCTCCCATCACTAGGCGGCCATCGCACACAGCCGCTGGGTGCTGATGCTGCCGGCCGGCTCTGGTTTAATACCTTTTTTTAAAGGATCGGCTTGCCGCTTGCCATAGTAAGTAAGTAAAAAAAAAAAAAAGTATTATAGTAGCACTGGCCAGCGGCATCAGCACCCAGCGGCCGTTTAGATTAGATTTCGGGCGGCCTGGGGGGCAATTGCCCCCCTGCCCCGCCCGCCCCTGGTGCTGCCTTTCTTGTACTTAAGAAGGTGAAGCTATGTTTTAATTCCAACGACTCATCTAGATTGTAAGCTTGTGTGAGCAGGGCCCTCTTTATGTTATATACTACTTATGTCCTGTCTACCCATTTCACAGCACTACGGAATATGATGGCGCTATATAAAACAATAAATAATAAGCAGCAGAATAAAAAAAACAGATCTCCACTATAACCAGTGGAGTGTCCTTCAAGAAGCCAGCAGTACACGATACCACTTGTAGATGATATCTACAGCAGGGATGATCTTAGATGTTGTGAAGGGTAACTGACATTGTCACTTAATGCATCCCCCTATGTTAATGTGAAGGTCAATCCAATTGAGGGTCAGGAATAGACCACAGTGCTCTATTTATTCTCTATTATAGGCTCTGTTGCTTCTGATGAGGTTGTCGTCTTGGAGACTGTTCATCTTTTTCTTCTCAGGAGGCTGACAGTGGGAATTTTTTCATCAAAATGTTAACATGTCTTGATCCACAATCCTTTTTTTTTTTTTAAACAATGGTCCACGTTGAATATTTTAATTCAGTTCAGTGCTATTGAAATAAAAGTTCCTGTTATATTGTATAAGCACATTGTAAAATTTATATCCCAATTTTGCTGTTTGCCATGTCTTCTTAGATACTTTTATCTATTTAGAATACAGGACACTTTCTACAAAGATTACAAATATCAGGCAGCTCTGCAGTTGGCTGATTATTATTAATGGACTTATATAGAACCATCATATCCCGCAGCGCTGTGATATGGGTAATGAGGGCCCTCTAGAAGTTCATGGTCTCTGCATACAAATATTTGAAGTTTACACGGCCCCACCGAGTAACACCATGGATTATGTTGGAATTTGATAAATGAACTAATAAAAATGATAATAGGTTGCAAACACAATAACTGCATCTGACAAAACTATGCACATTTTTGCCTCCCGCCAAATCTGATTATAGATCAATGCATCAAAAGCACAAGGTACAGAAAATGCTGAAATGCTTTAACATTACATATTCCGGTCGCCCAGAGGCTTGGACTTGTACCTTAGGGGTGTGCGACAAGGCTTCATGGCAACAGGGGCTTAAATTAAAACATCTTTTTTTTGGTTTTGTTCTTTTTAAACTTTATTTAAATCCTCCTTGTTAACTAAAGTTTTTTTTTACTTTATTTAACATGGAGGATGTTAAATAAAGTTAAAACAAAACAAAAAATACGATGCTTTAATTTAAGTCCTGGGCAGGGGCGCAGAGCGGTTGCTCACAAAGTTTTCAGCAACCGCTCGGCACCCCTCACTCTCCGTGACTCCGTCACAGTGCCTGCGTTTCATGCTGAGCACCTAAATATGATGTCATATTCCGGCGCTCAGCTGTAAATGCCGGCACGGAGAGTGAGGGGCGCCGAGCGGTTGCTGAAAACTTCGCGAGCAACCGCTCGGTGCCCCTGCCCGGGACTTAAATTAAAGCATCGGTTTTTTTTGGTTGTTTTAACTTTATTTAACATGCAGAGCGAGAAGATGGACGCCTCCCGCTCCCACCGCAGGACTCAACAAGGTAAGTAAGGATAATGAGAAGTAGGGAGAGGGGGTGAGGGGAAGGCAGTTAGAATGGCAAGGAGGGAGGGAGTGAGATGTGGCAGAGGGGGGTCAGTGAGATGGGGCAGAGGGGGGAAGGCAGTGAGAAGGGGCAGAGGTGGTAGATAGTTAGAAAGGGGAGTTTTGTGACAAGATTTTGTTCCTTTCCTTTTTTGGGATGGGGGGGCGCGCCACAGGAGTAGTCCGCACAGGGCGCGGGAACACTTAAGGCCATCTCTGACCGTCTGTAATACATTCAAGAGATAAAAAAAATTCAGATTGACCTAAAGGGATTCATAAATGAAGTAGTGGAAAAGCTATGAGCTTGTACATTGAATATACTTAAAGGACACTCCAGCCATCATATACACTTTAAGGCATATGATCAGTCCATGGCCCCTTTACATTTTCAGGTGATACA
This sequence comes from Sceloporus occidentalis, assembly GCA_023333645.1. Classification (NCBI taxonomy): domain Eukaryota; kingdom Metazoa; phylum Chordata; class Lepidosauria; order Squamata; family Phrynosomatidae; genus Sceloporus; species Sceloporus occidentalis. The sequence goes on from JALMGF010000068.1 coordinate 1,405,268, forward strand.
TTCTGAAAATGCATGGTCGGGTTCTGCAGAAAGCATTTGTTGCTCTCCCCATCCCCCAGCTAAATGCCCTGGAACTGAATGCATCTCTCTGCATGTGATGTTCCCCTTCAGTCGGATCCAGCTCGAGCTCTGCTGAATTCTGAGCGCAGGGATCTGTTTAATGTGAATGCGATCCTATTGATTTGGATGGGAGCCGTTTCCTGCCTCTGATAGGCTGCTTAAGCTGTTAATCAGTGTCAGGAACATACTTCCATTGATTTCATTGGGAGCACTTTACCGTCACTGATTGACAGCTTAAGCCGACAATTAGAAGCAATTAATTAAGATGTTACACAACGATCCAAATTCCTCCATCCTATTTCCACCTGTTCTCCCTCCTTCCTAGGGCATCAGACTGTCTGCCGGATATCTGTGTATTACAGCGTTATTCAATCTTAAAAGGAACACTAATGCGTATATAAACTGTATAAAATGTGTTTACAAATTAATAATATAATTCTCCTCAATTAAATGGTTTACTCCTTTTTCACACCTAAAAAACAAGAGTCCCTATTTGGAATGTTTGGAGGTATGGCATAAGTGGTACAGTTGCCATAGTAACTAATTCTTTCTCTCCACTTTAACCACCTGGCCCCACAACTGCTCTTCATAAATAACCCCCAGTGTGTTAACACTACAGCACACACATGGCCAGAAACTTATTACAATTAATTCGGCTCGTGTTATGCTAGTTAGTTTACAGGCTGCCAAAAAAAAATGTAATTTGATTATATACATGTTTGTGCTCATAAGACGGACCTTCTGAAGATCAAGCTAGAATGTCCACTGCGCTTTTTCAAGCTATTCAATAATAAAGTAAGGATAATCCAGATAAATTTTAACAAAAGTACCCTATATATTGTAGCAATATTGTTTTTGTCATTGTGTTCTGTGCTTTGTTTTCAACCATTTTTGGTACAACCCCCCCCCAAAAAAAACCCCCCACAACATACGTAAGGTTTGGCTTATTTAAAATATTAAAGCAGCTGCGCAGTAAGGCAGTTAAAGCTTATTATTTTATATGCATTAAACGTATGGGCTTGTATAGTCCCTATAATTGAAAAAATCCACATTTACTTTTTTTAAATAATTATTCTACAATTATTTATACAACGTTTTTTAATAAATTACTTCTACCCATATTATTTCTTCTCTTAAAATGACCCATCACAGCAGCTGTTTTCTGCATTAACTGTCTTTGTAACCTTACACAATGTTACAACATGTCCTGCAACAGGTGTGAGATCGGTAGTTTGTCTCTAATAGGGCAAATCTTAAAAATCCCCAAAACATGTCACATAGGAATCCTAAATGGGAATATTGAAAATCCAAAGAAAGCATATTGGTCATGCCAAAAAAACAGACTGTTTAAAAGAACACAAAAGCCTTAGCGTTGAGTTAGTTCAAACAGTATAATAAATATGGAAAAATTCTGACTACTGGTCATGTTCTTTACATAAGTGAAGTACTGCAAACTGAAGAGGGGTCCTTTCAGAACAATGGATGGTTACTTTTGACATTAGTTATGTAACATTGTATAGTTTTGACTTCTTGTGCTATTCAGATACAGGATTGCAGCATGTATTCAGACCAAGTAAATGATATGCAGAAAGGACAGAGCATTCAATGATGGATCTTCTCATTCAAGGTGCTCCTATCATGATCCACAGAGCTGTATACAAAATAATATCACATCTAGTTTCATAGAATAAGAAGCTACATAATTGTGTTGTCTACAGGGACAAAAATCTCAAGCACTAAAGAGCTGTAGTTCAATGGAAAAAGATGTTTGGTACAGTAGGAGTATAAGTGAAACAAAAAGTAAATTATTAATAAATTATGTTGCGGAACAGTCATCTCTCATGGGGAGAACTTTGTGAAATTACTTGGAAATGTGGTTTACGCTTCCAGAAGAGAACAAACTTTAAAACCTAAGGGAAGTCATTACCTTTTCTTCTGATGTCTTAAAAATTGCATTAAAACCATGGCTTAGACAGAAATTCTATTAATTTTATCAAAGAAATATATTAATTTTATGGCACTATCGTTTTGGAACAGAAATCTAAGAACACCAAAAAGAAAGAGTTGGTTTTATGGAACTTTGTTAATGTCCTTCAGGTTTTTTTAAGGTGCAAGTAACCATGTCTAAGGTGAAGTGTTTTCAGTAGGCTGGTGAAATGTGACAGACACACGACCAACGAGAACCTCAGGCAGTTGCGTTGAGAAGCAGGTACAACACAGGCAACTGGTCCTGTACCCCCAATAAGATCGGCAAGCATGTTCTCTATTAAAAATATATAGAAAACCAAACCTTTTTGGTATTTTTCAGTGGAGTTACACTTTACATTTTCAGTGTGTAAGAAATTTTAGCATCCTAACATTTGTTGCTGAAGGTCTTTGAAGTATCTGATTTTCTCTTGATTTACAGCATATTAGTATCAACATAAGGTTGCTACAAAAGGACGTAGCAGCCAATAGAATTTTAAGCTTGTTTCCAACAAGCATACAGTTTAAATCAAGCCCAGAGCTGCTTAATGAAAATATACTTAAACTAAGCATAACACCAATAAAAAGCCATCTTTTTAGAAAGATAACAGTCTCACATCAGAAGTAGTAGAGGCTAACACAGTAAAGGAGTTTAAACGTGTATGGGGTATACGTAAGGCTGAATATAAACAATAAGACCAAGGACTTATTATGATCCGAGTTTTACATCAGGAAATATGGGGAGACCAGATGGGCCGAATAGGTCTTAAAAATTATGCCAAAAAATTATGTTTCTATGTCTGTAATTTCCAGACGTAGTAGAGGTACATGTGGCATTACTGGAAGGTGTGACAGAGGCTGGACTGCATGGCAGAGGTCAAGTCAGTAGCATTATAATTAGTTTGGGGAACTGCTCAGCTGTTACCATGTGTCCACCTGCCCAAACTTAAGGCAACTTATTTTACTATAAATTACTATTGCTGGGAACAATAACAACCAAGAAACAACTGGTGCAAATCTACACACAATTTCCAGTAAAGTATAAAAAAAAGTTGAAGACACTTTCAATTTATGTTCAACTTTTGTAATAGCAGTAAAAATGCACAAGCTCTGAATAAGTAGTATACTTATTTCATACTATTTTATTAAAGCTGCAGCTCAGGAATTGCACATTTTGTGGTGCATCTGTGTTTTTGCTGCCTAAACTCCATAAGGGTATATCGACGACAGTGTAAATTAATGGCAACCACATCTAACGAAATTATAACTTTTTTTCTTGTTCTACTGTTCCTTGTGCCCAGGGCTCTTTTTAAACTTCTAAGCTTAAAAGTAGGAGAAGACGGAGAAAGCTAATTGTAATGCTTACATTTTTGAAGCATAGCCAATGTCAGCAACCGCATGCCTTTATCAGAGCTATCCAGATATATTCTAAATATATATGGAATACATTCAATACATTCCTGCCTTAAAATGTTAATAGATGCACAAAAATGTACCAGTTGAGACATTGAGGCCCCCCGAAGGGCAGCAATGTAAGGATCAGTTAGATGTCAGTTCAGCTTTATAAAAGATGTATTGTGATCTTGATACAAAGTAATTATCCATGCAACAGACGAGAAATACCACTAAGCGGAAACATCATTTTCCACTAACATTTTGTACCGTATAAGGAAATTCTTCTGCTCTTTCTATTCGTGAGACAACTTGCACAGATATAGAACTCTAAAATCATAAATTACCGAAAAACTGCTTGCTGTCACTCCTTTTAATGTCCTAGCATGGTATGCTCCTTGGAGAGAAGGATCGCCTTGGGTATTCTAGATGTACGAACAAAAATGAACCATTTATCTATTGCCATTTTAAAGAGACACTATTAATTACAATATATATATTATTTATATAGTGCCAACGAACAAAGAGTATGACAAAACTAGAATTGGACAGACCAAGACACATTAATTTGTTCCTATTAATGTGTAAGTATTTTTAAACCTTTCCAGCAACTAAGGAACATCATCAATTTTGAATACTTTAAGACAAGTAGTGTCATTGTAACATTTATCGGTTCCAGAATAGCAGTTTTCAAGTAATACAGTTGGCATAATATTTTCACGGTGATTATTGATGTGGTCGAAGTGCATGAGTTTTTTGCTTATACCACATGATGCCAACACAATGCTTTGGTCTTGAACAACTACAGAAATAATTACAGTCAGTAGAACCGACGATCTAAGTTAAAAGGCACTTTCATGACAACCTTCAATGGGAAACTTCAGAGCAGCAGATACAGTCATTGTAAAGAAACAAAACTACAATTTCCTGCGCCGTTAGCTCAGAAGTCTGTAAACTAGCTTCTCTTAAACCTCCAACGGGGAGACGATTAGCGCTTTTGTTACAAAGGAGGCTGTAGGGATTCATAAAAAGATGCCATGTTATGTTGTCATTAACTCCATGACAAAAACTGCTGTGCAATTTCAACTATATTAAATTCAAAATGGTTCTAATTTAACTATTTAGATGAGAAAGCAGTAATAGAAAGAGATGAACTTCCGACTACACTATACAAATAAAATGTTATTCATTTTCATATTCAATTTGGCTTTATAGTGCGTAATAACATTTTATGTTAGTCTATTCACTAAAATACTTGTTACTGCTTCCTGCTATTTTTGGACACTTAGGGTCATTAACTATCCTGTGGACATGTCCACGACGTCATTTTGTGTCTCTGGGTGGACGGAATAATGGGCTCAATTTCACAGAGCTGCAGACCCTGTAAGTCACGGCTAGGGGTAAAAAGCTTTTCTTTCAAATATATCTACTTTTACTTTCAAACAAATTCACTTTATGAGCACTTCCCTCCTACTGTAACTTCTTGTGAAGTATTGCTTGGAATGTCCTGTTTACCCATTGTACAGAGCCATATTATGATGCTATATAAATGAATAAATAATAATTTAAGTAAAACCAGACTGCGTATTCAAGGTAGTATTCCAAAGCAAAAGAGAATGTTCTTAATCAAAATGTTTTTCAGACTTAATTCTATGCCACATTTTAGCCCCCACAAAACAGATGGAATTGATATATTAGTTATTATTTCCTTGCAACTGTCTGGATGATTCATTTGTCTGAGCTGTCTTTTTGCGTTAGTTTCTTCTTGACTAATTGTTGTATTCCACGGTTACTTTCCTTTTTTACACAACTCAAGGCTTGGGTTGTCCTTTGGGTCATCCTTACCTAGACAAGCATCTAATTTACCCAATTAAACCTCTGCAGCACTTAATATCACTCATAACAGGGACATGCAGAACAACTAACCGATTGAGCTTTCAAGAGTGTTTTGGAAGTACTGACATGTCAGCCTGAACTATCGAACTTCAGGAATTCCCATGGACGGCTGAGGGCAAATCATTCAGCTGAAAAATATCCAGCAGACAACGTGCAATCATTCCCTATTAAGAGCATTATAGAGCAATATTGGCATCACATGCTTAGACTTCAAAGGAACTAGTATTCCTTTGTATCTGTGTGTTTAGACTGGCGTGGCCCTTATAGTATATTAAGTCCAGCGCCCCTAAACATAATTATTCTCAATCCTACCAACTGTTTACATAGTTAAGTAGGTTGAAAAAAAGACTTAAATTCCATCAAGTTCAACCCTCCCAACATCTAGAAAAAATCCTTTAGACTCCAAAGGCAATCAGAAGTTTTTCATGGATCAACCCTTTTTGAAAATGTGATGTTTATTTATTAGAACGATGTTTCATGATGCTAGGAAAGGATCGCAGTTTAGAATCTTGCTGTCTTGGTATTCTGGTATATAATTTCAAATTAACATATATTATATGATTAGGTATATTTAGGTCTCTACGTGTACAGTTTTTACCTCAATCGCTGTGTTCACACTCCACTGAATTATGAACACCTAAGAATTTGACTTTTTTTCCCATGTGCTCTGAAATAGTGCCCCTAGCCTCTAATCTGAAATATGGGCACATGCAGATTTTCAAAGCATTAACCAGATTTAGAGATTATTTTATGCAAAGAAACCTGCACAATATCACATAAAAATGATAGACTTTGACTGAGGGCATCAATATCTATTTAAAAATAGCAGATAAAGTGGAAAATTAATAATGCAGGTTGCTTTTACCTCAATTGCTAGACACAATGGGGTGATGTAGAATTGTAACACAACTGCATAATTACAGCAATGCCTAAAATGAAAGCCATTGTTAATCATAAGTATAAAAGTAATACTAATCACCGTCCTATAATATATATATATATATATATATATATATATATATATATATATATAAACACACACACACACACACACACACATATACACATTGTGTGCATAATTATATATATATAATATATATATAATTATGCACACAATGTGTATATGTGTGTATATATGTGTGTGTGTATATATATATATATATATATATATATATATATATACACATACATATACATACATACATACACACAAGATAAATTCTGGTGCAAAGTCAAAAAAGTGGGATAATCAGTCCTTTTAGATTTTAGTGCTATTCTAAAATTCCCCTAAATATTTTTTTTCCGTACTTTCCATTTCTTTTTATTAGGGCTGCAACAACTAATCTATAAACGAATTCGTTGGCAACGAATTTCATTATCGATTAGTTGAATCGATTTTTATCGATTATAAAATGAGGGTGTTATAATCCGTTAGTGTGACTCACAGGAGTCACAGCAGCAGTTGCTACTTACAGTTCCTCCCTGCAGTCACTGCCGATTGGCCCGCCCACTTCCTTTTTCCAGTCCCTCCCTGCAATCGCTGCTGGAGAAAGAAAGGGGCGGGGCCAATCGGCAGTGACTGCAGGGACGGACAGGGAGGAAGAAAGGGGCGGAGCCAAACTGCCGATTGGCTCCGCCCATTTCTTTAGCATCGCCATGGCTGTGACACTCATCTAACTGTGAGTATAAAATTAATATTTGGGCTGCTGAAAGTTAGGGGAGGTGGGGGTTAATTTAGGGGCAGTTATAGTTAATGGGGTGTTTAGGGTTAACTTAGGGGCAGTTATAGTTAATGGGGTGTTTAGGGTTAATTTAGGGGCAGTTATAGTTAATGGGGTGTTTAGGGTTAACTTAGGGGCAGGTATAGTTAATGGGGTGTTTAGGGTTAACTTAGGGGCAGTTATAGTTAATGGGGTGTTTAGGGATAACTTAGGGGCAGTTATAGTTAATGGGGGTGTTTAGGGATAACTTAGGGGCAGTTATAGTTAATGGGGGTGTTTAGGGTTAACTTAGGGGCAGTTATAGTTAATGGCGTGTTTAGGGTTAACTTAGGGGCAGTTATTGTTAATGGGGTGTTTAGGGTTAACATAGGGGCAGTTATAGTTAATGGGGTGTTTAGGGTTAATTTAGGGGCAGTTATAGTTAATGGGGTGTTTAGGGTTAACTTAGGGGCAGTTATAGTTAATGGGGTGTTTAAGGTTAATTTAGGGGCAGTTATAGTTAATTGGGTGTTTAGGGTTAATTTAGGGGCAGTTATAGTTAATGGGGTGTTTAGGGTTAATTTAGGGGCAGTTAAAGTTAATGGGTTAATTTAGGGGGAGTTGTGGTTGATGGGGTCTTCATGGTTAATTTAGGGGCAGTTTTGGTTAATGGGGTCTTCTCTTCAGGATTAATTTAATGCTGAGGACTGAGGGTTAATTTAATTAATTTAATAAAGTTAACTTAAGGTGCAGTTAGAGGTAAAGGGGGGCAAACTGAGGGGAATCTAAATCCTGGGGGCAGTGAAGATTAATCCTGTATTTATTTATAAAAGTATTGTCTCTGTGAACGAGTCTGCAAATTCTATGAGGGCACTATGGCATATCAGGGGGGTATACGGCATACCTGAGGAGGACGGAGTGACATATCTGGGGGTATAAGGCATATAGGGTATATAAGGCATATGTGAGGAGGGCAGTGTGGCATGTCGGGGAGGGCAGTGTGGCATGTCGGGGAGGGCAGTGTGGCAAGCCTGGGCTCAAATATGCATAACTGGGGGGCAGGTTGGGGAAATAAAAACAAGAAAAAATTTTTATTCTGCCGTTTGTTTTTAACATCCTATGTTAATTTATTAAATAATTTAAAATAAATGAAAAATGTAATTTTTTTATCCGATTAATCGAAAAAATAATCGGCCAACTAATCGATTATGAAAATAATAGTTAGTTGCAGCCCTACTTTTTATGATGCTTTAAAACTTCTGCCTCTACCTTTTAAATGTTTTTATTTTATTTTTTTTAAATCAATGTTAAATAAATTGGTAGAATAACAAAAGTATCACAACAGATTTATTCCGAATGTTAAGAAAATGCTTAGCAAATAAATGAACACACAAGTATTCTATAATGGCAAATTTGTCATTAGATTCCTGAAACAATGGTCTTGCACACAACACTCATGAATAATTAATGTTTCCAAGGCAATTTTTGGGTGCGTTCAATACAAACTACACTCGTTTATCACTGTCTTGTTAGCAGCCTGTAGTATGTTAGCAGAAATAACAAGTATCAACAATCTGTAATTTGAAAATCATCCATTATCTTGATCTGCCAATTATAAAGAGTGAAACACTACCAGCGCCCTGTCCATGTGTTCTCAATTACACAGCGTAGCTCGTATGCCCTGCCGCGTACCTCCCTGTCTATTCCAGAATGCCATTCCTTCACTAAATCAGAAAAATGCAGGGATTAGTAAATATTTGGACTGATTGCAGTTAAAATGAAATAAAATTGGCTGTATCAGCAGCGCACTTATGTAAGAAAAGAATTTGAGGTCAGACATAGTACAAGTATGTAAATGAAAAAGAGATTAATGTCATAATAAAGAAAAAAAAGAACAAATGTTCAAGAGGAAATCATAAAATCGCACAAAACAAAGCACCACCGCTGTGTCCTCATCGCAGAGTTTTATGTGATGTTGTTATTACTCCAACTGCTTTGCGTTTCCTTTATTTGCACATTACTTTTGTCTGCGTTTATTGCACTGGACTTGAAAGTCTTTTGGTCTTTCCTTTCATTCTTAAAGACATGTGATCGTCAACAAATATATAGTTTTATTCCACAGAGGGCTGTGAACCTTCCATATCCAGACAGCAAATCTGGCTCGGTGTTTACCGTTATAGTAAATAATATGCTTTAGTGAATATTTGCAAGCACAATGTATACAAGTTCTCTTAAGGACTGGATGGACAACCAGGTTGTTTCTAATTCTTAGCATACAGAATTCCAATTTTAAGATTTGCTATATGATTTCATTAGAACAATTTGTATATTATTTTATGCCCCGTCTGAAACACTTGCCACCCACGAATTTGAGGGTCCAATTTGACATCTGCGTCTGAGATTTGAGTGTTTGAAACAAGAGGCAAGCAGTGGGTTTAAAAGTTCTGAAGATTGATATAAAGAAATAACTTTCAAAATCTATTAACCTTAGAAAACAGGATTAAGGAGTTATTTCTGTTATTACCATAAGAATGAAATCATTTCTATTTCATTTGGGACTTTGTAAAAATGGAAAGGTGATAGTCCAATTGTCTTGTTCCAATCATTGTTGGACTTGGTTAAATGTTTCTGTTGGACTGTAAGTAAACAGTGATTTTTGATCCCTGTCATGATGTCTACAACCTAATGAAAGCAGTCCTCTCAGGCGCATGAGCCATGCTTACAGGAGGTGTCAAAATCCCAGCCTTGGGGGTAGAAACTGGCCAGATTTTCTAGATAACCTAGCAAGAGCTCTAGCAATTCAATTAAAAACTAAAAATGGTTTTTAACCGACTAAATCAATTGTGTTCAAGGAAGGGATTTGCCTAAATTCTGGTCTGCGTGTGGCCAGAAGTCCCATTGAAAAAACAATTAACACTTTTGATGGCATTAAATTTAATAATCTTTAATCTCTTTCAAAAACACTTCATGACGTGGAAGTATAATAGTTTTAAAACAGAAACACAGCATTTATGTAGGAGATACTGGAAATGAAAATATGTTGTGAAAGTTTCATTTTCAAAAGAAAAAAGGTAAATTCGCTTAATTAGGACTTTGCCATCAAATTCAAGATTCCTGATTAAGAATTTACATAAACATCTCTGGCTTTGTGAAGATCAATGTGATGAGTTTCCTTGAAACTCCCTTCGGAAAATTGATAGAAACTAATCTAATAACAGCTAGTCATACACATTAGACTCATAATGGCAAAAAGACAAAATAAAAAAGTGTCTATTGCCTAAACCCTACATGTTTTCCAAATTTTCGAATCTCTCTATATAAAAATCTAATTTTCAGTATTTTCAAAATATAATCCCAAAATCCCAGAGGGTCTGCGAAAAGTAAGGACCCCTTATCAACCATTTCAACGGATTTAAAAAAAAAAAATGAATCCTTTTTTTTCTGATTATATTCCTAGGTTGCCTTTTAACAAGGTTATCACTTTTGCACGAAAGCACAAGTACATCACATTCCTGCTTAACACATGAATTAAACAATCAGCAATTCTATTCTACACTAATCGCAGGACCAAAGGTCACTTCCTTGCATTAAGTTCATAACTTAAACACATCTGAAGATAGCAGCAATAATAACGCTACTGTACAAATACTCGGACGCTAACCAAATATTACAACACAGGAACATTGACATGATTTAAAGGGGCTGTGTCACCGTAAAAACTCTACACTGTGTCAACAATATTGCAATCAAGAGAAAACGAATGTTAAGCTGGTATTGTAAATATATTGCACTAGAGATATATATATATATTATATACTGGATGTATGATGCAGGGCTGGCCAAATTGCTGTCTGTAATCTCAAGCGTCATTAACAGCCCAGAGCCGGCCTGAGAATGGATAATACAGTATTTAAAATCGTTGCTTATTACGGAGTTGCCACCTGAATCTATGGCACGGCTGTACAACTCTGGTCCTCAAGGGCCACAAACAGGTGCTTACAAACGCTGTAAGTACTTTAATCGGAGTTCATTAACCTGTAGGTGAACAAAATAAATTAATTACCATTAGGAGAAGCTACAGCTTCAGAGCCTCAGAGGTCCTGTTTTCACACCACTTTTGGCTCCTTAAAGCAGCCACTCAGTGGCATCAAATCACTCTCACTGTGTTTTAATTAATAGGTGCACTTGCTGGAGGTCTGAGAAGACCCCCTGGAACTGTTGCACACGTCAGCGCTGGAGTTGGCTGGTGCGAGTACACTTTGTGTGTGGCGGCAAGAAGGAGATGTGCTTGGTCAACCAGATCTTCACCAAGCATAGGTGCTGGGAGGTGATGACAGAAGCTTCTTGCATCTTCATGTTTTTCTGTCTTCGTCCATTGCTCCTCCTGGCCTCGCGGTGACCTTCCGCAAAAAGGCAGAGCCGCTGGGCACACGCTGTCTCCCAATTGGCGAAGCGGGCGACAGACCCTTTTGCGGAAGTGCGCAGAAATGCAAAAATAATGCAGATACATTGACAGAGAAAGAGTGGTGCAGAAACACTTCTTGAATCTGCCTTAATTACTCACCCCCCCTGCCCAAAAATGGGTGCACCAGAAATTTGTCCGGATGGCTTTTTTGTCCATTGGCACAAGTCAAATACACATACATCTAAACTTGTTCTCTCTCTCTCTTGCTAATATATATATATATATATATATATATATATATATATATATATATATATATATATATATATATATATATACACACCGTATTGGCTCGGATATAGGCCGCCCCCGTGTATAGGCCGCACCCTAAAAACATTTTTTTAATAGACATGCTGCCACTCTGTCTCCCCTCCCCCCGAGATATGCTGCCACTCTCCCCCACCCGAGATATGCTGCCCCTCTGTCCCCCCCCCCGACTTACCAGAGCAGACTCCCGGGTGTCTTGCGGGGCCGGCGGGGGACATCTACGCAATACGCGTATACAACTTCCAGTGCCGGGACTCAGCGGATGTGCCGGCCCCAGAGGTTGTATACACGTATTGCGTAGGTGTCCCCCCGCCGGCCCCGCAAGACACCCGGGTGTCTGCTCTGGTAAGTCTTGGGGGCAGAGGTAAAACGCATCGTGCGGATGTTCACCGCTGCCGGTGAACGTCTCCACGATGCGCTTAGACAATCTCGGCGTATCAGAGAGTAGGATACGGGTCCCCTGCACCGCTGCGGGGATCTGTATCCTAACCCTGCTGCCTGCCCGGCGCCCGGAACTGCATGTCTCGGGCGCTAGACCCCGAATATAGGCCGCACCCCCACTTTAAAGACTTAAAGTGGGGGAAAAAAGTGCGGCCTATATTCGAGCCAATACGGTATATATATAATAAATATATATATATACACATATACATACATACACACACACATAATGACATTTTATAGACATACATTATACACTTGTAATGGAACAATGTCCACCAAATGGTCATACCCTAACACATGTGGCTTTCACATTGAATAAAGCATTATTTACAGACAGCACTCTAGAGGTGTTTTTCATACTGAGGGAGGATAAAGTCTTCTGAAAACTCCAAAATCCAGTTTCTTGATGTGCTAACTTTACCTGTGCTTTACAGTTCTTGTTAAAGCAACTCAGTAAAAAGATAACATAAAATGAATCATCTTTTCATAACATGAAAGGAACAAATGTTTCATTCTACAGCATTGCTCTTAAGCATGTAAGCTCGATTAAACCATTGCTTTCAACCCGTGTTTTTTTTTTTGTTAGAATTTGCTAGAATGTATTCCATACCCAGATACTAAGAATGGATCAGAGATTTCACATATGTTCTCAAGGTGCAAGACACTAGCAACTACTTAAAGGCATTATTTTTTAATACAAAAACGAACTACTCTTCAGTGTTCACGATAATGTGGCCTCAGTTAGCATGGCAAAAGTGTCACTATTATAATTTAATAATTAAGAATTTTTGACATACATATATACATACATTAGACATGCATATCATCGCCAATATGCTTACCTCCAAGAAACTGGATTCCGCCAGCGACTCTTCCAACAGTCCGAGAAATGAGCTCAGACACACAACATCCCATGATAGCGGTTAGGGCCACCAAGAGCAGAAGACCACATCCAAGACCAGTAACCACTGTGCATATGCGCCACTCAAGACTTGGAATGGCTTGGAAGGAGGCATAGCGACCACACTGTTCTACCATTACAGTCTGAAGATTTTCATCTCTCACCGGGTAGGAACACCGACGGAAGGTGCCAAATGATACAGGTTTATCCAACTGGGATCCCAGCAACCAGTAAGGCATAAAGAACCCAACACAGGATACCACCGCGCACAGAAAAGACAGAAGAGCCCAGACCACCCCTGTACATGTCAGACTAGATGCCATGATGACACTTTCCACAGGGAAATCATCAAAGGTTAAACTGTGTTCGGAAAGATTAATGTATTCAACAGAAAATCCTCCGAGTGATCCAGAAATGCAATTTAATCCTGATGAAGCTCTGGGTAATATTTACAAAGTGTGCAGTCAATACTTGTCCTTCTTCATCGGAGAATCCCTATGAACGAGACAAAACAATAATGTTACAGGTAGAAAAGCTAATAAAATGACAGGTTGTGACTATTTAAATGCCACGGCTAATCAGATAAGTTTTGCAAAGTATCTAATATCAGTATGCTCCACCTCACAGAAGAACTTCTCTCCATACTGTCTCTTTCTGTCAATCTCAGATCTTTTTAAATTCACTCCGACAGCTCTTCATTTAAAAAGAAAATTCGGAACTGCCAGTTCAATCAGTGAATTTCATTTATCAACACAAATGAACAGTGATCTTGGGATATTCAGCGCTGACACAATGCCCGCAAAACCAGCCTGGAAAGAATTCTTTAGAAGACAAGGACTCTGGAACAGCTTGCTTTGTTAGGAGAGATTCTTCATTATTCCAAATAGCCAAAGACACCGGGTGAAAAAGCGTAACCAGATAAACTAAGGAAGGTCATTTCTACTTTAACTGGGACTAGAATGAGGCCATGGTAACTTTGGAATGCCAACATAGAACTTAGATTGCAAGCATGATGTTTTTTAATACATGGTTATGGTAATCGCCACCAATACATTTCTGGGATAGGTCATCTCTATCGCTTTGGAAGGTGAGGACTACAACTCTCATCACACTCCACTAGTCAAAGGCTGGCTCAAAGTTACTTTAATTGGTACTGCGAGGGAATATACAGGTACATTTTCTGCAGGGACTTGGTACTGGCTCCTCAGCAAACGTGATCTACAACTCACACCATCCTCAGTCACTATTTAACAAGCTGAAGGTGGTGGGATTTATAGTGCACAGAGATCGGGTTGTCTATCTTTAATTGTAAGCTTTGTTTGCTTGAGGCAATTATAAATGTTCTACATTCTTGGCTAGACCTTGATATTTCTTCAAGGCATTCCAATGCTTTCATCATATTTTCTCCTATGATTCTCTTTCCATTCCTCTGTTCCTCTTGCCCTTTCAGCCTTTTCTAAATGCCAGTTGCTTCTTGTGATCCTCTCATTGCGTGTAATCAGAGTGTTTGGAAGTCTATAGCTCAGCCACTTGGGACAAAGCTCAGCAACTGGAGGATTCCCTAGACTTCAAATAAGACATGTATTAACCTCTAAAGTGCTGGAGGGTCTAACATATCATTTCTTCATCATCTTCTTTCACATTTTTACAAATATTCTAAACTCACATTCCATATTCATACATATGAATCTGAAATTAACCATTTCAACACCAAGCAGTGAGGAAAAAGAACCACACGGTTTTTAAAGGGCTAAATCCCCTGCTCATCACAAATCTACTAAACTATGTATGATATCTACATATCTATCATATGAGGGTTACTGACCAGCATCAAAAAGTGATCGACCACAACTCACTGCTGATTCTTGGACCTCATCAATGTTTGATGAACTTGAACACGAAAAAAAAAACATTGAACCCACACATAAAAACTGGATAAAATAAGAGCAGGGTACTAGCTCTTCCAGACACACGGAGATCAGATCACTTACATCTGTTTCACTGGGAATGAATAGGAAAGCTGGGCATCTAGTAGATCCTGCTGGGGTTCCCACAGTCCTATACCAGATGTATAAATTAGGCACAGATCCTGTTCACAGGCTGGAGATCGGCTTCTTCTCTGGGGTCAGATCTTCCACCCCAAACACTGTAATTCCAAACCCTGGATTCCAGAGCTGTAATGCTGCTCACTGCCGGCTGCTCGCTTCTCCAGCACTTTGGGTCTAGAGGTCTGATCAGCTCCCACCCACCCGAGACCCAGCACTTTCCCCCTTCAGCAGTGGAAATGTTACCGATACATTCCTAAAGACTGAGAGAAAGAGAGAAGCTGAGGGGAGGAGGGATGATCACTCGTGTCAAACTCACAGGGGAACCATCAATCGCCGAGAAGCCCTCCCACGGCCCTGCCCACAGCACTAGCGGAGGCCAGTGGGGTATAGGCAGGGATGCAGCTCGGCTGGGAGCTGGGAGGCTCTGGTCTCTTTAAAACTTGATTTTTTTTTGGATCTCCATTTTTAATACAAATTATGCAGAAAGTGCACACATCTGGGAAAAGCATATTCAAGATCAGCCAGCACTGCATTTCAGACAACGCGGCGGAATATGATGGCGCTATATAAATCAATAAATAATAATTATGAAAAGTTGCCCAGCAAATCGCATGAGAAACATATAAAAGAAAATGACAAAACAAACACAGGCATAAACCGGCACAAGCAGTTAAAGGGACAGTTTAGTATCCTTGACACAACCAACAAGGAAATGAAAACAAAAGCCATAGCTAGAAGCTGCCGCCCTTCTGCTGCAGCTGCCCCCTTCTCTGTGGTTTGACAAACCGTGCCACTGATTGGCTTGAGGAGGCTAATTGTTGACAGGAAAGCGCTACCAATGAAATCACATGCCACACATGCGTATGGAGGTCTGAACCGACCCCAGACAGTAGTGTTCCCCAAGCCAGTGCTGGAGCTTGCTGGTAGTAAGCATATGAGGTGTAGGGAGACAAGAAAAAAATGGATCATTCCATGCAGCCTGGGAAATTTCATAATCTGTTAGATGACTTCTGTGGAGCAGAATGAGTAACATGGTCTATGGGAAGATGATGTATGGGAAAGATCTACTCCTGTGTATCCACATTTTCTTGTATAACCCCATCGCATGCCCTGCCCTATGAGACATTTCTTCTACTTTTCTGTGCTCCTCTAAAATGGAGAAAATCCTGAACCAAAAAGGGGACCAATGAAGACTTCCATGTACACTCTTGATGGGATTATGCCAGGAAGATGATGAAGTAAAGCTATAGCAGGTTATTTTATATGTTCATCTGATGCTCAA
The DNA here is from genome assembly GCA_023333645.1 of Sceloporus occidentalis. Classification (NCBI taxonomy): domain Eukaryota; kingdom Metazoa; phylum Chordata; class Lepidosauria; order Squamata; family Phrynosomatidae; genus Sceloporus; species Sceloporus occidentalis. Next base: position 1,421,688 of record JALMGF010000068.1, read on the forward strand.
ATATCACTGACTCCCAGAATGCTCAGTTTGCATTTTGTCCAAGATCATTGTCACTGGAGTGTCCATGGATGTCTCTCTCCTGATTAGTTGAGTATCATAGGACTCAGTCCGCTGCGGCACCAATAATTTCCTATCCCTCCTAGCTGAGTGATTATGATGGGAGTGATAGCCTGTGGTTTCCCGTAACTGTTACAATCTCTAACAAACACCAATATAAAACAGTAATAAGGTTTGTAAACATTCATTATACTGTTACTAAAATGCGTAGTCCTAACTTTATGACTCACAGTGTAATAGGATGCCTACAGTGCCGCTTCTAAATGTCGCTACTAAAGCTATAGAAATTATTTTATTACTCTGCTAAACCCAATGTCTTTACACATAAACATATTCATAATAGCCATATGCTTGTCCCCATGCATGTTTAACCCATTGACTGCCAGGGGTCAGGACTGTTTTTTTCCCACCATGGTTTTGCATACATATTTTATATGCGTGTGTATAATGAAAGAGCACAAGGTTTAGTCCCAAATGGAATGTATCTCGCACCCAAATCTGTACATAGCTACACTGCAAAGTGGGGAAACACAGCCCTAGGTAGAGGTGATTAAGGTGTTTCATACTTTATTGTAGACTTTTGGGTCCCTGGGGTTGAGTATCCGGAAGAGCAGGGTGAGCTGGTTCTCCAACCCACGTTCAGGGAGAGCACAATAAAGTCCTGTCCAGGTTTTCTTCTATGCTGAGCCCTGAGGTGTTACAGGTAATTACACTCACCTGTTTCCTGTTTGCATAGTTGAAGGGGACACCAGGCTCTGGGCCTACCATGGACCTTATCAGTTATGGTGGGGAGATCGACGAACTGCTCCAGATTTTGAAATGCTTTCGGACGGTGTGAATAAGCAGACACCTAGTTTAACCCCTTCCTCACCGGTGACGTACCTGGTACTTCCTGGTTGGGTGTCACCCACAGACCGGGACGTACCAGGTATGTCATCGATGACGCGCGATCCAGCGTCGATATGGACGCTGGGATTGCGAGGGGCGGCTGCTACTGACCGCTGGGTGTCCCCAGCGATCCGTAGCAGCAACTCCCCCCTCAATTCTGTGCATGTGATCGCTTTGAAGCGAATCACGAGCATGGAATTAAAATATTTAAATAAAGCTGCGGTCTTCAAGGGAAGACGCAGTGCAAGAACGCCGGTACGGAAAGGGTTAAGGCAAACCATCATATGATATGACTGCAGTTAAATAAAAATATAAGAATAACAATTTTCTTAAAAGCCCACTACCTTCCTTAGTAAGCGTATCCAATGGTTGTGGCTGTAAATACACTATATGACCAAACGTATGTGTACACCTGACCATCATGCCTATATGAGCTTGTTGGACATCCTATTCCAAAACCATGGACTTTAATGATGTTGTGTCCCTCCTCCTTGAGGTTATAACAGTCTCCGCTCTTCTGGGAAGAGTTTGCGGCAATTTTTTTGCCCATTCAGTCAAAAGAGCATTTGTGAGATCAAACACTGGTGTTGGATGAGAAAGCCTGGCTCACAATCTGTGTTCCAATTTATCCTAACAGTGTTCAAAGGGGGTTAAGATAAGGGCTCTGCGCAGCCACTTGGGTTCCTCCGCATCCAAATGACTGATTTTATGGAGCTTGCTTTGTGCACAGGGGGACAGTCATGCTGAAACAGGAAAGGGCCTTCCCTAAACTGGTGTCACAAAGTTGGAAGTTTTTTGCTCTACAGCTACCATCATCAGTCCACAGAAGCTCATCAGATGTTTGTGGCGATGTCATTGTATTAGCAGGGATCATACCTTTTTCCTGCATGCTGGCAAGCAGACTTCACAATGGATCAGATGGCTGCATGCTGTCACTTTTATTTCTGACCAATCAGCAGAATTTTGTTTGCCAAGCATGTTTTCCTGTAACTGTGATATTTTCCTTTCCATTGGGAAGGAGAATGATGGCTGCCAATCAACTGTTTCGCTGATCAGTGAAGTAAAACTCCATTTATAACCTCTTGTACTATCAATTCTCCTTCTTCAAAATATGATTCCCTCTTGTACTATGTTGAACATTTAAATGTAAATATCTTTACACTGTGGAGATGGGGTCTCCAGAACTGTGCAGACCAGAGATCTGTAACATGGCGGAATCGTCTCCCTCTTTTACCCTTAATGTATCTATGTAGCTATACAGCCCAGCACCATGCTTGTATTTTCTGCTATTTTGTTACATTGTTTTCTTACCTTTAGTTCCTCAGAAATAATTACTCTGAAATCCCTCTGTTGTCACAGGCAGCACAGTATCCCTAATACTATGTTTCGCCTTTGGATTTTTAAGCCCCTAGTGCATTATTTTACATAATGCTGCCGACTATCATTTTTCTAATTTGTGTAAATCTTTAGCCATTTCATTTATTCTACCAGGAATGTCTAACTTGTTGCAGACCTATGTATCGTCAGCAAAAAGTTATACCTTGCTGTCGAACCTCAGTCAGCTAGACCTTTTGGCCTAATTTACATACCTAAATTTCATTAACATCTCTCCAGTGGCGTCGCTACAGGGGGGCAATTGCCCCGCCTAAGTTAATCCCCCCTGTTGCCCCCCTGCCGAATTTGGAAAAAAAGTCGCAATGCGACTTTAAATCCCGTCTTTTTTTTACATTTTTTTAATGCGGAGGAGAGAGCGGTGCCGGCATTTCATCCTGAGCGCCGAAATATGACGTCATATTTCGGAGCTCAGCAGTGAAGCAGCGGCCACCGCAGCAGAGAACGAAGACAGAATCCTCGTGCTCCCGTCGCTGGACCCAAAGGTGAGAGAACTACAAAGGGGGAGGGTAGATAGTGAGTAGGGAGCGGGGTTAGAAAGTGATAAGGGAGGGAGAGGGGGTTAGAAAGTGATAATGGAGGGAGAGGGGGTTAGAAAGTGATAAGGGAGGGAGAGGGGGTTAGAAAGTGATAAGGGAGGGAGAGGGGGTTAGAAAGTGATAAGGCAGGGGCGTCCAACATGCAGACCTCGAGGTGCGGCCCGCGTAAGATCGCCAGCCAGTGCAACCGATCTTACGCGGGCCGCACCTCGAGCATGTACTGGCTGACTTGGCATGATAGGAGTGTGATTGCTAACAGCAATCAAAGTCCCATCATGCCTAGGTTCCAGCACTTACACATCCGACCAGTAAATGCTGGAACCTAGGCATGATGGGACTGTGATTGCTGTTAGCAATCACACTCCTATCATGCCAAGTCAGCCAGTACATGCTGAAACCTAGCTAGCTGCCCCCCTGTGTATTGATGCTGCCAGCAGTATGGGGTCTACACATCACTTACAGCCACCCTGTACCAGCATGTACTGGCTTACTTGGCGTGATAGGAGTGTGATTGCTAACAGCAACCACAGCAAGCACAGCCCCATCATGCCTAGGTACCAGCATTTACTTGTTGCCTGGGTATGATAGGAGTGTGATTGCAGTGTGGACGCCAGGGCTGGCTTTGGGGTATGCAACCTGTGATCTATGCGTGTAATTTAGGGGGTTTTAAATATACCTTTTAATGACGTGTTTTTTTGTGAATTCCAATTGATCTATACCTGAAAAGCTGGGGTTGTGTGTTATTCTGTAGATCCATATCTGCTATGCTATGTTTCCATACATTATTTATGTATACCTGCAAATACAGGGTTAATATCTCTTATTCAGTTGATTAATACCTGCAATGCTGTTTCCATGTATTTATTTGATCTATACCTGCAATGCTACGTTTCATATACTATTGTATACCTGCAAATACAGGATTTGTATGTCTGATTCTGTTTATTTGAGATCACAAGTGAATTTCAGTTGATTTATACATGCAAAGCTTGGTTTGTGTGTTAATGTGTTGATCTATACCTGCTATCGGCAACTGGGGCTAATGTTAATATATATGGGCAGCAGGGGCATCAATACACAAGGGGCAAAAACACTAAGAGGGGTATAAACGACAATGCAGTGTGAAAAATCCATCCTGATGTAGACATCTGTGACGTAGATTGTGTCCTGCTGTTTGTGTGTTTTTGGTTATCAGTGTACCTGAGCCTGTCCTCAGTGTGTGTGTATAGGTGTTGGTGTGGCAGAGCCTGTCCTGGTGTGTGTTCGGTTGTCAGTGTGTCAGAGCCTGTCCTGGTGTGTGTGTTTGGATGTGGGTGTGGCAGAGCCTGTCCTGATGTGTGTGGGTGTCTGTGTGGCAGAGCCTGTCCTGGTGTGTGTGTGTTTGGTTGTTGGTGTGGCAGAGCCTGTCCTGGTGTGTGTGTCTGGGTGTCGGTGTGACAGAGCCTGTCCTGGTGTGTGTGTCTGGGTGTCGGTGTGACAGAGCCTGTCCTGGTGTGTGTGTCTGGGTGTCGGTGTGACAGAGCCTGTCCTGGTGTGTGTGTCTGGGTGTCGGTGTGACAGAGCCTGTCCTGGTGTGTGTGTGTCGGTGTGACAGAGCCTGTCCTGGTGTGTGTGTGTCTGGGTGTCGGTGTCATAGAGCCTGTCCTGGTGTGTGTGTCTGGGTGTCGGTGTGACAGAGCCTGTCCTGTTGTGTGTGTGTCTGTGTGGCAGAGCCTGTCCTAGTGTGTGTGTGTGTTTGGTTGTCGGTGTGGCAGAGCCTGTCCTGGTGTGTGTGTCTGTGTCACAGAGCCTGTCCTGGTGTGTGTGTCTGGGTGTCTGTGTGGCAGAGCCTGTCCTGGTGTGTGTGTTCAGTTGTCAGTGTGGCAGAGCCTGTCCTGGTGTGTGTGTTTGGTTGTCGGTGTGGCAGAGCCTGTCCTGGTGTGTGTGTGTCTAGGTGTCGGTGTGACAGAGCCTGTGTTGGTGTGTGTGTTTGGTCATCTGTTTCCTGGCACTTAACTTACAGTAGGAATTATTTAATTTATATTTATCCACAGATAAAATGCCCTCCTGAAGTTGTAGTGACTTCAGGGGACAAAACGTTCAAGGCCCTGAAATCATTTAGTGGAAAAGTTATTTATTGCGTTATAATATTTATTTCAAGGATTAGTCGCACTCAATTGTGGCTTCAGGCTTCCGATGTTGAATGATCAAGTATTATTTTAGCCCAATAACAAAAGTATAATTCCATAGCACATTACTTTTGGAAATTATTAATGCCCCCCCAGTTTGACTGTGGTATCTTGTGTGCCCCCCCTATATATTGTTTCTAGAGTCGCCACTGCATCTCTCACATGATCCAACTCTAAATGAATTGGAGCTCCTAACTGTAATAGCACAGCAGAGACCCACACTCATAAATCATGAGTAATTTTCAACTATAGTATGCTGTAGTGCCTAGGAACCAAATATTTATTTTAACATACAGCAGTCGATTTTAATACACTGTTTCCTTCAAGTACGTTCATTGATTGTTTTATTATTGAAGGCTCATGATGATTTCCAGAAAGTAATGCACCATGTTAACAAGGACAGATTCATGGAGGAGCGTCACTGAATGGTACAATCTTCACGCACCTCTATTGAGATGCCACGGGCCTCCTGGTTTTGACAAGCAACATGCCCCACAGTGCCACATTTGCCCCAAATAGCTTGTCTGTGCCGTTTTTGATCCCAAACAGCTTGTCTGTGTCATCTATGCTACACAGAAAATGTCTGTGTCCCAAGAAGCCTGCCTGTGCCATCTTTTTCACCAAATACCTTGTCAATGCCCCCAAACAGGCTGCCTGATCCGTCTTTGCCCCTAAATCGATCGGATGAGCGGGTATTACTCGTATCGACCCCTGCGACCATGATTGTTATGCCAATGAATATACATATGAAATGGTTTAAAGAATTATAGATAATGAAAGATTAGTTTTACCTTCGTCACCTGTTGTTTCTGTAAGTCAAATTGTTATGTTATATACTACTTGTTATGTCCTGTCTACCCATTGTACAGCACTATGGAATATGATGGTGCTATATAAAACAATAAATAATAATGTATATTGATATCTATATATATATACAGTATATATTTATATACAGTACATGAGTGTCTACTTGTGTATCTGTCAAAGTGGGAATTAATGATTTGAGTATATGTCAGCATCAGTAAGTGATGATGGGCTGGCAAGCCTATATTTATTGCAAATTTTAAAATGTACTTGAGTAATGGCCAATAGCTGGAGGTTTTTGTTATTATGAGGTTTTCGCTTTAAATTTCCCAGTATTCTCAATAATCCTATTCAAATGCAGGTGGAGAGCCAGTAGTCAGTCAGAGCTTTCCTTTCTCTTTCTATAATGCAAATAAAGAAGTAGCAAGTACTAATATTACATAAAAAAAAGAAAATAGTCATGGTTAAGACATAAGTCTCTATGTCCATCCCTTGGTCCATCACTTACCCACCTATTCAATCTTTCTCTATCATCTGGATCTGTACCATCTGCCTTCAAGCATGCGCTAATCACACCAATTCTAAAGAATCCTTCCTCAGACCCCGTCTGTTTGACTAACTACCGCCCTATCTCTCTGCTTCCTTTTACCTCTAAGCTGCTTGAACGGATTGTGTACAATCGCCTCACTAACTTCCTCTCCTCTAATTCCCTCCTTGACCCTCTACAGTCTGGTTTCAAACCTCTTCACTCTACTGAAACAGCTCTAACAAAAGTCTCCAATGACTTGCTCTCTGCCAAAGCTAAAGGTCACTACTCTATTCTAATTCTACTGGATCTCTCTGCTGCTTTTGATACTGTTGATCACCACCTTCTTCTTGACTCACTTGCTTCTATGGGCATTCGAGATACAGCTCTCTCCTGGATCTCCTCATATCTGTCTAACCGTTCCTTCTCTGTCAACTTCTCAGGCAACACATCTTCGCCCCTTCCACTTTCGGTTGGTGTCCCCCAAGGTTCAGTCCTTGGCCCTCTGCTGTTCTCTCTTTATACTTCCTCTCTTGGCAAACTAATCAACTCATTTGGCCTCCAGTATCATCTATATGCAGATGATACCCAAATCTACCTGTCTTCTCCTGATCTCTCATGTCCCGGATCACCAGCTGCTTGTCTACTATTTCTTCATGGATGTCACAACACTACCTGAAACTTAATCTTTCTAAAACGGAACTCATTATCTTCCCTCCCTCCATCTCCACTCCACTACCTGAATTCTCTATCACCATTAACAACACAACAATCTCTCCTACTAACCAGGCCCGATGCCTTGGGGTCATCCTTGACTCAAACCTCTCCTTCATCCCTCACATTCAGTCCCTCGCCAGATCCTGCCGCCTGCACCTAAAAAACATCTCTCGTATCCGCCCATTCCTCACCCAAGAATCCACAAAAACTCTGGTTCATTCACTTATCATTTCCCGTCTTGACTACTGCAACACTCTTCTGGTTGGCATTCCACTGTCTCGACTCTCTCCACTACAGTCTATCCTTAATGCCGCTGCTAGGCTCATCTTCCTTGCATGTCGCTCCTCTTCTGCTTCCCCCCTCTGTGAAACCCTCCACTGGCTCCCAATTACCTTTAGAATTAAATTTAAGATCCTGGTACTGACATATAAGGCCATCCATAATACTGCTCCTCCGTACATTTCTGACCTCATTAGCAAATACTCTCCTACTCGATCCCTACGTTCCTCCCATGGGCTAAGGCTCTCCTCCTCACTCATCACCTCTTCCTTTTCCCGTCTACAAGATTTCACTCGAGCTGCCCCATATCTCTGGAATCTTCTCCCAAGGAACCTTCAGAATTCACCCTCCCTCCCGACATTCAAGAAACATCTAAAAACCCACTTCTTCAGAGAAGCCGCACCATCTTAGCTGCTAGAACATCCTTGTCATTGATACAACCCCCACAATACCTCTCACCCTTTCTCTATGCCTTATGTTTATCACCCCATTTTCCCTCTAGATTGTAAGCTTGCGAGCAGGGCTCTCTCCACCAAATGTATCGGTTTGTCTTAGTCTGTCAATTCTTGTCTTGTCATATCCCTTGAATTTATGTATTGTATTAAGCGCTGCGTAAACTGTTGGCGCTATATAAATAAAAGATAATAATAATAATAATAATAATAATTAAGCATTTAATTTATATTTAGGGGAAATTCCATTAAAAAAACCTTTTTTTTATATTTAAAGATAAACTCCTCCTAGTGTATTTTGTTTTAATTATTACCAATTCACTTTAGAATATAATTTATATGACAAAGTATGTGGACATCTGACCATCAAACCTACTTGAGGTTGTTGGACATGACATGCTATAACCAAGGACATTAATATACAGGTGCCCCCCTTGTGACTATAACAGTCTCTATTCTTCTGGGTAGGATTCTCATAAGATTTTTTAGTGTGTCTGTGGGAATTTGTGCCCTTTCAGCCGTAAGAGCATTTGTAATTCCTCCTAAAGGTGCTCAGTGGGGTTAAAGTCAGGGCTCTCTGGAGGCCACTTGAGTTCCTCCACACCAAACTCATGGCTTTATAGACCTGGCTTTGGGATGGAACAGGAAAAGGCCTTCCCCAAACTGGTGCCACAAAAGTGGAAGCCTACAATTGTGTAAAATGTATTTGTATGCTGTAGCATTAACATTACCATTCACTGGAACTAAGGGGCCTAGCCCAAACCCTGTAGGTAGCGTTTTTCTGGCATCCTCCAAACACAGATTTGTCCATCAGATTTGTCCACATGCTTTTGGACATTTGGTGTATTTCCAATGTATGTATGTATGTAGGGTGGTATTAAAGTGCCTGTCTCTTCAAACCTATGGAATTAATGATGGGGGAGGAGGGGAAGAATGTCAATACTTTTGAGAAGGTCTTACTTCATTGACCCCATTCATTTCAGCCTTGAGGCAAAGATGGAGTTAATAGGATCAAACAGACAAAAAAGCAAGTCAGGGGAAAACATGAACATTTTTCATCTCATCTCCTAGAAATTCAGCTTGATAAAGCCTTTCAAGAATGTGATTATTCCCCGTTTAAAGCTTCACGTGACACAAGGCAAAGCAGGCTGTTGTGGTTGCTGGTTCTGAAACACAATATAAAGCTACATTCCTTAACAGGTCTTGCAATTTCCCTACAAACACTCATGTAATATAGGTCAGGTTGTCAGAGGAACCAGGAATTGCAGCAAATGATTGAAACAATGACTTTTATCTCATCTCAATGGATTAACACCGTTTATCATACATTCTGTGTTTGTATATTTAAAATGAAATGTTGATTTATGTTGCAGACTTCAAGTAAATGTTTGCTTTTTGTACATTTTATGTCAAATGTAAAGATAAATAACATAATGATGATATGGACAGCACTATTATGCTTTGGCATTTTTTGGAAACAAATATCACGGTTTTAGAAAACATATAAACCAGAATCAATAATTCTATTCTTTTGACAACACAAGATAAAATGTTTGGATGTTGGACCTAATGGATTGTAGGAGTAGGGCTTGGACACATAATTTGAAAATGGTGGACCAGCTATAACGGATGTTGGTTTAACTATCATAACACCCCATTGTATGTGTTCGATTGATACTGGTCCCTGCCTCTACTGCAAAACCCACCAATGTATAGTGAAACAGATGTGTACAGAAATAAAATTTCCTATTATTAACCATTCCTTCTTACAGGCTGGATACTATGCAAATGCATCTTGACTTGGAGATTTGGGGCTACAACTGTCGATTATTTGTGTGTTGGATTTAAAGTACATTCTTATAAAAAGGGAAGAACCATTTTCAGTAGAATAGTTTCATGACAAGGATGGATGTTTTCAGGATTAGTTACAATTTATTTTTACAATGTAGGAAGTGAATTGTCTTTGAAACAATGTATTTTATGTTTAAATAACACTAACATATAATTTTTATTTTAAAAATAGTTCTGCCACTTTGGACTAAAACAAGCAAATTTCGTAAACATTTTACAGAAGGTGTACATATAATAACTTTAAAAAAAAAAAAAAAAAAAAATAACCCATATGCTTACTGGTAGTTTCAACTCTGTATAACCAAGACCAAAGAGGTTTATTATTAATACTTGCCAGGATTTGGCACACAGGCTACTGGACACCTACTGTGAAGCTCGCCAGGAACTTGAGCAATAATCGACTCATGTCTATGCGCTGGCTGCATTACTTTGCCACACTACCTCAGCTACCTCAGAACCCTCCTGTGGAGGATGAGAAGATCATCGTGGCTAGTAAGACAGCTTATAAATTGCCCATTAGTGCCCCACAACTAGGCAAAACTTTAGCTTTAATATATGGCACGCCAGGATGTGTTTCATGCATTGAACAGCACTAAAAGAACAAAGTATAAAAAGAACACTTTATTGCTCTTGGCATATAGCTTCTTTACCTATATTTAGGTAATTGGCAAGCCAATTAGGGAATAGGTAAGCCAACGCCAATCTGCCCCCTGGACCTGCCGCCTTAGATCTAGACCTAACCCAGAATACGTTGCTGGTAATATGCAAATGATACGTGCAATTACTCTGGACCATATATCCAAACGTCACTATCAAGTGAAGATGTATGTCTACATATAGCTCCACTGAAATGTCTATTTTGCCAGTTCAAACTGTATATAGTGTTAATGTTTAAACTGTGTGTTGCTCCTTACTAAGCCTAAATGATTACTTTGTGACATTTTGCACTAATGGATTAAATATGGATTTTACGCACAGCCAGCTCTGTCACTCATATGATGCCTGTGTCTAGCAATTCGCTCTGCTAATGTTAACCAAATAACGTGATGTTTGCAGAGCCTTCTAGTATAATTTGGGGAAAAAATGCATTCAGTGCTCAAAACACGTTTGATTAATATTACAACAAAAGTACCTCACAAATATCCCTCTTTACTTTGCCCCCAATGCTTTCATCCATAGCAATAGGGTTTCTAAAAGGGGGAACCACGTAAGGCTGATGTGTCTATGATTCTAAATACATAGACATGAATTTGTAGTTGGCCTGCTCTTTGCAACTATAGCAGATTCCGCTCCTCTGGGTAGGCTTTCCACAAGAGCATTTGTGAGGTCAGGTATTGATGTTGGATGAGAAGGCCTGGCTCACAATCTCTGTTCCAGTTCATCCCAAAAGGTGTTCGATGGGGTTGAGGTCAGGGCTCTGTGCGGGCCGGTCAATTTCTTCCACACCAAACTCATCTAACCGTGTTGTTATGGAGCTTGCTTTGTGCGCTGGGGCACAGTCATAATGGAATAGAAAAGGGCCTTCCCCAAACTGTTCCCACAAAGTTGGAAGTGGAGCATTGTTTAAAATGTCTTGGTATGCTGAAGGGGACATGTATTTTTTAGGGACTTTGGTGTAAATTAAAATATACAAATGTTTTTAAAAAATACATCCTAGCTCAGATAAATTAACATATTACATATACTGGCACTTCAATGCTTAGTGTCAGTGAACTATTTTACAGCAGTTGTTAACTAAGTTGGTATATTGAAAACGGTTTATGAATTTTCACATTGTTATAGAATAAAGGACCAATATTAGAAAAGTGAATAAATCAAAATATCTATTTTATCTACAGGACTTGATACAACAAACCTTTCAAGTCTTTCTGAGACAATTTATGTAGGCATCAAATTAATTAATTTTATAGCTCATTGTTATCCACCTATGTTAATTTTCAATCTGCTATTTAATATAATTGTACTGGATAGCCAAATCATCTAATAATTACTTGATTCAAGCTACCATGACAACTAAATGGATTTAATACCCAATTCACATTGGCTTTTCATAATGTGGAATTCTCCAGCTTTGACATTGACATTAATAACTATCACAATGTAATATTTTGCAGATTCCTTTCAGTGCCTTTTGTAACTTAAAACTGACAAGGTTGCAAAGAGTGAGCGCCATTGGAAAATGGTGTCTCCTTTTATTTGAAATTATCAGAACATGATTGCAAAGTTCAGAGTTTACAGAACTTGTGTCAGGAAATAAGAAAAAAGAATTGGAGAGAATATTGCATAAAGGATTATAAGGCTACAGTAACATTCAAAATTTCAGAACTACATCTGTTAAAATGCATAGGTATTTATTAAAAAATATTTTTTTCTAGCAACGTGCTTGGTGTTTCTTTGTTCCTGAAGTAGTGAGTGATCTCAGTGATCATTTCATCTCTAATGAACCAACTTCCTTTTTACTCCACTACTACTTTAGCGATCTGTGAATATAAGTAAAACCTTTGTTGCATCCATTTATCCCCAGGCACTGGAAACGAGACAGACACCTCTATAAGGGAATGACATCAAGAAGTTTAAAATGGAGAAATAGATAACTACGACAGAAGGCAAGATACAAAAATTCCTAAACATATTGTCCCATTGGTATGACTTTGTAACATTGGTTATATGTAAGAATTTGCTGGGTCAAAAGACCCCCTTCTTAGATTAAGTGCTAATTTATTTTTTTTTGCCTGGACAGGGGCTACTGAAACTTCACTTCTACTTTCTTCAACAAACAGATGTTCCTCTAGGCCTTGAATTGGATCCCTTACGGCATGACTTCTGATAGTACAAGGCGAGATGATGACTTCCAAAGGGGGAATTGATTTTTTACGGTTCAATAATATTTATTTTTTTCATGTTGTAAAAGTTTAAAACTATCTATATGACAAATTGGTTGACATTGGTTGACATTTACCTGTCTTTCTTGTTTTGCCTGATGCTGTCAACATAACATGCAGTTCAGATTCGGTGTAAGTTTGTACTTGGCAATGCATTGTGTGTATACACACAAACTGCTACTCATGCCCTGACTGTGATACATACTTAACCTGGTATGGTATGGAATGTCTTACTTGGTCACATTATCCATATGGCTTCCAGAGTATCAGCGCAACTTTTTAAACGCAAAATAAAGCAAATGAGTATAAAAACTGAGTCTGGGTCAGATGATTTTTAATGTACCCCTGGGGTTTAGTCGCTAAAAGGAGAGTTGAGGCTTCAGCTCCTTGATTTCAATATGCATTATGAAAATCCAATCTCAGTTAGCATCTCCTGCACGAAGAGCTTTGCTGCCCTGTATATTCTTGTATAGTTAAAGCAATAAGACTTCTTCTAAGTCTCCTCACCCATTAAATTATTCATTACACAGGGACAGCTCAGTTCTTCCTACTAGAGAAATCTGCTAGTGTTGCCCCTTAATGATAAAGTGTAGGAATTAAAAAACACAACTCTCCAGCAAACTCTCTTGCCGGTGGGCCCATAATGAATTAACAAGAAATGGATTTGCATGGCTGGAGAGTACTTCTACCGTCGTGCACCATTTCATAAAGCTCCCCACATCACAAACGATAATAATCCAGGAATTATCAACCATAGATCATCTTGCTCATGTCGTACACGTCCGATAATATAAGGCTCCTCTTTAAGGGAATATTCCTCGGTGTGTAAATCATTATTCTTTGTCACTGTACAATTGTTCCTATTCTGCCAATAGGACAGGGGAGGCAAGAGAACACTTGTTAAAAACACAGCTGTACCATTATCTTCAGTAAAGAAATAATTTGACGTTTAAATGACTGTAGTAAGATCAAGTACCGGCACTTATGGAATGCTATGGAATAATTATTATGTTTTTACTTCTCACAGGAAGGAAGTCGAGTCCTAAATGCAATTATATTTCAATTTGGAAAATAGTTTCAAAGCATTTATAGCAACCTGCATTAAGGATCAATAATGCATGTCAGTCCGTATCCTTTTCCAGTAAACAGTTTAGGAAACACCATACCTTCTTAACAGTGGCGACTCTAGAAACAATATATAGGGGGGGCACACAAGATACCACAGTCAAACTGGGGGGGCATTAATAATTTCCAAAAGTAATGTGCTATGGAATTATACTTTTGTTATTGGGCTAAAATAATACTTGATCATTCAACATGGGAAGCCTGAAGCCACAATTGAGTGCGACTAATCCTTGAAATAAATATTATAACACAATAAATAACTTTTCCACTAAATGATTTCAGAGCCTTGTAACGTTTTGTCCCCTGAAGTCACTACAACTTCAGGAGGGCATTTTATCTCTGGATAAATATAAATTAAATAATTCCTACTGTAAGTTAAGTGCCAGGAAACAGATGACCAAACACACACACCAACACAGGCTCTGTCACACCGACACCCAGACACACACACCAGGACAGGCTCTGCCACACCGACAACCAAACACACACACACCAGGACAGGCTCTGTCACACCGACACCCAGACACACACACACCAGGACAGGCTCTACCACACTGACAACGGAACACACACACCAGGACAGGCTCTGTCACACCGACACCCAGACACACACACCAGGACAGGCTCTGCCACACTGACAACTGAACACACACACCAGGACAGGCTCTGTCACACCAACACCCAGACACACACACACACCAGGACAGGCTCTGTCACCCCGACACCCAGACACACACACCAGGACAGGCTCTGTCACACCGACACCCAGACACACGCACTAGGACAGGCTCTGTCACACCGACACCCAGACACACACACCAGGACAGGCTCTGCCACACCAACAACCAAACACACACACACACACCAGGACAGGCTCTGCCACACAGACACCCACACACATCAGGACAGGCTCTGCCACACCCACATCCAAACACACACACACACCAGGACAGGCTCTGACACACTGACAACCGAACACACACACCAGGACAGGCTCTGCCACACCAACACTCAAACACACACCAGGACAGGCTCTGCCACACCAACATCTATACACACACACAGAGGACAGGCTCTGCTACACTGATAACCAAAAACACACAGCAGGACACAATCTACGTCACAGACGTCTACATCAGGATGGATTTTTCACACTGCATTGTCGTTTATACCCCCTTAGTGTTTTTGCCCCTTGTGTATTGATGCCCCTGCTGCCCATATATATTAACATTAGCCCCAGTTGCCGATAGCAGGTATAGATCAACACATTAACACACAAACCAAGCTTTGCATGTATAGATCCACTGAAATTCACTTGTGATCTCAAATAAACAGAATCAGACATACAAATCCTGTATTTGCAGGTATACAATAGTATATGAAACGTAGCATTGCAGGTATAGATCAAATAAATACATGGAAACAGCATTGCAGGTATTAATCAACTGAATAAGACATATTAACCCTGTATTTGCAGGTATACATAAATAATGTATGGAAACATAGCATAGCAGATATGGATCTACAGAATAACACACAACCCCAGCTTTGCAGGTATAGATCAATTGGAATTCACAAAAAAACACGTAATTAAAAGGTATATTTAAAGCCCCCTAAATTACACGCATAGATCACAGGTTGCATACCCCAAAGCCAGCCCTGGCGTCCACACTGCAATCACACTCCTATCATACCCAGGCAACCAGTAAATGCTGGTACCTAGGCATGATGGGACTGTGCTTGCTGTTAACAATCACACTCCTATCATGCCAAGTCAGCCAGTACATGCTGGTACAGGGTGGCTGTAAGTGATGTGTAGACCCCATACTGCTGGCAGCATCAATACACAAGGGGCGCAGCTAGCTAGGTTTAAGCATGTACTGGCTGACTTGGCATGATAGGAGTGTGATTGCTAACAGCAATCAAAGTCCCATCATGCCTAGGTTCCAGCACTTACACATCCAACCAGTAAATGCTGGAACCTAGGCACGATGGGACTTTGATTGCTGTTAGCAATCACACTCCTATCATGCCAAGTCAGCCAGTACATGCTCGAGGTGCGGCCCGCATAAGATCGGTTGCACTGGCTGGCGATCTTACGCGGGCCGCACCTCGAGGTCTCGCGGGCCGCATTTGGCCCGTGGGCCGCATGTTGAACGCCCCTGCCTAATTACTTTCTAACCCCCTCTCCCTCCCCCTCCCTTATCACTTTCTAACCCCCTCTCCCTCTCCCTCCCTTATCACTTTCCCACCCCCTCTCCCTCCCCCTCCCTTATCACTTTCTAACCCCCTCTCCCACCCCCTCCCTTATCACTTTCTAACCCCTCTCCCTACTCACTATCTACCCTCCCCCTTTGTAGTTTGCTCACCTTTAGGTCCAGCGACGGGAGCACGAGGCTTCTGTATTCGTTCTCTGCTGCGGTGGCCGCTGCTTCACTGCTGAGCGCCGAAATATGACGTCATATTTTGGCGCTCAGGATGAAATGCCGGCACCGCGACGGAGGTAGAGGCCTCGTGGAGGAGAATGGGGGGCGCCTAGCCTCCGCATTAAAAAATTTAAAAAAAAAAAGACGGGATTTAAAGTAGCATTGCGACTTTTTTCCGAATTCGGCAGGGGGGCAACAGGGGGGGCAAGGATTAACCTAGGGGGGGCAATTGCCCCCCCTTGCCCCCCTGTAGCGACGCCACTGCTTCTTAACCCCTTAGCTGTCAAAGAAGTGCCCACACCTTACAAATTCCCAAGGAACATTCCTTTCTTTCTAAAAAAAATTAAAAATAAAAAAATTAAAAATAGTACATTCTAGATATATGCCTAGCCCACTACTTGATATACATATTTCAATCAAAATATTTTAACATCTTGGGAAGGGGCGTTGTTAAATTGCAACAATCATTCTACTTCAGGAAATGGTGAAGTCAGGTACATCATGAAAATGTTAAAAAAAAATTACATTTAAAAAAAAAAAATGTTAATATGAACACTTGTTGCCATATAAAGGACTATGTATCTATTGACTTCTATTTCCTTACACTTCTACTACCATACCTAGGAACTCTCTGGATTTGAATCTATGGACAAGGAAGAGGCTTCTGTCCTTGCCTGGACCCCTCCTGCCTCTTCTATTTCTTTTCAGTTCTGCCCATAAATGTACCTTAACCCAGACGCATCCAATTCCTGCCTCCTGTATGGAACATGAGTGGTAGAGAGCAAACTATATTAGATACATATGTAAAGGAAGTGTGGTGCAAAGTTTGAAGAACAGTCAAGAATATCAATTTAGCGAGTTATTTAATGTATTATTTAGGACTTTCATTGCTTGCTTTAGTTATCAGACCACTTCCCGTAATTTGCAACATAACCAGTTTTTTACACAACCCAAAGCATTTTTTTCTGGCTGTTGGTTATCACTAAAATGATATTAAAATGTATCATGTCAATGAACTAAAATGTCATAAAGTAAGATAAAAACACCTCCTACTTGTAACTTTATATAAGAATGAAGAAATGTGTCCTATCTATTTAGGATTTCAATTGTTCCTGTTTTAGATGTTCTGCTGTGTCGGAAAACCACTTCTTATCCTAAGGTTTACAATTTTATTTTGCATCATTTGGGAATGTTATTAGCTTAGTATTATGTAGTTATGCAGATACGATGATTTAGCTAATTCAGACTATTTGGTGTGGTTGAAGTTCATTACAGTCATAAGAATGCAGAGCAAATCCAATTCCATCTATGATGACCAGTACCACTCCACAAAACTTGCACTAGAAATATCCTTTATAAGTATTTCCCATGTTCTCTGCCAGATTGTCATACTGTGTATAATATTCCCACAGAGATATGAAACTTTTGTACCCATATTATGGTATCATAATTTTGTTTTAGTTTACACTCAATAAATGGATATGCTTCAAATACATAAAAGAAAAGTAAGTACACACTGAAATGATTTTTTGTAAGAGATATTTTAATTATTACCACTACTGAAATCAACATTATACGCAAAGTTGCTATTGAGGTGAGAGATATATTTTAATTAGGCCATCAAGAAGAAAACTGGAGTAATGAAAATCCTTCATGGACACAAAACTAATACGTACGGTCCCTTGGGGCTAATATACCCAGTGTGTGAGCTACGCTATACCGCTTGACGCAGACGAGTTCTAGGTCCTCATTAAATCCCCCAGGGACTAGTGTTCCACGTCTGAAAATCTACTATGTCTCTCTGAGACACGATTGATGAACCCATTACACCCTCTCATCTTCTTAGCTATTATCTCAGTCCCAGTGAGAAATGCACTGGAAAATATACTCTCCTCATAATGGTTTTCAACAAAATGTTTTACTATGGTGTATCCGCACATTTTTGTTTTCAAAAAGTTTTTATGTCCTTTCTAGAACTCTTAGAAGTGTCCTGATTTGCTCTCCTAGACAATGAAGTAAATATACACAGGGTGATCACCATAATCACCATAATCGTGAACTCATCAATATTACTTCTATGGGTACAATTACACATATTGCCACACCAAGGCAAGTCAAAGCTCATCATGTGCTATGCCAACGATAAGCTCTTGCATCTCTTCAGTGCTACTGACTCATTGAGCCTTTTCTAACCTAATAATATAGGTTACAGATTGGTTAAAATGTATACTTTCCATGCTCCTAATATTCACATAGTAGTCAAATCCAATTATTACACAGAAATGAAAGGATATATATGAGCCAGAGTTATGAAGCAACCAAAGAGTACTGATATTGGGAAATGGCCACCAAAATCACAGCATTTACAATAACATATTTCCCTTGTCTCTGAAAAGGTTTTCTACTATGTGGTTTTAGAATTTCATATCATGGCTGCCCCTATGCTCCCATATTACAGGCACTCATTAACCAGTCCCTTCTGTGGGGCATTAGTGGCTGAGCATCAGTCAAAATAATTGGGTTGAATGGAGCTCTAAGGTTAGTGTGCCAAATGGTTTATTATATAGGGTAACAGCAATACACAAAGAGAGACAATTGTGGTCATATTATCTGAATTATACATTCCTTAAACTAAAAGTATAGTGTTCTGTATCTAGATTTAAAAATCTAGAAATCCAAAGAAAAAATAAAGTATACAAATGAAGCTTGTATTTATTGAGCACTGTGCCTGTGTAAAATCTTAGATTTAGTACTGCATTTTAAGGAAAATTTTGCTTATGCTAATTTGTACTTTGCATTAATTCATATTCTTTCTCTAAGTGTCCTACAAAGGTAAAACATTGTAGTACACATTAGGATTTACAGTAATTATAGTTATTTTTCACAATAAATTACCAGACCAACTAGGTTTAGAAGGTGGTTTGAATTCCTGAATAGGTCAGTCCAATTACAAAAAACCCCCATACAATTTGCTACTGCTTTTTCATTGTTTTTATTATCTTTGCAATTACTAAAACTTTTCTAGACCTGAACTTGTCTCATTATGGTTCATATTTACTATACACAGTTCCATGCCCTAGTGACATTACAAACAAAAAAGAAGGACCTGTGAATCACTGGTTACAATTATTCAACCTATTATCTGGAGGTCCTGTTACTTAATGATATCATTGTGTCAATTAGAAGTTTGTCAATTCGAAATACATAATTCTCCCTTAATATATTGCATATACATCTGTACATTTTCTGTTTTATGCAATCTTGGCAAGTCCACTACCTATAGAATGTTTGTTTAATAAACAGAACAGTAGATGCACAATATGCTGGTGTGAATCCAAAGCCTGGAAGAGCGTAATTAATACACAATAGTGTCACTTCACACACACAGGGGACCTGATTTTTACCCCAGCTGTATTAGGCTAGGGTCTGGTTCTTGTGCTTCACTTTGGCTGACCTGTCCAGCCCCTTTCAATCCTAATCGGGGACACTTACAGGAAATGGTAAGGGGTGGTTAGGGGACAGGTTATCGCCAAAAAAAGTGTTACTACATGACATGTTGATAGTTTTTGTGTGTTGGAGTAAGCAACTCAAAACTTGTTACAGGGATAGGAAGTATGAGGACAATTATGTCTTTGACAAGGCATGTTGACATTCATGACGGATATAGTATTCATAGTAATCTTAGTAACATAGTAACATAGTTCATAAGGTTGAAAAAAGACCAAAGTCCATCAAGTTCAACCTATATACATATTGTGTCCCTACTGTGTTGATCCAGAGGAAGGCAAAAAACCCTTATGAAGCAGATGCCAATTGCCCCATACCAGGGAGAAAATTCCTTCCCGACTCCAAATATGGCAATCAGAATAAATCCCTGGATCAACGTTCTGTCCCTATTAATCTAATATCCATAACTTGTAATATTATTGCTTTCAAGAAACACGTCCAGGCTCCTTTTGAACTCTTTTATTGAGTTTACCATCACCACTTCCTCTGGCAGAGAGTTCCATAATCTCACCGCTCTTACTGTAAAGAACCCCCGTCTGTGCTGGTGTAGAAACCTTCTTTCCTCCAGCCGTAGAGGATGTCCCCTTGTTATAGATACAGTCCTGGGTATAAATAGGTCCTGGGAGTGATCTCTGTACTGTCCCCTTATATATTTATACATAGTTATTAAGTCCCCCCTAAGCCGTCTTTTTTCCAAACTAAATAACCCCAATTCTGATAATCTTTCTGGGTACTGTAGTCCTCCCATTCCCCTTATTACTCTGGTTGCCCGTCTTTGAACCCTCTCCAGCTCCACTATATCTTTCTTGTACACTGGTGCCCAGTACTGTACACAGTATTCCATGTGTGGTCTGACTAGTGACTTGTACAGGGGTAGAATTATTTCCTTGTCGTGGGCATCTATGCCCCTTTTGATGCACCCCATGATTTTATTTGCCTTAGCAGCAGCTGCCTGACACTGGTCGCTACAGGTAAATTTACTGTTAACTAAAACTCCTAAGTCCTTTTCCATGTCAGTCGTCCCCAGTGTTTTCCCATTTAATACATATTCCCAGCCTGGATTTTTCTTCCCCATGTGCATAACCTTACATTTATCTGTGTTGAACCTCATCTGCCACATCCCAGCCCAAGCCTCCAACCTATGCAGATCCATTTGTAATCGTGCGCTGTCCTCTATTGTGTTAACCACGTTACAGAGCTTAGTATCGTCTGCAAAGATTGATACTTTACTATGCAATCCCTCTACAAGGTCATTAATAAATATATTAAAAAGAATAGGACCCAAAACTGACCCCTGTGGTACCCCACTAGCAACAGTCACCCACTCAGAGTATGTACCATTAATAACCACCCTCTGTTTCCTATCACTGAGCCAGTTACTTACCCACATACACACATTCTCCCCCAGCCCAAGCATTCTCATTTTATGTACGAGCCTTTTATGTGGCACCGTATCAAATGCTTTGGAAAAATCAAGATATACGACATCCAGCGATTCACCCCGATCCAGTCTTGAGCTCACCTCCTCATAAAAGCTGATCAGGTTAGTTTGACAGGACCGATCCCTTGTAAACCCATGCTGATATGGAGTCATACACTTATTTTCATTGAGATACTCCAAAATAGCATCTCTTAGGAAACCCTCAAACAGTTTACACACAACAGAAGTTAAACTAACAGGCCTATAATTCCCCGGGTCACTTTTTGTCCCCTTTTTGAATATTGGCACAACATTTGCTATGCGCCAGTCCTGGGGAACAGACCCTGTCACTATAGAGTCCTTGAATATTAGAAATAGGGGTCTGTCTATTACATTACTTAACTCCCTTAGAACGCGGGGGTGAATGCCATCTGGACCTGGTGATTTGTCTATTTTGATTTTTTTTAGGCGGCACTGCACTTCTTCCTGCGTTAGACAGGCGACATGTACTGGGGCATTTATCTCATCCTGCTGTATATTACCTGGCATTTCATTTTCCTCTGTGAATACAGCAGAGAAGAATATATTTAATAGATTAGCTTTTTCCTGATCCCCGTCTATAACTTCTCCCTCATTACTTTTTAAGGGGCCAACGCTTTCATTGTTAACCTTTTTACTATTTATATAGTTAAAGAACATTTTGGGGTTTGTTTTACTCTCTTTGGCAATGAGTCTTTCTGTCTCCAATTTTGCTGCTTTTATCTGATTTTTACATATTTTATTTTTTTCCCGATAGCTTTTTAGTGCTTCCTCACTGCCTTCCTGTTTTAGTAGCTTAAATGCCTTTTTTTTGCCATTTATTGCCCCCTTTACATTTTTATTTATCCACATTGGTTTTCTCTTGTTCCTGACTCTTTTATTCCCATACGGTATGTACCTTTCACAGTGAGAATTTAAGATATTCTTAAAAATCTCCCATTGAGCGTCTGTACTCTTGTTTTTGAGGACATTTTCCCAATTTACAGTGTTAAGGGCTTCTCTTAGTTGATCAAACTTTGCCCTCCTAAAGTGCATAGTTCTTGTGGCTCCTCTAAGAGTTCCCTTATTGAAGGACAAGTTATAATGCATCATATTGTGATCACTATTTCCTAGATGTCCCCTGACCTGCACATTAGTTACTCTGTCAGGTCTGTTGGTTAATATTAAGTCCAGTAGGGCGCCCCCTCTGGTCGGGTCCTGTACCATTTGGGACAGATAATTATCCTTACTTATAGTCAGAAACCGGTTTCCTTTATGAGATTCACAGGTCTCGGTTTCCCAGTTTATGTCGGGATAGTTAAAGTCCCCCATAATAACCACCTCATTGTGATTAGCTGCCTTGTTTATTTGCTTTAATAATTGATCTTCTGCTGCTTCCATTATATTTGGTGGCTTATAGCAAACCCCGATCAGTATTTTATTATTTTTCTCTCCATATATTTCTACCCATAATGACTCCACATTATCATTTCCCTCACATATATTCTCCCGCAGTGTGGCCTTTAGGCTGGACTTTACATAAAGGCAAACTCCTCCCCCTTTTCGTTTTTTCCGATCCTTCCTGAATAGACTATACCCCTGTATGTTAACCGCCCAGTCATAGCTATCATCCAACCATGTCTCTGTTATACCCACTATGTCATAATTTTCTTCAGACATTATTAACTCCAGTTCGTCAGTTTTATTGGTCAGACTTCTGGCATTAGTAAGCATACAATTTAGAGGTGTATGTTTTTTTTCCCTATGAAGCCTATCCCTATTGACTATTCTAACCCCTCCCTCTGCTCCACCCCCAGGTACATTTATAAGCCCCAGCTCTCTATCTACACTATCTTCCCCTTCTATATTGTAGTTTCCCTCCCCCCCTTTCCCTAGTTTAAACACTCCTCCACCCTTCTGACCATCTTCTCCCCAAGCACAGCTGCACCCTCCCCATTGAGGTGCAGCCCGTCCCTACCGTAGAGCCTGTATCCGACAGAGAAGTCGGCCCAGTTCTCCATGAACCCAAACCCCTCCTTCCTACACCAGCTTCTGAGCCACTTGTTTAGCTCCCTAATCTCCCGCTGCCTCTCTGGTGTGGCACGTGGTACAGGTAATATTTCAGAAAATACTACCTTGGAGGTCCTTGCCTTAAGCTTGCTACCTAAGTCCCTGAAATCATTTTTAAAGGACACTCCGCCTCCCTCTCACTTTGTCATTGGTGCCAATGTGCACCATGACTGCTGGGTCTTCTCCAGCCCCTCCCAGTAATCTGTCAACCCGATCCGCGATGTGCCGAACTCGAGCGCCAGGCAGACAACACACTGTTCGGCGATCCCGGTCTTTGTGACAGATCGCCCTGTCTGTCCCCCTAATAATTGAGTCCCCCACTACCAGCACCTGTCTGGCCTGCCCTGCGCTCCTCCTTCCCTCCTTACTGGAGCAGACACCCCTCTGGTGGTCAGAGGCAGTGACTTGCTGCAGTACTGCTAACTCTGAACTAACATCCCCCTCATCTGCCAACCGGGCAAACTTGTTGGGGTGTGCTAGATCAGGACTAGCCTCCCTGGCGCTTTTCCCCCTACCCCGCCTTCTAACTGTAACCCAGCTAGCTGCCTGACTGTCCTGTACCTCCATCCCACTATCCTCCCCCACCTCTACCTGCGAGAGAGCTTGCTCAGTGAGCAGCAGACTCCTCTCCAAGTTGTCAATAGATCTCAGTGTTGCCAGTTGCTCCTCTAGACTCAGGATTTGTGCTTCCAAATGAGCAACCCGCACACATCTCGCACAGCAATATGCACCCTCAAAGCGCTGCTCAAGGATTGCATACATTGAGCAAGATGTACACCTGACCGCATTGTCAAACATGGAGGACATCTTGGCAATGGGGATAGCTCCAATAACTGGCAAAAACAGACAGTAAGGCGCAAAATATATATAAATATATTATATGCAATCACAAGGATTTATACTTTATCCTCCTTCTTGCTTTTTAACTCCTTCTTTGCTTGTAACTCCTCACTTAGAGATGTCACTTAGGAGATTCGCCCCAGCTCAGGATTCGCTTGTGTGTCCAAGCTAAATGCAACTGCAAAAGCCAAGCAGAACTCACAGAGAAGGTTACTTAATTAGCAACACACCTGAAATAGCCCTTACCCTTTTTTTTTTGCTTTTCTCAACAAAACTTTACACTGAACACAACACAAACAAACACAGTGCTCCCCCTTGCAATAGTAATGAATATACTCTCCTTCTTTGCTTGTAACTCCTCACTTAGAGATGTCACTTAGGAGATTCGCCCCAGCTCAGGATTCGCTTGTGTGTCCAAGCTAAATGCAACTGCAAAAGCCAAGCAGAACTCACAGAGAGTTGTCGCCTATGGGATTATAAAAATTCAGGGGTTCTGTGGCTCATGCTACTTCTTCAGAGAGGCTGTTCCATATATATATATATATATATACATATATATATATATATATATATATATATCCCTTTCAGTAAAGCAAATCTTCCTTACATTCTAACATTAAACAAAAGTAGGGGTTATGTGGTCCTTAACCTACTAGAATAAATGGGGAAATGCTACTGCTGTAGGGGCAGCAAAAGATTCCCCAAAAATAACAAACAGTGGCTTGAATAAAAAATACACAGGCGTGGGATAGGTGTATGGCTCCTGAATCTAAGACAAGATCAAGAACTGGTTAAAGTTTGAGCCTTTACAACAGATAAGACTCATTCAGCCCATCTAGGCTGCCTGTTTTGTCATTCTTTTTTTTTCTACAAAAAAAGGAAAAATTCCACGGACACTTTGTTTTTTTATAATACTGTTTTAACTGCTAGCGCTTCTGCAGAGATCCCATTCCATTTATCTACCACCCTCTCAGTAAAGTAAATATATACTGTGTTATACCCCCATGCATATTGAGTTAAGCATTTTACACAATTAGAGACACACGGCATGGCTATGCAATCAGTTGAAACCTTGTTGTTGAAAGGAAAACTCATGAATCCCTGGCACTATTGCCAGCTTTCCAAAATTGATTAAATCCTGAGTTACAGAAATGCATACATGTCTGAATATATTACTAAATATACATGCATGAGTAGAACTTTGTGGCTATAAGGTATATAGAACAAATGTCTGCTGGGCTTCTAGAAATTACAAAATCAAACCTTTATCCCTTTTAAGGCATTTTCCACTACTGGTACTCCTCCACTGGAAACTCTTTGCAATATGTGTAGGAATGATTATCCTTCACTTAGAATTGGCATGATAAGAAATTTTACATCTCAAGAAACTTTAGCTTTTTAAGTTTCATAGTAAATGACAACCAATTCATATGGTGCATTGTGATCTGTAAAGAAACAAATTCAGGTTTTAGGGCATGGTATATATACATATATATAGATAGATAGATAGATAGATAGATAGATAGATAGATAGATAGATAGATAGATAGATAGATAGATAATAAGCAGTGATTGTATCGTAGTTTGGAAAGAATCTGGAGACTGCCCTTGACTTGGAGTCCAAAACATCCAAGCAACAATGAAAGGAAAAGGTGAATAAATGATAAAGTGAATGAATTGAGCCTCAGTTAAGGGTATCAGGGGAGACAGCGAACTGGCAAGATCTGGAAGTAAATTGGAAACTGGGAACCCAAACTAAAACGAAATGCAAAGTCAATGTATAGTAATAACTATGAGTTTAAATAGAGAAGGCTTGGGTTCCACAAGAAGTGTTTTTTTGACAATATCCATGCCTCTGAATGTATGCTTTGTCATGCAAACCATGTGTCAATGTGGTGTCATGCCTATGGCAGAACATACGATAATGCTGTGTCTTGTTTCTAAGGTAACTGACACTTTATGATAACTTCCCCTCAAGCCTTTAACCAGCACAAAAAGGAAGAAGCTGTGAAAGAAAGGGGCCTTTTGGAAGGAATCTGGGGACCACCTGCCCAGAATATACAAGCAACAATCAAACAAATTACCAGAAGTGGGACTGGAACATCGCTCAACTAGCTGTCCATGAAGCTGCTACTCAACCAACAATTAATGATAGTCATCAGTAACTACGCTACATTCACTCACACAGGAATACTTTTTTCTTCACATGAGGGGATTTTTCAATTTTGTGGACAGTTCCTGGAGCAATTTAGGGTATCTTATGTATTACATAAAATTCCTATAAATATTACTTTTCATTAAATGTCCAGCTCTTCATGGAGATTTTTTTCTGCAGTCTGAAGGCTTATGTGATTCCTGCCTCCTTCGAAACAACAATTATAACTGTCTGCCTAGGTGTTGATTTCTTTCTTGGCAATGTTTGTAAGTTACTTTGCTAGAAACATGATGCCATCTTGAAGTCCGGATCTATACACAATGTGTCAGTCAGGGACACGTTTAAGAGCAAGAATAGTTTTAAGATATCTAGAGTGATGCACAGGGGCGTAACTAGACGCCTCAGGGCCCGGGTGCGAGAATCTGTTAAGGGCCCCCCCCAAAAAAACATGATTTTTACCCAACAATTATTTTTCAACTAATTCAACAAATTCAATTTACATATTGAATCATATCTGTAAAAAAATCAAAGAAAAAGGGGCGCATGTACAAAGGGCATAATCCAGGGGTGTCCAAGTTTTTTCTGCAGTGGGCCACTTCATCAGAATTGTATACGTGCGCGGGCCGCACTCATTTTTCACTGTGACAAAAAATATGGCCTTTAATAAAATATGCAGATTAAAATAAAGTAAAATGACACAAAACCTTTACTCTTCCTCTCACTGATTTCTGGGCCTTGAAAGTCTTGCGACTACAAATTCAGGATTCCCTAGATTTATTCTAGGGATGAACTAAAATGAAAATTCTGGACCAAAACATTCAGGGTTCACTTAGCCAAAACTGAAAATGACCCCCACCTTTAAAAATAATAATAAAAACTCACATGTTTAATAAAAGTAGGTAACACACAATTGGACAAAATTAGCAATATGACTTGGCATGATAGGAGTGTGATTGCTAACAGCAATCAGACTCCTATCATACCCAGGCAACCAGTAAATGCTGGTACCTAGGCATGATGGGACTGTGCTCGCTGTGATTGCTGTTAGCAATCACACTCCTATCATGCCAAGTCAGCCAGTACATGCTGGTACAGGGTGGCTGTAAGTGATGTGCAGACCCCATACTGCTGGCAGCATCACTACACAAGGGGGGCAGCTAGCTAGGTTTCAGCATGTACTGGCTGACTTGGCATGATAGGAGTGTGATTGCTAACAGTAGTCACAGTCCCATCATGCCTAGGTTCCAGCACTTACACATCCATCCAGTAAATGCTGGAACCTAGGCATGATGGGACTGTGATTGCTGTTAGCAATCACACTCCTATCATGCCAAGTCAGCCAGTACATGCTGGTACAGGGTGGCTGTAAGTGCAGACCCCATACTGCTGGCAGCATCACTACACAAGGGGGGCAGCTGGCCAGGTTTCAGCATGTACTGGCTGGCTTGGCATGATAGGAGTGTGATTGCTAACAGCAATCACAGTCCCATCATGCCTAGGTTCCAGCACTTACACATCCATGCTATCACACACACACACACACTCATTTATTCATATAATCATTAATTCACAGATTCATTCCCTCAATCACACACACTCATTCAAACACCCTCCCCACCCCCTTACCTGCACTGCATCTCCCTTCGATGCCGCTCACAGACTTCAGCAGGGGGCGCGGCCTCCCTCTGCCTTCTCTGCTAAAGCACAGAGGAAGTAGGATGTCACGTGAACTCCGCTTCCTCTGTGCAGTCCAGAAGACCCTCCCACAAGTAAGTAGCAGGGCTTGAGGTGCGGCTCGTGTAAGATCGGTTGCCCTGGCTGCCGATCTTACGCGGGCCGCACCTCGAGGTCTCGCGGGCCGCATTTGGCCCGCGGGCCGCATGTTGGACGCCCCTGCCTTATTTTAAAAAAAAAAAACTTAACAAAAGATTTCGGGCGGCCCCTTGGCTTGGGCCCCCCTGCCGCCGGGGCCCGGTCGAAGTCGCGACCCCGGTAGATCCGCCACTGGTGATGCATGAGGAGCTTTGCAAGTGCATGATAGACACAATGGCTAAAATCATATCTATAAACAGAATCAGCATTCCTTAACCCTTTCAATCCCAGGGGTTTTTGGTACCTCAAAGCCCGGAGCAATTTTGCCATTTTTGCGCTATGTCAGTTCAACGATTATTCACTTTTCCCATGAATAGTGTACCCATGTAAACTATATATTGTTTTTTCAAGGAAAGATAGAGAAAGGTAAAGTGACAGAAAATTCCATCCAAATTTATCAATTCAGGTGTCCTGATTTCAGAAATACCTAATTTATATAGAATTTTCATACTTTTCCAACACATAAAGCCAACATACTATAAGGTGTACATTACTTTATACAAAGCCGTAAAATTTTTACATTAGGTATGATGGGACTGTAACTCTAATTTTAAACAAATAAAACAAAAACACCCACAAAGGTATATATTTCTGTAAAGCAGACAACCCAGGCTATCCTATCAGGGGTATTTGGGCATTCTACATGCAGGTATTTGGCCACCAATCACTGTCAAAGGTGGCCACAGAATTTAGTTCCTGCGCTTTTTTCAACAACGTGTCTTAGTATTTTATAGTATTCTTAGGACTTTTTGTACAGGGTATGTGTTACGGCAGAGAAATCTATCCTAAATTGTTCAGCCGCCTCTCCTGATTACGGAAATACCCCACATGCCTAGTTTTTTTGTGGTTTTCTGGACATTACAGGGCACAAACGGGACCATGCGCGTTATAGATTCCAAACGTGAAATTTTCACATTTTGCTTTAGTAGACCTATGTTTCATTTGGGGCTGTTTAGCACCCCCCTAATTATAAATATCCCCATAAAAGTATATATTTCCGTAAAGCAGACAACCCAGAGTATCTCCTCAAGAGCATTTGGACAATTTTCTAATTTCATGGGAGTCAGTGGGGTACCAGGTCTGGCTTCTGTCTCCTTGGTCAGCTGCCTGACACTGGGCTGCATAGATGTTTGTTTGAGCTGCTAGCAGCTCAAAAAACTCGGGGGCAAACATTAAATTGAAAAATGACTTTGGCTCACTAGCATCAATGTCACATCTGATGCCAGGAGTCCCAGTAAAAACAGGGATTACTGGGTCTATCATATTTGGGGGCACCCAATTATATTTAGAGTCAGGCTCTCCACGCCTGGCTTTAGCAGATGGACCCTGGCCATCATCTTCTTCCTCTGACTCGTCATTATCTGACGCACAGCTAGATTCATCAGATATTGGATCAATATCTGATGCAGTCAGAGTGGCATCGGCGTCTGACACAGTCAGAGTGGCTTCGTCATCAGACTGAGTGAGGAAGTCATAACCCTCCTCAGCGCTGAAGACACGTTGCGCCATTGTACACGAAACCTACCTACCCAATTTCTAAAACACTACACTATCCCCAATTCCCTCTAACCACCCACCAAACTAAACCCAATTTTTTTGTGACTTTTTTTTTTTGAGGATTGTGGGGAGGAAAGGGTGGGTTGATTTGGGGTAAGACAGGTATTTTGGGGTTTATATATGATGTGGTTTTGCACTAAACACTGCAGCTCTGCAAGATGATCTCTCTCTCTCTCTACGATCACAATAATAGAGGAGCGAGGAAGAGCATCTGCAGTAACGGTCACACTATCCCTGTGATTGGTCATCACAGCGATCATGTGACATTACTGCTGGATGTGTGGCACTGGGGGACTGCCCCGGATGTGGGGCAGTCCCCCAAGGCTAATGACACACTGGAGGGAATGTATCTGTAATAGTTTAGCGGCATTCGTGCCGGTACCTGTTACAGCTCCCTCATCGGAGTGATCGAGTAGCCCAGCAGGGTCTAGACAGACCCTGCAGGGATACCCGATCCTCCCGTGAAATTCCAGGTGACGTCAGTAGTGACGTCACCTGGAAGGGAAAGCCCGATCGCGCGATCGGGCATTTCTATCTGTAACAGTTTTCCGGCTACGCGCCGGAAGCTGTTACAGGAGATCGGGCAGCAGAAAGCCAGCGACGCTGGCTTCTGATGCCAGGGGGGAGTCCAGGCTGTCAAATGACAGCCTGGTCTCCCGTGCAGCGGCAGGTATGTGTCCCTGACGCTGCACGAAGGGCTAGACGTCCATAGGGGTTTCTTAGTGGGCGTCCCCGTACGTCTATAGGGGATTGAAGGGGTTAAAGATACTTCTGTAGATGTAAAATATACCTCTTTATATGACTTGTTTGCACACTCAAATTTTGTTGAAAAACTGTTCATACAAAGCTTTACAGAGTTTCATGCATTTGTTTGCTTGCAGCATGTTTCTGCCCCCCTATCTTATAATAGCTTTAATAGGGTATAATTATTTATGGCCACTCAAAAGAAAAAAGAGAATATTTCATATATAAAAAACAACTTTGAGTAGAAAAAATGTTGCAAGTGGTTGAAAAGTGAAGTGTGAAATATTACAGAATTTTCTCATGTAATTTCATGAAAGCAGCTGCCAAGATTTGGGATATGATGCACATAAAGATGCGTTTTAATAAAACTGATGCCATTTTTTGAAATATTAGACACATTAGAAGTTGATTGAACTTGTTTTTAGATGCTAAATCTCAGATGTGAGTTAAATTTCATTTTATACCAACAACATAAATTGCTGAATGAATGTAGTAGCAGATACGTCATTAGGATGGTCAGATTACTACTGTTAGATTCAAAGCCATGTACTATAAGAATAAGGAACCAGTTACAGTAGATGCTTAGATATGGATACTAATGGTTCAAGAAAAGTATCAGAAGTAACACAAAAATACATTGACAAGTCTCATAAATATGTGTGTTCTGTTAACTGCTGTTTCTCCATTACTCCATATACTTTAGAATTGGTTCTCAATATAATTGTGATAGAACCTTATCTTTCTCTTTTAAAGAATCCAACCTAGATAAGACCTAGATAATCTTGAAAGCTTGCAATCTATTATATGTTGGTTAGCCAATAAAGTTACCATCTTTACCAAATAAATAGATGCTCATTTATTTGTGACATTTTACAAAATAAATGTCATCGTACATTTTGACCCTTTCAAAAACTCGTCAAAAAGTAAATTAAAAAGCTGTGTGTGTAAACAGCAGCATCAAGGTAGCAAAAAGCCATTTCAGCAGACTTCTCTCTTACCAGATGCAATGCCAGGCATTCCTCTTTAACAGAAGCTTTGTACTATTAAACACACAAGACTTCTGCCTGGGAAGGTAGGACAACTAAAGAAATGTTTGTGCAGCGACTGCTTTCAAACAACAAACAATATATAAATAATAATTTTAAAAAAAAATCCTTCATATATAAAATAAAGAATAGTAACCAATTCTAACTCCTAAAGCCCACAGCAGCAACGTAACTAACTTGTTACCAATATCACTCACTGTAACCCACTGTATCAAACTAAGAGAAAACGAGAAAAAAAAGATGCCTCAAAGTGCTGCTTCTTTTGAGATATGTAGCTGCCAGGGAAGGTAGTGCGGTGTCCTAATGGAATGTTTGTGCAGCGACTGCTTTCCAACAGTAAAATATATAGCTAATAAAGAATAGTAGGCAATCCTAGCTCTAAACCCCCCCCCCCCAGCAGCAATGTAACGAAATTGTTACCAATAACACTAAGAGAAAACGGGGGGGGGGGGAGTGGTGATGCCTCAAAGTGCTGCTTCTTTTGAGATACGTATAGGGGTTAAACTAAACATCTCACTGATTGGCAAACAAAAAATCACAAGCTTTATGTAGTTTTAATAAAATCTGTAACAGAGATAGTTCACTTTGACATGAGCGGTTACAGTAAATGCAGAGTTAACAACCATGCTGCACCTTACGGCGATGCTACGTCTATTCTCCTACTCTATATTCTAAATATTCACAAACATGGCGAGATGTCGGTGCCAATGCCAGTTTTTCATATGGAGGTAGTTTGCCTAAGGCCTGCCCGGTGAATAAAAAGCAAGAAAGAAAGCTAAGCTACATAGGGGGAAAAAAGCAAAAGGTAATTTTTAACCTTCAGTAAATACAGGTGTGACAGACAGGTCCAGAGGGATTTATTCTATCAGCTTATTTTTAGGAACATTAACAATGCCTATTTTAACTTTTTTTATTATTATATTTTGTTTATAGAGCTAAAGCAGATTTCACGGCAATATAACCCTAATATAGTATACAAAGTTAACAGTAACATTAACCCCATCCTAACCGGACTGCTTTCCAAATTTCGTACACTTTGTGACAATGGATGTTTCTGTGGTATTTGTTTTCTCATTTACTGTACCAACACAAATTATATACAATTTGGAAGGGGTTTCTTTAGATACCATTATTTTGATCATGTCATCTAATATATTATAAGAAAATAAGATTTTTTTCTGACCTGTTTGAAAAATCTTCTACTTATCTACAAAAGCGAATTAAAATGCCTGCTAAATATATATGAAATATTTGTCCTGAGTTCAGAGTCATTACGTCCTGCCAGCAGAAGCCTCTGATATCTTGGGAAAGGCATGCTGCCCTCCAATAGGGTGCTTGTGAGGCAATTTTGTTTGCACATCTGTTGGGTAAGTATGGTCACACTTTTTCTAGCTCTCTGTCCTCCCTTAAGGGTGAGATGGGCTTATTGCATAGATCTCATGTCACCTCATGCTGTATAACTTGAAACCACACCAGTGCCCCCAACTTCACAAGCAACATGTCCCAACAAATAGCCTGACTTTGCTCCAACCTGTATGTGCTATGTTTGCCCCCAAAAACATGCCTTTGCTAAATTTGCCCCTGTCATATTTACCCCCAAGCAGCCTGCATGCGCCATCTTTTGCCCACAAACAGCTTGTCAGTGGCCCAAGCAGCTTGCCTGTGCAATCTAATCCCCCCTAAACAGCTTGTCAGTGCTTCCAAACAGCTTTCCCCCAGAAAGCCTGTGTGTGCCATTGTTTCCCCCCAAACACTTACACATCCCTGGTAACACAAACACTTACACACATAAATGCTTATTCTAACATACAGTCATAGTCCCAACCTCTTGCACCCCCTTATCTCACCTGCGGCTTCCCTCTCAGGTGCTTGCCCATTGTGCGAGCCGCCTCGCTTTTACATGACCCCGCTGCCTCCCTGTGTCTGTTCACAAAGAGCCGTAAGCCAGGGCTAGGTTGGACCAACCCTTTGTGAATAACTAGGACAACACCAGGGAAGCAGGAACAGGCTGCACAAACAGGAAGGGAGCACCAGAGAGGTGAGCTGCAGGCCCTTGATGTTCAGGGAGAGGGCGGTCAAATGGTCTTGACCCCGGGAGTTATGTCACTCCTACAACCTCGGTAGTTACGCCACTGCTCATAGTGTCTTCTGCCTCTTAAAGGAGAACTCCCATGGAAAAATAGTAGTTTTATTTGTCCATTAAATACAGTGCTGTATATGGTAATGTAGATTAGCATAAAATTTCCATTATAGGCGGTTGTGTGATATTTTGAATGTTTTTCCCTGCTCATACAACACAATGAGCTAACTCTTTTCTAAAAGAAAACCTCTCTTCTACATACACTTTCTTAATTCAGAGTGTCTGGGTCTAAGGAATTAAGACTGAGCCATTCTGTTGTTTATGGCAAGGCAGTATGATATCGAGTCAGGGTGTTTGTCAAGTAGATTGGCTAAAATAACACATATAAACCACTTTATAATGCAGAAACTAAAGCTATTCAAAAAAGGAAACAAACATTTTTTGAAAATTAAGTTTACCATGATATAAGTAATAAAAATGGAGTTAGTTCCTTTTTAAGAACCAAAATATAATCATAACCCCACTGACATGGGAGGTATTAGAGAACAGAATCAGAAAAAAATACAGAGAGAAGAAAAATACATTTAAATATGCAGATGAGAAATGTGTTAATTAGAGTTGAGCTTTTAAAATCAAACTG
The DNA here is from genome assembly GCA_023333645.1 of Sceloporus occidentalis. Taxonomy (NCBI): domain Eukaryota; kingdom Metazoa; phylum Chordata; class Lepidosauria; order Squamata; family Phrynosomatidae; genus Sceloporus; species Sceloporus occidentalis. The sequence continues at coordinate 1,455,746 of JALMGF010000068.1, forward strand.
ATTACATTGATGAGGGTTTTGAAACTCCCTTTCTGGCACCTATAATTACATTTCTACTTTTATATTCATGGCGAAATTCTTGAATGTATTCCTGCGGATATGCTTAAAAAGGACATTCGACAGATTAACATTCTGGTTTTTTTTCCACTTGCCCGGGATGCTATAGTTTGATAGTCATGCATATTAAGACAATGCAGTTTACTGCTAGGTAAAATGCACCCCCCCCAAAAAAAAAAATGATTGTAAATTTCACTATATTCCTAAATTTGATCTAAGGCTTTAAAATTCTTTATCATGACATGTTATTTGATTTTCCATTTTTGTAGTTACATAATACAGTAAAGATTGTGTGTAACTAAGCTGGCAGTTGAGTTGTTTGCAATGGGAAAACTCACACTATTTAGAAAAGTTGATTTGTTACGAGTTGAGTTGTCAGTAACAACTTTCAGTTGCAGAGTTAAGAATAATTAAGCCTATTGCTGGGTATAGTGGCATCAAAGGCACCCTTTGGGTGACAGAAGGGTAGACACTCATATGCATCGTCTATTCATTTTTTACCCAAACCCGCCAAAAAATTAGTCCTCCAGCAATGCATATTCATCTTTAGCCCATGGAAAAATCTATACCATAAATATAAATGTGTACCGTCCCAGACGTACAGTATATATATATATATATATATATATATATATATACACTGTGAGGAATTTGCAATCTTGGCAAGGAAATTATTTTTTTCCCCCTGGATTTTTGTTCATTAGCCACCTTTTGGTATGGGCTTTTTCCAATGGATGAAGATCTAGGGGTCTATATAAAACATGATGGCATGGAAGCAAAATTTCATTCCCTTGAACATGTGGTGGAGGTATTGATTGTGATTAGGCGGTGTGTGAGGGCATTATTATTTATTGTTTTATATAACGTCATCATATTCCCTAGCGCTGTACTTAATCCTTCATCTGCATTGAAGGATGATGAGGCAAAATAAAACATGTGAGTTTAGGTACTGTTCTAACTCCCCAACACAGACAGTTACAGTGGATTTTAGACAAACGTACAGGGAACAATTTACCCATTTTAGGTGTTCATACACATTTCATTAAATCATTTAACCCCTTCGCGACCTTTGCCGGTTCAGGACCGTCATAACAAGAAGGTCACTAAATGACCTTTGACGGTCCTGAACCGTCAAAAAATTAAATAAGCTTAGAAAGTGATCAAGGATCACTTTCTTCGCTTAAACGGCCTTGCTGCAATGCCTCGATGTCGAGGCATTCAGCAAGGCCGTGATCGGCATCGGGGGCCATGTCTGGCCCCTCCCCGGGGCGTCAACAGCCGCCATACATTGTATGGCGGCGGACGCCCGTTTTAAAAGCGTTTAGGAGGCGATCAACGATCGCCTCCTAAACTTAAATGGTGTCGCTGGAATGCCTCGATCAGGAGGCATCCAGCGACACCAAACACTTACCTCTGGGTGGGCTGTGACCGCTCCGGAGAGCGGTCACAGCCGCCGCTGCCGGTGATCTTCGCCATCAAGCAAGATGGCGGCGGCCCGGGAAATAAAACAATAAAGACGAAAAAGTTCGCTAGAGGGTCTCCAGACCCTCTAGAGAACTGGCTCCACTTGCTGGTTGAATACAGGTACTGCATTCAACCATGCAAGTCAATGGAGCCCAGCTTTCTAATCACTATGTGATTAGTAAAATATTCAAAAAAAATAAAAATAAATAAAAAATGGAAAAAAAAATGGAAAAAAAATGTGCTAACATTTAAAAATAATTATGCAGTGATGTCACTAGATGAACCATCCAGTACCAGCAAAATGTGTAAAAAAAAATATAAAAAAAGTATTAAAAAAATAAAATAAAATTAAAAAATAAAGTTTATTATTTTGAGCAAGTGCTAAAATTTCTCAAAAATCTCAACAAAGAGTTAAAATAAAAGCACTTCAAATACCCAAGGGGTGTCTAATATATAAAAAAAATGGCTGATGGGGTAAATTGGAGTGGCCTAGCTCAAAGATAGGGCATAGGTACAGACTGACCAAAATGGAGAAAAAAAGCGCACTTCCCAAATGTGGCATTTTAAATCTGAAACAACCCGACAAACCCATGCATGTCGGGTATCACTGCACTCAGGAGATGTTCCTGAACACACATTGGCGTGTTGTTTGACAGTGGCATATACCAGAACCTGTATATCTATAACTAAAGTACAATTTGTGTGAAAAAAAAATAAAAAAAATTACTATTACAAAGTTTGACAAAGTGTAGTTCTATAATTGGTGCATGGAAAGGGTTAAAATAACAGCATTTGGAATACCCTGGGGTGTCTAGTTTTCAAAAATATATGGTTTGAATGGGTTAAATTGAGTTAACCGGCTTCAAAGATATTCCAAAGAGGAGAGGGAGGCACAATGACCAAATGACCACCTGAATTACGCATGCCCCAAAAGTAGCCTTTTACCAGCCAAACAATCTGACAAACCCATGCATGTCGGGTATCACTGCACTCAGGAGATGTTCCTGAACACACATTGGGGGGTTGTTTGACAGTGACATATACCAGCACCTGTATATCTATAACTAAAGTACAATTTGTGTGGAAAAAAAAATAAAAAAAATTACTATTACAAAGTTTGACAAAGTGTAGTTGTATAATTGGTGCATGGAAAGGGTTAAAATAACAGCATTTGGAATACCCTGGGGTGTCTAGTTTTCAAAAATATATGGTTTGAATGGGTTAAATTGAGTTAACCGGCTTCAAAGATGTTCCAAAGAGGAGATGGAGGCAGACTGACCAGATTTGTTAAAAAAGATTTGGAAATCATAAAACGCTGCTTGTACTTATTGCCCTATAACTTACAAAAAACAGCAAAAAAACATAAAAACATTGGGTATTTCTAAACTCAGGACAAGTAGTAGAATCTATTTAGCTAGTTTTTTTACTTGCTTTTTTAGGTGAGTAAAAGATTTTTCAAATAAAAGTCATAAAATGTGTTTTTTTTTCAATTTTGCACCATGTTTTTTTAATTTTTTTTATAGTAAATAAGATGATACGATCAAAATAATGGTATCTGAAGAAAGCCCATCTTGTCCTGAAAAAAACAATATATAACTTATGTGGGTACACTAAATGGGTGAGGAGAAAATTACAGCTGAACACAAGCACCACAAAAGTGTCAAAACAGCCTCGGTCCCACAGGGTACAAAACGAAAAATTAGCCCGGTCCTTAAGGGGTTAAGGGCAGTGTTCCTATGGTTTTAATGTATAATGTTCTGTGCGTTCGTAATGGAAAACATACTCGTTCTGTAATATTTAGTCAGCCACTGAATTGCTGTTTTTTTAATAAACAAACACTTTTTGAATGATTTCTTCCCATTATTGGCTTTTGTGCATTGTCCAATAATACCTTCTTTCTGGTCTCTGTGGAGACAAAACACAAGTTGCATGTATGCATTAAGCAAGCCCTCAACTAACTATACACTTCAAGGCCACCTCATGAGTGACTTTATAATTTATGTTATATGAAGGTAAAGAGTCGTCTACAGCTTTATCGGCTGTCCAGCTGAAATTGCCAGCGAGATTAACTATTTTATAGGCATTATTAAGTACATTACATTGTCACACCAACAGGGCACAGCCACCATTCATGCCCTCATTAATCTGCCCCCCCCCGGAGAATAGCATTTACGTCGCAGCTGCTGACGTGTCGCGGCATCTCATTGGCTATTATCCCGGAAGTCCGTGTTGGTTTCTATGCGTGTCACCAGATCTGTCTGCGTTCCACGGGTTTTGGACGAAAGGAAGATCAGAATAGTGTAACGTCGGGCTGTGTAACCGCCAAGCATGGCCGATGTAGACTTGAATGGGGGAAATGCATCTCTTTCCAGCTCCTCAACCTCGGCGCAGAGCTCTAACCCTCTGTCTAGGAAGCTCAATAAGATCCTGGAGACCCGTCTGGATAATGACAAGGTGGGGGTGATGGTGAACTCACTGCCAACTGGTGCAGGAAGTGTTAACACTATGTGTGAACACGCACAGACACACACACACACACTTCTGAGTTACACACACACACACACACACACACTTCTGAGTTACACACACACACACTTCTGAGTTACACACACACACACACACACACACACACACACACACACACACACTTCCACTATGGTTTATATGTTTTTATGAAAAGATGTCAAACTGATCCTAAATTATTGAATGATGTTACATTTCTATAGACTTTAGACACAAAAGTTTGAACTGTAAATACATCCTGTTCTTTTTATCTCTTCAATATCAGTATTTCGGTTTGGCTCTAAGCATACAATCCTAGTTCAAACATTACGTTTATTGCCCTTTCTCTGATATGCACTGTAAAAAAAAAAAAAAAAAGGTAACTTTTACCATTTCTTTTTATTTATTATTATTTGCAGGAAATGCTAGAAGCTCTTAAAGCCCTCTCCACGTTTTTCACTGAAAATAGTTTGAGAACTCGAAGAAATCTACGAGGGGATATAGAAAGGCGCAGCTTATCTATAAATGAAGATTTTGTGGCCATTTTTAAAAAGGTTAAAGAGGTATGTAATTTTTTAAAGGTGCTGTTCCACCTGTTCTACACTTTACCTAAAATATAGGTCTGTCTTAGTCTGCCAGCTATAGTTTTGTCATATATATATATATATATATATATATATATATATATATATATATATATATATATCACACACACTTTTAATAAATGCACTTTAATTTAGTGAATGCTTAATTGTCATGGCACACATAAGCAAGCAATCATAGACTGTTGCCATATAAACCTTATAATGTTATGATTTCTGTGTTTTACGAAGTGCCAGGATTAGTACAGCGCTGTATACAGTAATGCAATTTAGCACTGAAAAAAATGTAGTTTTACTTTAAAGAAGTTTATTGCAATAAAATTATCTGCAGATGTGGAGGCTGCCATTGTTGTCAGTCACATAATATTTAAAGTGACTTTCTCTGGACAGTCACCACACTGAGCTGATTCTTCATAGCAATGCTAATGAAGTCCATTCCTCCATAGACTTTCACTAAACAGAGAGTCCATCTGGGGATTAACACTGAGCCATTCAATTGTTTACTATAAGACAGTATGATAATATGTCAGTGTGTTTGGCAGATACGGCTAACAGAACTAGAACACATACACATGAGAAACAGAGAATCCCAGAAATCTCCCTTACAACAGCTGTCTGGACCAATTGAGTACATGCAAGATATAATATAATGAGAGGGATAATAATGCATCTTCTGAAAGTATGTTTATCCTTGATATACAGGTTAGACGTATTGCGAATATGTATATATATATTGTTGGTGTTTTGTTGTTTTTTAAGCTATAAACACTATTAAATAGGCTTATTTAGTGTGATGTACCACAAACGGTAATATTCATAAAACGTGATTAAAATTAACTATATAAATAAATAGAACACATTTAGACAAATGATACAACCTAAAGCATTTGTATTACTTAATAACATATATATGTATGTTATGCAGGGGCTCACCTGTAAGACAAAATTGTCTAAAGTTGTCAAGTTTACATTCTCTACATCTTTATTATACATTGCGGTTTATTCATTAAAGTACGGATTTGCAGGAGAGCTGTGGTTTTGCTTCTTCAACGTCACTCTATATCGTGATGAGTGGACCCTATTTCTTTTGCAGGAGTAAACCCTGTGTAATGCATATAGCAACGTGACTTTAAAGCTCAGCTTTTGTTGCAGCGAACCTCTGCAAGAAGTGCTTAGCTGGCCCTGTATAATGGATAGTTAAAGTGGAGGATCAGAGCTCATCCCTTCTTGCAGGAGAAGTACACTGGAGTTGACTAGTCATAATGTATAGTGAATTGCGGTAGATTAAATGTTCATCTATTCTGCAGATTCCTGGTTTAGTGAATACGCTCGCTTTACAACATCCGTAAATAAGTAACTCAAAAGTGTACATATTTCAGTAGATATTCAGACATGGGACATTTTCCATAGAAAGCAATTTGAAATGTCCTTCTGCCATGGGGGTAAGACCACTTGTACACATAGTGTCACTAACTGAACCGTTCTGTCACCATTCTTCCCAACAGAAAATAGCAGGTAACATATAATTGTACCATCTGTTTATTATACAGGAGCTTGAAAGTATAAATGAAGATGTGCAGGCAATGAATAGTTGCTGTCAGGACATGACAGGACGGCTGAAGGTAAGAATATGTCTCTGCTACTTCATGATGCCCACGGTCTTATAGCCAGCAGATTAGATTCAGGAAAGCTTTTAGTGTGGTAAGTTATACCGCTTCTGCTGGGAGCCTGTTCCACTTATCTACCAACCTCTCAGTAAAGTAAATCCTCCTTACATTACATCTAAGCTTCTTACCGTCTAGGTTAAAATGATGACCTCTTGTTGTAAGATTTCTCTTCCTTTGAAATATACTTTCCTCGTGCACGTTGTTAGATCATTTTAAATATTTAAGTGTTTCTATCCCATACCCTTCTTCTTTCCATCAAGCTATACATATTGAAAATACTTTTTTATCCTACAAAACATTCACTGGTAGAATATAATACAGTTCTGCGGAAAAGGACAGGTCTAAAAACAATCCTGTTCTGAATTCAAAGTGCAAAGTTTCCAATACACTTAGAATTCTAGGTGATAATGACGTAAAGTATGCCAATGCTTGATTCTTTGCCCGTGGTTTCGTGGGCTCCCTCATTTACATATGTTTTATACTTTGTGTAGAGCGCGGGTTTTAATGGCATGAGCCGGAGAGTTCCACCCACATACAGCTCTTTCACTCTTGTTAGACCCTCATCAAATGCATGAAGTATTTATAATCATGTACGATGTGTAAATGTACACATTTATGCGAGCACTCTCAAACTTTTTAGTTTCTGTCATTATGTGTGAGTAATTCCAAGCGCGGTTTGTATCTTGCTGTGTTTCGCATATTTACTCACTCATATTTATATATTTATTAGACGCCACTAATAAAGAATACATGCAGCTTCTGCCTGCCAATGTTCTCAGCTGAAGAGATATAGCAGCCACTATTTCATCTGTGAACCTGCTCTGTGACATCCTTTTCCTCTTAAGCAGGTGTTACTTGAACTGGGAGAATTATTATTACCTTTTAATTACACAGCGCTGTTCAATTTAGTTGGGGCTGTTAACACATAGGGAACAAATAGACATTAATACATACAGACACATGAGGAGTTGGGAACACTGCCTGTGAGCTTACTATCTAGCCTTATGGTACTTTTATACAAAGCTCCTAGCAGGAATGGTGGGCTTAAGAGGGGCCCGCTCATGAGCTAAAAAAAATTGCTCCCCGGTGTCGCTGTGCCAGCACGTGTGAGTTTCTCTGCAAGAAGAACTTCAGTTGATGCTCGTAATGCATAGTGATATCAGGGACTTGGGCCATGAAATGTCCAGGTTACAATACTATGTTCTCTGAACTATCAACACTCATCATTGAATTTCTGCAGATACAGATTTGTACTTGCCGTTGTGTTGAGATTTGTTGATTTTGTCCAGCTAAAGTTTTTATAGGCATCCATTGTCGCAATTGGGACCAAATTGGGCCTGGCTTCTTAAAGATGAATTGTCATATAAAATGTGTATAAACAACTGAATTCAGCTGTTACTTGTTTTTTTTTTTGTTTTTTAGTATTATGATTCCCATTGATATTTTCAGCTCTGGCATCCACCAAAAGCATAGCCCGTTCACGGCAAGCAGTTTTTTCCTTGTTGTCCTAAGTGAAGATGACCTATTGTCAAATCAAGTAGAAAGTATAACAATCAGCATATAACATAAATGTTTGGTTTAACACATTGAGAATAGGATGCATAGTAAAAGTTATCCAGTAGTAATTACCGTAAAATCTCATGTATAATAGACACATGTATGTAATACGCAGGTTAACTTTACATGTAGATTTATAGGAAAGTGCTTGTGTGTAATACGCACCCACCGGATTAGGTCACTGGCTGATGATTAAGGAGACTGATCATTGATCGGTGCCTTAAAGAGTCACTAATTATCATTCAGATAAGATAAAATAAATATTGTAAAGTAAAAAATAAATAAATCTGTAACCGCTATCAGATCACTTGTAAGTGACAGGTTTAGGCCCCTGACATTGTTAGGTGAATCGATCAATAATTAGAGACCTAAAATAAAAAAACTTATCAGATTTGTTGGTGTAATAAAAATGTAAAAATAATAATTTTATAGGTTTGTGGATTTGGATTCATACAAATTTAAATTTTAACACATATTGTGACATTTGTCAGTTTGTATGAATGTCGGAAAACGAGGAGAGCTTTGGTTACTCTTCCACTCCCCGTCTTGTCGGGCCTTTCATTCTTTTCCTCTGCTGCTCCTTTTGTTGGCCTTCTGTCTTTTCTCTTCTCGACTTTCCTTGTCCTTTTTTTTTTATATTTTTTTTTTCCCCTCTTTCTCTCTCCTCCTCTTTCTCTCCTTTTCGTCTTGTCTTTTTCTTTCCTGGGAGTTTCTGTTTTGGGTATTGTTTGCTCTCCCTGCGGGGAGCTTACTCTGTGCTTTTGTTCTTTGTAATTTTGATGGTTCGTGACCCGCTGTGCCGGGTACTTTTTTGTTATTTGTACCTTCTTGTTATACTACTGGACTCCCCTTTTGAAAACTTAATAAAAACATATTTACTAAAAAAAGAAAACAAGGAGGGGCCTCGACGAAAAAAAAGCAGTGCGCCCTAAATTTTTGGCTGCATTTCATTGTTTTTTTACTTTTATTCAAGGTCACTCTCGCATGCTCTCTGTCAATGCCTTGCTACTTCCTCTGTGTCTCCATCTCTCCTTCGCTATACTGCTTGTCCTCTGTTCCTTCTGTCTTCTCTAGGGGGCCGTTTGGCTTTCTGCAGTTTTATTTAATGTTGGCGCTTCATAGGAGTGAAGTATTGATTGTGACTTGGTCCCCCAAGCCTTAGGGGACCAAAGACGCAAGCGGTAACCACTTCAGTGCCACAATCGTGTCATTGTGATCCCGGCGTTCAAGGGGTAAGCGACTCTGGAGCAGTCATGCGGCATAAACAAATTTGTATTATACCCAAGATTGTACAGGAGTTTTACTAAATTATGCTCATTTCAGCATATAATAATTATAATAATGATGTTATCTAGTTCTTGGTAGTATATTGTATATAGTATATATTGATATAGATGGAGACTCAAGATTGTAAGCTTGCGAGCAGGGCTCTCTCTACCTAATGTATCAGTTTGTCTTAGTCTGTCAATTCTAGTCGTGTCATACCCTTTGAATATATGTAATGTGAGAAGCACTATATAAATAAAAGATAATAAAGTAATAATAAGACCCTGCTCTTACAAGTCCAGCCCAGTTTCATTAAGTAACTGTGTAATCATTTTCTGTGTTTGCGTATATGACCCTAGCGTCTGTATTAGAGTGCTATATTGGGTTTCTAACCAACCACTTGGCTTAATGCAGGACCACCAATGCCTTCCTAGACACCTCATATATATGTTCATATAGCGCCAACAATTTACATATTGCTTAATACAATACATATATATCCAAGGGGTACGACAAGACAAGAATTGACAGACTAAGACAAACCGATACATTAGGTGGAGAGGGCCCTGTTGCTCGCAGATCCAATGCAGAGTAGGGACACTTTACCTTGACAGCTATCACGTTCTCAAGACTGCCTGGCAAATTCGGGAATGGTGGCAGCTATAGCACTGTATCAACCACATGTGTTGAAATCACATATGTTACCAAAATGAATGAAATAAATCTTCGTGCACTACCCATTTTGTTTTAGATTTTTTTGTAAATTTAGAGCTGATGTTATCATAAAAATAACTGGTTAATTCGTGCAGTACTTTGAGATAATGAGACTCGCGTTCCCCGAGCAGTAATCTGCTAGGAGACGTTATATTTTATTCATTTATATCAGGACTGCAGCTGTATGCATTATAAAGATATGTTGTTATACATCTCATTTTGGGTATAATTTTTCTTTATGGAAAGTACCAGCTTTCCTCAAATAAGCAAATCCTAAGGAAAAAACACATAACAGATTTAATAGCCCGTTAGGCTCTGTACTTAGAACATTATTCCATTCATTCACCAAATGCGCCACATAAAACAAATATTAAGCATTTCATTGACTTGAAAGATATTCATCATACATGTATGCCTTCCTTTTATCATCACTGTCTGTCAGCTTCAATGACAAATCATTGATATAACATTCCTATAGTCTGAAATATTGCTCTTTTGCTGAATCCCCCAATGCCTTTTTTGAAGGGACACCACAGGTTAGACCCAGATAGCCTTAACCCCTTGACTACCAATGGCATTTCAGGCCCATCCCGGAAAAAGGGAAAAACCAATGACGTGCGTAACTGGAAGTAGAATAAGTGCATGGGAAGAGTTAAAATACCACCATTTAAAGTACCCCAAAGTTATTCCAAATAGGACACGGGGGCAGGGTGACCAAATGTCAACATTCCAAGTTGAAACACTAAATTGCACATGTCCCAAATTTGGCCTGTTGGCCTCCAAACAGCCCAACAAACCCATGCATGGGTGGCATCACTGTACTTGGGAGATTTTGAACACATATATGGGTGTTGTTTAGAGGTGACATATACTAGGAGCTGTGAATTTATGCCTGAAGTACAATTTGTGTGAAAGAAGAAATGCACAAATTACTACCACAAATTTTGGCAAAGGCTGGTGATAAAATTAGTGCATGGAAAGATTTACTAGCATTTAAAATACCCTGGGGTGTCTTGTTCTCAAAAATATATGGTTTGATGGGGATAAATTGAATTGTCTGGATTTAAAGATGTCCCAAATAGGACATGGGGCAGCATTGCAAGGTTTGGAAAACAATTGTTTTGAAATAACAATACTCTACTTTTTGACCTTGCAAAAAAAAAAAACAACAAACAATAGAAACATTGGGTATTTCTAACTCAGAATAGAATTGATTTAGCAGTTTTTTTTTTTTCATTAGGCTTTATAGATAACACACGTTGGACTTCTTTCCTAATTCCACTAGGAGCCTTCTGCCAGTGAGGACTATTGCATGCCATTATCCTTACTCCCCATCTACCTTCATATTCTTAGAATATGATCTTCGGCCTGCAAGGCTTATTACATTGATCGAGGAAGGGGGAATCAGGGAGTTTCATACGCAATATAACTGGATTCTTGTTAACGAGCACAGCATTAGGGCTACCTATGTATTGTCTTAAAATTGTAACCTTCTTTATTTGGGGATCCTTTTAATTAATACTTAATAATGTTTACTTTTTAACTTTTTAGTTCCTGTTTTCCACTCTTGAATATCAAAAATGGGACATAATAAATGTTGCCCCCCCACCTTTCAGAAAACAAGTTTTTTGCAATTACGCATAGTATAAAATGGCTTGTGAATACTGTGTAAAGTGTAAATGGAAGGCAAGCTTTTAGCTGACGCTGCATCATTTAGAATTCCTCTTGCTCATTAATCAGTTTGCAGCGATTGCGCCAGTTTCTTGTTATTTATTTGTGCTATTTTGAGGGTATTTTAATTGGAAAGTGTCATTGCTTTGCATACAGCAACATAAGGTAGCTGCCCGGAGCTTTTTAATTTTGCCAAGTTCTGAAAGCGCTCTTAATTTCACAGGCAATTACTCCATAATTCTCTGGAATCTGACTGAGTATTGTGTTCTCTCTGGCCTTATTACGCCGACATGGTTGCTTAGCTATGCTAAAGTAAGCTTTATTAACAGCTAACAGAACACACTGCTTTTAACCCCCCTGACATGGCACCAAGGTCCCTGAGTCAGGGATTACTTCAACCTTACTGTTTATATCAGGACTTCAAATACTCTATATGGACAAAAGTATTGGGACATACAGCTTAATTATTTTAATCAGACCCATCGCCACGGGTGTATAAAATCGAGCACCTAGCCAAGCAGTCTGCATTTACTAACATTTGTGAAAAAAGGGTCGTTCTGAATAGCTCCGTGAATTCACACGTGGTGCTGTGATATGATGCCACCTTTGCAATAAGTCAGTTCGTGAAATCTCATCCCTGTTAGATATTCCTCATTCAGCTACAGGTAGTATTATTGGAAACAGCAGCAACTCCGCCACGAAGCGGAAGACCACGTAAAGTCACAGAGCGGGGTCACTGAGTGCTGAGGCGCATAGTGCGTAAAAGTGGCTCTGCTGATTCCATAGCTGAAGATTTCTAAACTTCCATTGGCATGGAATGGGTTTTCATGGCCAAGCAGCTGCATGCAAGCCTCACATCACCAAGTACAATGCCGAGTGTTGGTGGTATAACACACGCCACCACTGGACTCTGGCGTGAGGGATCGCGCTTCTCTGTTTGTCAGTCTGATGGGTGAGTCTGGGTTTGGCGGATGCCAGGAGAACGTTACCTGCCTGACTGCATTGTGCCAACTGTACAGTTTAGTGGAGGAGGAATAATAATATGGGACTGTTTTTCAGGGGTCGGCCCCTTTCAGTCAAGGAAAATCTTAATGCTTCAGCATTCAAGACATTTTGGATAATGCTTTGCTTCCAACTTTGTGGAAACTGTTTGGGGAAGGCCCTTTTCTATTCCAGAATGACTGTGCCCCAGTGCACAAAGCAGGGTCCATAAACACACAGTTTGATGAGTTCTGTGTGAAAGAACTTGACTGAGACCTTACTTCAACCCGCCAACGCTCTACTGGATGAATTGGCCAAAGTTTCCACAGAAACTCTCCAAAAACTTGTGGAAAGCCTTTCCAGAAGAGTGGAAGCTGTTATAGCTTCAAAGAGCAGGCCAACTACATATTATTGTCTGTATTTAGAATGCAATGCCATAAAAATCCCTGTTGGTGTGATGGTCAGGTGTCCCAATACTTTTGTCTATAAAGTGTACATTTAAACATACAGAATATAGATTGAGAACATGAGCCATTTTCATATAAGAAGTAAATCTATTATTTATCTGGCTGAAGCACCTGTTATAACTGTACCACCAGTAAATATTCCATGTTTTGGGGAGCTTTCCTAGAAAAACAGTATACCTGTACCAGATGGACACACTTGCTTGGACCTATAGTTTAAAAGCATGCATTTTTGTAAGGGTTTCTCTTTTAAAAATTAGGTTTTTATTGGCACCTGCATTTTATCCATGGAAGTTTTAATATAATCAGACCTTGCATCTGCTCCAAGATTACTTACCGCCAAGTACAGCAGGCTTTCATTGGACCTCTGTTTTGCTAATTGTGATAGAGGGTAGAACTTTACCTGTTCTTTGTCACTAATAGTCTCCATCCCTTCAGTTTTTTTTCTTTTTTCTTCTTTTTTTACCCTGGTGTTTTGGGAGTCCTCAGTCTTTAGACAAAACAGTGCTCTGTAATCTTTCCGGGTACTTGCCATTTATTAGATTCTTGGCTCACTCCTTGTTTTGACTCCTGTCTTGTCTCTGGCCTCAGTTGTGGGAAAGTCCCATGGAGAAAAAAAAATATGATCCTTGAGCGTATTGTGCTGTATACAGTAATATACGTTAGCATGTTCAAAAACCTGGTTTCATCAAATTTTGCACCAATGATCTCCTTTATCTGCATGACTTTTGTGAGTCGTGACAACGACAGCCTACAGGTCTGAATCAAGGAGCGGAATCAGTAGGACTTCAATGCATTGGGGAACGCACAACCTAAAGGCCTATGTCCTTTACGCTTTTAGGTTGTGCACTCCCTTATTTTATATATATATATATATATATATATATATATATATATATATATATATATATATATATATATATATATACCGTATTGGCTCGGATATAGGCCGCACCCGAAAAGTTAGGTGCTTTTTTTAATGAAAAAAGTTTCTGCCCCCCCCGAGATATGCTGCCACTCTGTCCCCAAGATGTACCCCCCCGAGATATGCTGCCACTCTGTCCCCAAGATGTTCCCCCCCCACCAGACTTAGGGGACATCTATACATAACACGTATTCAACTTCTGGTGCCGGCACTTCCGCCGTGGGAAGTACCGGCAAGGAAGATTGTTCACGCAGACGTTCACCGGCAGCGGCGACGCGAGCAGAAACAACCTCTGCTGCCGGCACGTCTGCAAGATGTGCTTTAAAAATCTCCCTTGCCGGGACTCCCCCCGTGGGAATTCCCGGCTGCCGGTGAACGTCTGCCTGGACAATCTCCCGTGCCGGCACCCCCCCCCGTGGGAAGTGCTGGCAGGGGAGGCTGTCTGAGCACATCCGAAGTAGGATGCAGGTCCCCTGCACAGCTGCGGGGGATCTGTATCCTAACCCCGCTGCCTGCCTGGCGCCCGGGACTGCATGTCCCGGGCGTCGGGCACTAGACCCCGAATATAGGCCGCACCCCCAATTTAAAGATTTAAAGTGGGGGGGGAAAGTGCGGCCTATATTCGAGCCGATACGGTATATTTTTTTGTGCTGTGCATATTTACAGGTTCTAACCAAACCTTGGTGTTGAGCGGCCCCTCCTGACACATGAGTGCCTCATTAATGGTGTCCAGAGAAGGCTTTCAATTGCTTGAGAATCTCACTGGGTTAAAATGCAGTCCCACTGATTCAGCTCTGGGGGAAGCAATATAGCCATGAAAAATTAGATAGGATTCACCAAAATGGTAGCACTTTGACATAGTGGCAGGCTAAAAAACATATGACCATATAGTGTGATGAAATCCCTAATATTTATGCCTTAGGAGCTTTTAAATAGTATTTTTTGGGTGTGGGCTGATTTTCTTGCTTTGGTATGTGTGTGTGTATAAATATATATGTATATAGACACATATAAAATTGTTGGCTATTGAACTTTCATATATTAAAAAACAGTATCTTTTGAAAACTAAAGGAAATAGTATTCTTAAACCCCCATAGTATTTCACAAGATCCTGCAATTTCTTGAGTTAACTAGCCATTTACTTGATGTTTGTGTTTTTAATGAATAATTCATAGTAGAGTCATTAGTAGGAGGTATATTAGATACTCCCGTGATAAAACGGCAGGTGGTTTTAATGGGTTTCTGCTCGTCATACATACATGGGTAATTATGTTTTGTTTTATATTCCTCAAGAATAAAAAATCGTGTTTTCAAAATCCTATACCCAAGCGTGTTGTCTTTAACCTGAATTAAATAATGAGGTATGTTTTACTTTTTGTAAAGTAAATTCATATTTTCTTCCTAGGCAGCAAAAGAACAAACTCAAGATCTGATTGTAAAGACAACAAAGCTTCAGGCAGAAAAGTAGGTGAACTTTAATTTCAATTAAATGGCCCACTTTGCCATCGTATTGTATGAATAAACGAGCGGGCTGCATATTAAATCACCTGCTGCTTTGAAACATGTTATATCTGGTAAGTAAGAGCTTATACATGTAAAACCCAAATTATAACAACTTAAAGGGACAGTAATGGTGTTTATATTGTTTACCGGCATGGTAAGCCTCGCTGTGCTCAGATAAACCAGTGGTGTTTCACTCACAATCACTGCTTGTTTCATTAAGTGTCGATGCTGCTGAATTCATGGTAGGCAGCCGTGCGCATTTTATTGTGCTTGTTGTACTTGCATATGCCATGCGCGTTCAGCAGGTGAGAGCTGGCACATTTTGGATTGGGGAGCAAGTGAAGCCAAGTGCCTCTACAGAAATTATATACACACACACACTTACACTTATTTCCTGTTGTGCAAGCTGCCATGCTGCTACTGCTGGGTCACACAATGCTGCATTGCATTACCCCCTACGTACCAATCCCTGTTTGAGGAATATGAACTGGCGTGGGAGGCAATTGCCCCAACCTGTTAGACCAGCCTGCCCCGTGCTGCAGTCTTCAGACTAAAGTACTATCAAATGTAAAGGGGCAAAGCCAAGCGGCTCTGCAGGGTGTTTAATTCATAAACCCTCTGCAGAATAAGATTAAGACTTCAAGCAGCCAATCGGGACCAGGAGAATGATCCCATTGGACTCAATGGCCGATATTCTGTGTATGGGGGTCTGAATAGCTTCTTCTTGCAGCTTTGGCCAAGCCAGCGATGGACCTGACTGACGGTGAGTATACTGGCAGAATTCTCCCATGCATTTGTAAAAGGGAAACCACAATGGACCTCACGTCTATCATATGCATTAAAGTGCATGCAGTAGCTGGAGTGTCCCTTTAAGACACACCGGTACAGAAGTAGAAGAGGTTTTTCAATCTATGCGGATGTTACAGGGGAATGGGACTGACGCAACAAATGCGTATTTATATAATACAACCTTACCTTTTAAAGCATTGTTTTTAGAAATATATAGAGATTTTTGCCCTGCCCTCCTTTCATAATTACATTAAAACAATAGCAGATACACGGTAATGATCCTAATACTAAGGAAGCTTCTGCTGTAAATGTTTTTTGTTTTTTTTTTGTTTTTTTTTTTTTTTGCTCCTATGACTGCTCATCGCAATCCTATCCTATAGTTTGTTGGGCTCTAAAAAAGTATTTATCTCGCTAACAGCACGATTCCCGTCCCCTTTCTCATTTTTATGTGCGGTGGCACTCATGTTTTATGGTACACATGAAAATATAGTTTACCTGTAATTCATCTATCTGACCTCAAATAGTTGTATTTGCAGAGTTTGGAACACGAAATTCATCCTGGGCACATGGCAGCGCAGCCATAATTGAGATTTAATAACAGCCGAGCCGGCTTGAATGTGCGGTATGATAAACCTTCCCTTGCTTTGGCCAACTTTAACGACCCTGGAGGTTGTACAAAGCAAACATTTCCTACCTGCTAGTCTGTAATACGCAGAGCGGAAGTTTTATGACTCGCTCGTAATAAAAAAAAAGAAAACTTGGTGTTTATGTCCCATTCATCTCCGTAACAGGTATTTACAAGCAGGGCTATAACGTTATTTAATTCAGATTTGGAATCAAACAATTGATCAAGGTCGTTCAGTAAACTTAAGGAGTACCTAGCATTTTGATTCTAATTAGGTTACAAAGTTCTGTAACTACAATTAGTTCTATCCAAAACAAATAAAAATAAAACACAGATCCGTATTGTTCCTTTTTTGATGTTAAGGAAGTGATCCTCTGGTGTTGTTGAGGAACAGCAGAGCCACCTGGTACTTTATAGTTGTCAATTACATCTATACAATGTTTATGAACAGCATCTCAGCTCTGCTCTGAGCCAGAACTAAGTTCTAAAAGTTGTCTTATTATAATAGTAATGAATAGAGGTCCAGTAATTGGGGTACATTCTGTTGGCTGCTTTGGAGAGAAGACCATTTTCAGATGTATTACCGTGATCACTCGTTACACATAATCCCCACAATTTGTTTTGTGTACGATATATTTAACGAACACTGCAGAGATCTAGTTTATGGTGTGAAAGGAATTCTTCTACACCAAGCAATATGTAGCACCTGTCATTCAATTTTTCACAATCAACTTCTAGAAGACTTTGTTGGAATTATCACCTGTAGTCAACTTTTTCTAATGGTACAGGTGTGTTTTTCATATATTTTGTTTGATTGATGTGCCCCGGGTACATCTTCTCACAGTTCATTATCCACATGGGAGTTTGCAGGAGATGGTCGGGACATCACCTATCTCTGGATGTCACACTGAAGCGGTAAAGCTGATGATTTTTTTTATATATATATTTTTTTCACCCCAGCTGAGCTAGCTTTCAGTTTCCCCTGACTCTGCAATCATCTCAAGTTCCTCCAAACTTGTTTAGTAGGAAATGAATGAGCCAACATGTGCTCCAGGATGATATCCATACTAGTGCCACCAACAATTCATTAGTATATCCTGGATGCTGGGCTCATGATAACACATGAAGATTTTAGGGCACGATGCCCCCTTTAGTACCCCCCCCCTTGTATTAAGTGATGTGTGGGGAATTTTGTACTTCTAGAGAATCTTTAAATGTTATGTTTGGTTTTCACCAGTTGGAACTGATGTGTCAAAAAGAAGAGACTACCAACACTCAATGTGTGATTACAACTATAGTATTAGAGAATCCTCTTTCTTTTCCTGCACCGAGTATTCTGGTGCTTAATGGAATTCTCTGTGTGTGAATTCATGACTGTCTAATTGTCGTTGCGCATGGACAGTGCGGGTTTAATGACGTTTGGCATTGTGCATGAGAGGGACCAGGTAGATAGAATCAGAGTACAACATTATTGCGCGTACTATGTAGAACCCGGCACCGAGAAAGTTCCTCCAGTGTTTGTTCCTTTACTTTTTCACTGCATAGTGTACATAATTTAATAGAGAACTATTTCCATACTGGTATAATAAATAATCTGTATATGGCCTTTATTTAACAGAGGATCTTTACAAATAATGAGACGTTGTCTCCTGTTAAATACAAATAGTAGTGTGTGTGTGTGTGTGTGGGCGCACAGCGGATTAGAAAATCTTTTATAACTTTTTAAAGTGCTAAAATATAAAATCTTCAAACAAATAGAGTTTGACCTCCTAATTTGCAAGTAGTTTAGCCATCATAATGTATAGACACGTGCTGTGATAATATATAGCCTGTAATTTAACCCTAATCTAAACATTTAAATACCGGGATTTGAAACATTAAAATTCCACTTTTTCATGTATTTTCATTT
The DNA here is from genome assembly GCA_023333645.1 of Sceloporus occidentalis. Classification (NCBI taxonomy): domain Eukaryota; kingdom Metazoa; phylum Chordata; class Lepidosauria; order Squamata; family Phrynosomatidae; genus Sceloporus; species Sceloporus occidentalis. The sequence continues at coordinate 1,474,442 of JALMGF010000068.1, forward strand.
ATATGCTACATATGCACATTCGGCAATCAAGAACTGATTAAGGAAGTGCCTTGCATCTGGTTATTTTATGTTTCTTTTCAATCTTGATACGTTTTATATGAAATCCTGATAATTTCATATCATGCTCAGTACCGTTAGGCTATCAAAGTGTTTTTTTTTTGTTTGTTTTTTCTCTCATTTCACAACTGTTTCTTTTAGATTGGCATTGCTAATTACTTAGCTCCTAATTCTGAATCAGCGGCATCACTTTCATTTTGTTCTTTTCATGAATATTCAGGAGTGGCACTCATAGCCCCTCGGGGAGCAATTTTTCCTGCCTAAGATGATCAGAATGAGACACCGTCTTGCCACCTTTGTCCTATATGGTTGTTCCTCTATGTTCACCCTGTGTGGCACTCAAGGTGTTAACCAGATCCAGTGAGAATGGGTTTGTGGATTTATGTAAATGCACTTGACATGTGTAAGCCTGATTGTCACTAGTGGCAAATCTATGTGCGCGCATGCAAATTGAGGTCAGGCTGCTCAGTGCCCAATAACCGAGACAGCGCGTGTAGCATGGATGGCTGAACATTTTCTATTACTGAAAGCAGCAAAATGTCAGATCATCATTTTCAGTCCCATAAAGTGTCAGCAGTCTATAGTGGTAAGGGAATGTGTTGTTTCGCTCATATAAGACATATTACTGATATGTGTTATATTTATTATTATTATTTATTTTATTATTTAATAAAATTAATGTCTACCAATTGTTTGCACTGTAAACAATAATGGTATGTAGGGTACATTAATCTAACATTCTGTAAGTTTTCTATATACTCCATTCAAACATAATGAAACATATGGTTTACTCCGCACTTAATATGCATATAACTGGTTCTTACAAAAGCTATGATCCGAACAGAGTTGAAAACTTTTTTTTTTTAATTATTATTATTTGTGTTATCGGCATTCCCCGCTTATATAAAACCAATACACTAAAAGAACATCATAGGTCAAAGCTGCAAACGTATCATTTAGATTTAGAATATGGGTGTTTATAGTGATTTAAAAAAATAATCTGGTTTAACATGTGACTGAGCAATATTTCCTGTTGTATAATAAACCCCCCCTTAATAGTATAATGTAACACGGAGGAAGGACATTGATAGACTGTAAAATCTCGGGTTTAATATGCACAATTAACCCCTTTTTGAGGAGACCTGTAAATGAGGGGTGTATTATACAGAAGTACAAATTTGTTTATGCTGCATGATTACTCCATGAGAGTGATTGTGCAGCGTTAACCCCTTCAATGACACAATCGTGATGAGGCATTTGTGGCATTAAAGGGGTTAATGCGTGTCTTCCGTTCCCACAAGCTTGTGAGGACCAAGCCACAATCACTCCTGTGCTCTGATGGAGCTCCAGCATTGAAAGGGTTCCCATTAGTGAGAGTCAAAGAGGGAGAGGTCATCTAGGTCATAAAGTAAAGAAACACACACTGATTACTATCTGATTAGTGACATTTTAGGTCACTGATTATTGATCAGAATCACCAATCAATGTTGGTGGCCTAAACCTGTGACTTACAAGTGATCTGATTAATGACTCCCTAGGTCGCTGATCATTGATCTGTCTCACCGATCAGCAGCCGGTGACCTAAACTGATGGGTTCGTGTTATATGCAAGTATTGTTGTTTTTTTTTCTACAAACTTGAGTGTAAAGCAATACCTGCGTACTATACTCTACACTAAGTACATTTTACAAGTGAATACAGCATGATGGACAACTTTAAAGGAACAAATACAAATAAAGGACCTGAAACCATATTTGTACTGCCTTCTAAATTACATTAGTCTTGAAGATTTTTTTTATATTAAACTAAACTATGAATTACAAATTGAATTGTTTCAACGTAACATTTTAGATCTAAAGGGTTTTTACTTCCCTGAGAGGGTAGTAAAAAAGTGGCACAGCCTTCTAGCAGAAATGGTACGGGTTAGATATAGGTTGGATAACCATATACCAGACCAAGGTCTGATTAAGGTGTTATATTTTTACAGCAGGAAAGCGTGGACAGACTACATGGGCCAGGTGAATTATATCTGCTGTCTAGTTGTATGTTTATATGCATTATGAAGACTCAGTATTTAGAGGTGCATGTAACACATGTTACATGACCCTGCAGTAGTAAAGCACTGAAGATAAGGGTTGTGCTTAAGGTAAGAAGGAGAGTTATGTAAACTGTATCAGTGATGGGAGAGGGCTAAGGTTAGAGGGTATGTGTATATTGTTAGTCAGTATGTTTGTGTATGGTGTTGGAGTGTGTACGCTACTGTATGGTGTCAGTGTGCATCAGCATATGACATTAGTGAGTATGTTAGTGTTTGGTATTAGCATGGCTATATGTTACACTAGCACATGCACTCTTACATACAGCATATTGTTAGCATGAGTGTGTGTATGTTAGCAGATGGTGTTAATATAAGTCTGTGCATGTTTGTAGATATGTGTGTTAGTGTACGGTGTAAGCTTGAGTGTGTGCGTCAACAAATGGTGTTGATGATGGAGTTAGCCTGGAGTTAGTGGCACCTGGGAAAGGAGGAGCAGGTGAGGGAGAAAGTATCTATGTGTAGGGTGTTTGCATGATAGAGAGGGGAGGGCACACCAAAGACATATTGCACCCTGCTGCCTCTAACCCTGGGCTCATCCCTGCCAATACCAGTTATTTGGGTTGGCCCATAGTAATAATTAAGCTTGAGATTTTCTCATCAGCTCTTCCAGTGTTGGCAATTCAGACATTGCTGCGTCAGTGAGTTAAAATGCTTTCTTAAATAAACCCTCAAATTTGAATGCGGTGGTGAGATGAGCTTTTCTTTAAATGTATTTCTGCTGAACACAAAGAAACTGCCTGCAGAAATGTATAGTTCCATGGCATCTCTTGCATCGAAGAGCTCCTGAAATTGCAGTTCAGAATATCCAAAGATCCCCATAGTTACTGCCTATGAAATCTTAGAAATTGTCTACATTTGCTCAGGCAATCCTGTCTAATTACTGAGAATGTTATTATGAAGCTACCTGCGGAACAGTTTTGGCTTTTATTGCCTCAGCGGGGTTGATGCTACAGTTCCATTTAAGTCATTATGCAGAATTCTCACCTCTGCCTCACTTAACATTCTAATAGCCCGCTAAGCAAGCAATCAAGTGAATTAAAGTTTTAGTTGAGGTAAGCAATTTTCATGGTCAACATTAATTCACATCACTCCTACCAAAACAAGATTTTTATTGGAAATAAAAAATATGTGAACTGTATCCTAATATTAAAATGGAAATACATATTTATGTGACATCCTGCTTTAATGTTTTATTCATAGAAGTTTTACGTGTTTTATGTGTGTAATGTATATAACATATTTTTTAAAATTTTAGCCTAATTTGAAATAAGTCCACACTAACGAGTTGTATGTTTCATATGTAAAATTGGTGTTTCTCCTCTACTCTTGATCCATCTTGAGTGCCTGAGCCTGAGCATATTCATGTAATAACTGTATTTTTTTTACATTATTTCATAATTCGGGCATTTTATGTGCCCAGTCTATTTTTTACACAGGTTGGAATTGTATATTAAATAATACATTTAAAGTGATAAGCTTAAATAAATTGCAATTAAAAAAGAAAAAAGTAATTAAACCATTTTTCATCTAGTACATTAGGAATTGATGAATATTGATATTAGTTAATGAAACTAAGGATGTTATTCCAACACTATGATGGGTAAAGCAAAAATGAAATCAGACTGATAGCATCCCTGTCTATTTACTGCAAGTCTTAATATACTGCGTGTAGCCGATTGTTTTAATAACAGTAATTTGATTATTGTATATGGAGTTTGATACAGTGCCCATAATTTTCATATTAGTTACATAGGCTGAAAAAAGACGTCCATCGAGTTCAGCCTTTCCCATATCTGTTAATTGCTGTTGATCCAAAAGAAGGAAAAGGAAAGATCCTTCTTGACCGCAGACTGGCAGTCAGATCTCTCCTTGGATCAAGAAGGAGAGCCTCATAATTAAAAAAAAATATTTCCCTGAATATTATGTTTTTGCCAGTATTCATCCAGTTGCTGTTTAAACGTCTTTACAGACTCTGATAAAACTATCTCTGCGGGCAGAGAATTCCACATCCTTATTGTCCTTGCTGTACAAAATCAATTCCTTTGCCTAAATCTCCTTTCTTCCAGTCTAAACGCGTGACCACGTGTCCTGTGCATAGTCCTGTTTATGAATACGTTTCCAGACAATTTTTTAGCCCACCTCTGCACCTTTTCCAGTGCTATGATATACTTCTTTAAAATAGATTCCCAAAATTGCACAGCATGTTCAATGTGTCATCTGCAACATGACTTTCAACACCTATTTTATATAATATATATATATATATATATATATATATATATAATAAATAGATGAATATAGTAGAAATTTACTAGTCTGCCTGATCTAGTGAATTTAAAGTCCTATGAAGATGATCAACAACAGCTTACTTCTAACTTTAGAGCTAAAAGAATCAAATGATACTTTTTATTATTTGACAATGATACTAATGATGTCTGAGGCATTAGGCCGGTAACATGTACCATGGAAGCCAAAAATGGCAAAAGAGGTGCCCTTTAGTTTAATACAAAAATAAAACTTTTTATTGTGACATACAAAAAGTGTCGGCCAACATTTCTGCCAACCCATTGCAGCCACGGTCTTGATGAAGCAAAAAAGTTGACCACCGGTTTTTCTGGCCCATCTAGCCTGCCTGCAGGCTGCCTTCATTTGATCTTTGGCCTTGTCTTATGTTAAGATAACCTTACATTTTTCCCACACAAGATTGAAGTCCTTTCTATATTGACTATTGTGGTTTAACTGAGTTTTTTTCTGAAAAGGTAAAGTTGAGTATTCCATGAATGGAAGTTTTTAAATTGTGGTTGCAATAAGCATTTTTTTTAATACTAGAAACCCGCATGTTGGCTTCAGTATCTGTCGCTTGTGGGCAGTTTCCGTTTCATTGATCCATGTTGTAATTTCTTTCAGCCTTCGTCTTTCTAACTGAATAATAAGCACAAAACTTGGCTTTACGAAGTTACTGTAAATGAATTAAAGTAGTTGTGGTCTCTGTGCTGAAATCCCAGGAAACAGTACTCTGTTGTAGTCAGTTCAAAGGCAAATGGACTATCACTTTATTGACAGCGTGAGTTCGCTACCACGGGAGCCTGGTTCCCATAGAAACTGGTTAAACTGGGGAATAGGCCTTGATTAGGCCCTCCTGAGATCAGGAAGCGAGGCCGTGCTGGGGAACGTTCCCATGATCTGCCTGCTTTGTATTCCTGTGGCGTCTTTAAGTTTTCAATAAGACTTTTGTTTCCTGTGTCCGCAAGACTTATTCTTACAAGCGTGTTTAAAAGCCAGGCCAGTTATTTCAGCCGACTTCCTACTCACAGAAGTGCGATAGCCATACATGCTTAATATTTTGCGCCTTGTGACGTTAAGATTGTGACAATAATAATTTGATCCCTGGCAATTTCCATGTTAAATAAAAAGGCTATTAAAGTTTAGGGCAACTCCTAACCTGGGAACTTGCAGGCGGATTTAATGTTACTCCCTTACTTCAGTGTGAGCTGTGAAGGTCCCACACACACAGCCTACATATTTATCTGCTGCCTTAGCCCAGGCCTAGGCTTTGTTGCTGCCGTTGTTACTGCTGAGCGTCAGATGCGATGTTCCGGCTAGTGGTAGTGTAAACTGGCCAGATTGTAACTGGCTTATTAACCGGTGGTGTATTGTGGGGCCTGATCGCTCAATAGGGCTATCCGCCCTGGGTATGGTGGCTACTGTGTCCCCCCAAACCTGTGGTCCTAGTTAGCTAAGTTTAGAATGCACCTCAGCCAACACCCATGATGTTTTCTCACAGAAAGCGCTGAGCTGATCCTGCATAATGCATAGTTTGTGTGAGAAGACCTCTTGAAAGTTATCTAGCCATTGACTAGATAACTTATTGATCCAGCTAAACGACTGGGTCAGAGCATCCCAAAAACTGTGCGTTGTTCCCGGTCTGCAGTGGTCAAAAGTGGTCAAAGGAAGGAAAAATGGTGAACCAGCGACAAGATCATGGGCAGCCAAGGCTCGTTGATGCATATGGGTGGGTTGAATCCACCAGACAAGCTATTGTAGCTCAAATTGCTCAAAAACTTAATGCTGGTTATGATAGGTGTCAGAACACACAGTTCATCGCAGTTTGTTGCATATGGGGCTGCGTAGCCGTAGACCAGTCAGGGTGCCCATGCTGACCCCTGTCCACTGCTGAAGACACCTACAATGGGCATGTGAGCATTAGAAGTGGACCACGAAACAATGGTGGAAGGTGGCCTGATCTCCTGAATCGTGTTTCAGTCATATTATGATCTGTGTATATTCATTTTAGGATAAGAAGTCAGATTGATATGAAGTGAAAGGATAGTTTCCAGGTGATGCTTTGCTGCCATCTCCTGTTTGCAGAATTATTAGCCTTGTTATCTTTTTGTCATATTACACAAAATGAAACTTGCATATCTATCAACAAAGGAAACGTCTTCATCCAGTTTTGATCCAGTGACTGAAAACTGGTTATCCTACAGTTCTTAGATGTAATAAGTAGTCGCAGTCCACGTCTTGTAACGTGAATAGTAATAGCAGAACAAATTGATCCCAATTTAACAGTGTTCTTTGTGCCTTTACCAGGAGACACTGTATTGCATTAAAGTGGGTATAATTTAAGCCTTCTATTCTCTAAACCCTTTAGTGAAGCTAATTCCAGTTTGCAGGCACAAACGTCTGGTAAAGAACTGTCAATTAGCAGCTGAAGTATTCACTGAAGCAATTAAATGTAGAAACAAAGAGATACTCACAACATACAAAAAAGAATGAGAACTGCAGACACTCAACACAAAGACCTTGTAATACCTTATGAATGGACAGAAAACAAACTGGGAAAAGAGGCTGTCTTTGTGAAAGTAGGTACACAAGTAGAACAAGAAGCCATCCGTAAATCTTTTTCTGATCTCCAGAAACAAATCCACGCTGGTGCGTTGAGCAGATTTCAACAGTCACCCAAGTGCCACCTCTGTTTCTATAGTTTATTCACAAGCCAAGTCTCCTAAACCCTGTAATTGAACTTGGCCTGATCTTTTTGCATCATGGAATAGCCTGCCGTCAGAAGTGGTAGAGACTAATACAGTGAGGGAATCTAAACATGAATGGGATAGCCATAACGCTATCCTGAGTCTAAGACAAGACCAAGGAACAGTCCCTACAAATCTGCTGTCAAAATCTCAAATCTGGGACAGATTATATAGAATATAGATTATATAGAATTTATATTTTTAATCCCTCTGGTTAGGTAACTAGGAACAGGGGGTTACCGTGGCCTGCTACAGAATTCAAGTTACCTTATTTATAGTCCTTACAGATCCGTAATAGCAGTCCTTTGGTCCGTAGATTAATGTGTTGTTAACATACTCGTGTTATTGATTTATCTTGTTAAAGTTACCTCTATTTTATTTTCTGCTTTTTAATACAGTCAGAGACTAGAGGTTCGAGCACAAGTTGCAAATGCCTTCTTAGACAAGTTCCAGCTTACGTCGGATGAAATGAATATACTCCGCGGTAGTCGAGAAGGACCTTTAACTGAGGTATGGCCTGATTTTCTGTACAGTGTATATTATTTAATAATAATAAAATAGATTCTGCTTAGGGGCTCCCCTTTTACTGCTAACTCGCCAAATACCAGTAAAAGCAGACCCTGGACATGGTTACGTTGTCAGCCCTCCATAAATATACATTTACTCTGATCCTGTGACCTACTGCCCTTACATTCACTTGATTACTAATATATTACTTACTAATAATAATATTGATTGCTATCAAAAGAAAAACCAACTGCTGTTGAACCCTTACCAGCCCAGCATCCTGGTCAGTCGCGTAGGTCGCAGGTATGATAGGGCCGTCCCTGCCCCACACATCCAGAAATAACGGTGCCACAACAGGGCCAAAATAGCTACTTATTTTACATGGTGTAAACAAAAATCTACTTTTCTGTTGGAAAAGGAGCCATTCCTAAATACAGTAACTTGACATCGATTAATAAATACCGGTACTATTTCCTGTGCTTTTGTTGTTGTCATAATGGTCATTAAATGCATTTAACCCTTGAGTGCCAGAGAAGTATGCAGTCCATTGCAAACCCATGCTTTGATCGCCTATAACCCAGTGGTTTGATTTTAAGTAGTATTTTTTTATATTCTGTGCTGATTTCTGCTTCTTCTTCTTTTGATTTGCAGGACTTTTTCAAAGTACTGGGTAAAGTTAAGCAAATACACAACGATGTAAAGTTACTACTGCGTACAAACCAGCAGACCGCAGGGTAAGGATCGTGGCGTGGATATTTTGGCTGTAATATTTTTCATTTTCGCATTCTAAGTGGCTAATATGCTTAATGATCTAATGATAATTAGACAATTAATTTTTTTCTTTAGCCTTGAAATTATGGAGCAGATGGCACTCCTTCAAGAAACATCTTATGAAAAGCTTTACAGATGGGCACAAAGTAGGTGTTTATTCTTAAATGGATCTCACAGTCATATTGTCACCTGATTAGATACATATTGATCCAGCTAAAGTTTATTCTTTGTATTATGTACATAAACGTTTGCATTATTATATGTATTCTGCAGTGTGTATGTATGGATGTATATATATATGTGTGTGTATATATATGTGTGTGTATATATATATATATATATATATATATATATGTATGTGTGTGCATATATATATATGTATGTGTGTGCATATATATATATGTATGTGTGTGCATATATATATATGTATGTGTGTGCATATATATATATGTATGTGTGTGCATATATATATATGTATGTGTGTGCATATATATATATGTATGTGTGTGCATATATATATATGTATGTATGTGTGTGCATATATATATATGTATGTATGTGTGTGCATATATATATATATATGTATGTATGTGTGTGCATATATATATATATATGTATGTATGTGTGTGCATATATATATATATATATATGTATGTATGTGTGTGCATATATATATATATATGTATGTATGTGTGTGCATATATATATATATATGTATGTATGTGTGTGCATATATATATATATATATGTATGTATGTGTGTGCATATATATATATATATATGTATGTATGTGTGTGCATATATATATATATGTATGTATGTGTGTGCATATATATATATATGTATGTATGTGTGTGCATATATATATATATGTATGTATGTGTGTGCATATATATATATATATGTATGTATGTGTGTGCATATATATATATATGTATGTATGTGTGTGCATATATATATATATGTATGTATGTGTGTGCATATATATATATATGTATGTATGTGTGTGCATATATATATATATGTATGTATGTGTGTGCATATATATATATATGTATGTATGTGTGTGCATATATATATATATGTATGTATGTGTGTGCATATATATATATATGTATGTATGTGTGTGCATATATATATATATGTATGTATGTGTGTGCATATATATATATATGTATGTATGTGTGTGCATATATATATATATGTATGTATGTGTGTGCATATATATATATATGTATGTATGTGTGTGCATATATATATATATGTATGTATGTGTGTGCATATATATATATATATGTATGTATGTGTGTGCATATATATATATATATGTATGTATGTGTGTGCATATATATATATATGTATGTATGTGTGTGCATATATATATATATGTATGTATGTGTGTGCATATATATATATATATGTATGTATGTGTGTGCATATATATATATATGTATGTATGTGTGTGCATATATATATATATGTATGTATGTGTGTGCATATATATATATATGTATGTATGTGTGTGCATATATATATATATGTATGTATGTGTGTGCATATATATATATATGTATGTATGTGTGTGCATATATATATATATGTATGTATGTGTGTGCATATATATATATATATGTATGTATGTGTGTGCATATATATATATATATGTATGTATGTGTGTGCATATATATATATATATGTATGTATGTGTGTGCATATATATATATATATGTATGTATGTGTGTGCATATATATATATATATGTATGTATGTGTGTGCATATATATATATATATGTATGTATGTGTGTGCATATATATATATATGTATGTATGTGTGTGCATATATATATATATGTATGTATGTGTGTGCATATATATATATATGTATGTATGTATGTGTGCATATTGTTAGGGATATTAATGAGACAAAATAGGCAAAACCAATATTTTATCACACACGCAAAATAACGACGCTACCAAAGATTGTAGTACCACATCCACAATATTAATTTAAGGAGATACCCTATATTTTATCTCCGATCCTAAATCCTTTCATATCGCCGAAAATTATAATTCAAATCAGATATATATCACAATAATAATCAATCAAAAATATTTATTTATTGTGAATACAATTTATAAAATCTATATATGAGTCAAACAGTGCATGATATAAAACACGAAATTCTTAAAACATGTCAAATTGCAGTATATCCAAATACGGTATATTATCGAAAGTTATCAATATGAATTAGTACTTTGAGTCTAACACAGCATTAATTTCCATCCCACTCAGCAACCAAAAATGATAATCAGGGCGGTAATAAAAAGATCACTAACTCTATTATATTAGTTTAACTAATATGACAATTTAAAATAATTTAATAATGTCCAAGAGTATTCAGTGACATTCCTAATAGATGCAAATAATGTCAAACTTCATCTACAGGTAAAAGTACCTTTTCATTATTGTTATTATCACGGGTTATAAGCTGCAGTCTCACAAGCCGTCATATACAATAATGCAATATACTATTTCCCAGAAACAGGGAATTCTATACGAAGAAGACAAAATTCACCTCTAGTGAGAATAATAAAACAATTATATTTACCACCACTTGTTGCTGTTGTCCAACTGGTCCTTGTAGAAATTAATCCAGGTTCATTGGCAAGAAATTAAGTGGAAAGAAATATAACTTACTAAAAGTTATATAGGTTGGGACTCAAAGTAATTCTAAGAGTAAAATTATGGTGCCAGGATCTTAAGATTCCAATTCTCTGGGGTAAATTTAAATGAGTCCGTCAGGGTCTGTCTGTTTCAGGTCTGTTTCTTTTTTTAAGGTCCGTTTTTAAGGTCTGTTTTTTAAGGTCAGCCCCCTAATTATTAAAAACATAAGCTTTTAAAGACAGAGCTTATTATCATAGCCTCCACCTCTTGATTGGAATTCTCCAATCATAACGGTGGGTTTTACCCATTATAATTAGGACTTCTACTCATATTTACATCGTTGTAATTTCTTAATTTACCTCCGAGAGACGCTCTGGTCTAAGAAATAACTTAAGACCATTACATATGTGTTAGGAATTTATCCTTGGTCACCTTATCTTTAGATGTTACCTCCTATATAGTAAATCAGGTCTTTGTAGTCACTCATATCTCCAGACGTTGCCTCCTAGGTAGTAAATTAGGTTTTGGTGGTCTTACGACGTATCCCCCATTCCAATTTACATTCCTAAGGATATGCAGTGTCTACTCCTTAACTTTCTCATGGAAGATAACATTAATTGAATCATATATACTGAATACTTCTTTGTTCTCAATTATTGAGGGAACAAAGACACACAGAAATAACCGTTATATGATTAAATAAAATAAAATGGCTCTGACTCCATTTTGTGCTCATGTAAAATACAGAATATATAGAATACATGTTTTCTAGCATAAAATATCTGACAATATATATGTATGTATGTGTGCATATATATGTATGTATGTATGTATGTGTGCATATATATATATGTATGTATGTGTGCATATATATATATGTATGTGTGCATATATATATATATATATGTATGTATGTGTGCATATATATATGTATGTATGTGTGCATATATATATGTATGTATGTGTGCATATATATATGTATGTATGTGTGCATATATATATGTATGTATGTGTGCATATATATATGTATGTATGTGTGCATATATATATGTATGTATGTATGTGTGCATATATATATATGTATGTATGTGTGTGTGCATATATATATATATGTATGTATGTGTGCATATATATATATGTATGTATGTGTGCATATATATATGTATGTATGTGTGCATATATATATGTATGTATGTGTGCATATATATATGTATGTATGTGTGCATATATATATATGTATGTATGTGTGCATATATATATATGTATGTGTGTGTGCATATATATATATGTATGTATGTGTGCATATATATATATGTATGTGTGTGTGCATATATATATATGTATGTATGTGTGCATATATATATATGTATGTATGTGTGCATATATATATATGTATGTATGTGTGCATATATATATATGTATGTATGTGTGCATATATATATGTATGTATGTGTGCATATATATATATGTATGTATGTGTGCATATATATATATGTATGTATGTGTGCATATATATATATGTATGTATGTGTGCATATATATATATGTATGTATGTGTGCATATATATATATGTATGTATGTGTGCATATATATATATGTATGTATGTGTGCATATATATATATGTATGTATGTGTGCATATATATATATGTATGTATGTGTGCATATATATATATATGTATGTATGTGTGCATATATATATATATGTATGTATGTGTGCATATATATATATATGTATGTATGTGTGCATATATATATATATGTATGTATGTGTGCATATATATATATATGTATGTATGTGTGCATATATATATATATGTATGTATGTGTGCATATATATATATATATGTATGTATGTGTGCATATATATATATATATGTATGTATGTGTGCATATATATATGTATGTATGTGTGCATATATATATGTATGTATGTGTGCATATATATATGTATGTATGTGTGCATATATATATGTATGTATGTGTGCATATATATATGTATGTATGTGTGCATATATATATATATGTATGTATGTGTGCATATATATATATATGTATGTATGTGTGCATATATATATATGTATGTGTGCATATATATATGTATGTATGTGTGCATATATATATATGTATGTATGTGTGCATATATATATATGTATGTATGTGTGCATATATATATATGTATGTATGTGTGCATATATATATATGTATGTATGTGTGCATATATATATATGTATGTATGTGTGCATATATATATATGTATGTGCGTGTGCATATATATATATGTATGTATGTGTGCATATATATATATGTATGTGCGTGTGCATATATATATATGTATGTGCGTGTGCATATATATATATGTATGTGCGTGTGCATATATATATATGTATGTGCGTGTGCATATATATATATGTATGTGCGTGTGCATATATATATATGTATGTGCGTGTGCATATATATATATGTATGTGCGTGTGCATATATATATATGTATGTGCGTGTGCATATATATATATGTATGTGCGTGTGCATATATATATATGTATGTGCGTGTGCATATATATATATGTATGTGCGTGTGCATATATATATATGTATGTGCGTGTGCATATATATATATGTATGTGCGTGTGCATATATATATATGTATGTGCGTGTGCATATATATATATGTATGTGCGTGTGCATATATATATATGTATGTGCGTGTGCATATATATATATGTATGTGCGTGTGCATATATATATATGTATGTGCGTGTGCATATATATATATGTATGTGCGTGTGCATATATATATATGTATGTGCGTGTGCATATATATATATGTATGTGCGTGTGCATATATATATATGTATGTGCGTGTGCATATATATATATGTATGTGCGTGTGCATATATATATATGTATGTGCGTGTGCATATATATATATGTATGTGCGTGTGCATATATATATATGTATGTGCGTGTGCATATATATATATGTATGTGCGTGTGCATATATATATATGTATGTGCGTGTGCATATATATATATGTATGTGCGTGTGCATATATATATATGTATGTGCGTGTGCATATATATATATGTATGTGCGTGTGCATATATATATATGTATGTGCGTGTGCATATATATATATGTATGTGCGTGTGCATATATATATATGTATGTGCGTGTGCATATATATATATGTATGTGCGTGTGCATATATATATATGTATGTGCGTGTGCATATATATATATGTATGTGCGTGTGCATATATATATATGTATGTGCGTGTGCATATATATATATGTATGTGCGTGTGCATATATATATATGTATGTGCGTGTGCATATATATATATGTATGTGCGTGTGCATATATATATATGTATGTGCGTGTGCATATATATATATGTATGTGCGTGTGCATATATATATATGTATGTGCGTGTGCATATATATATATGTATGTGCGTGTGCATATATATATATGTATGTGCGTGTGCATATATATATATGTATGTGCGTGTGCATATATATATATGTATGTGCGTGTGCATATATATATATGTATGTGCGTGTGCATATATATATATGTATGTGCGTGTGCATATATATATATGTATGTGCGTGTGCATATATATATATGTATGTGCGTGTGCATATATATATATGTATGTGCGTGTGCATATATATATATGTATGTGCGTGTGCATATATATATATGTATGTGCGTGTGCATATATATATATGTATGTGCGTGTGCATATATATATATGTATGTGCGTGTGCATATATATATATGTATGTGCGTGTGCATATATATATATGTATGTGCGTGTGCATATATATATATGTATGTGCGTGTGCATATATATATATGTATGTGCGTGTGCATATATATATATGTATGTGCGTGTGCATATATATATATGTATGTGCGTGTGCATATATATATATGTATGTGCGTGTGCATATATATATATGTATGTGCGTGTGCATATATATATATGTATGTGCGTGTGCATATATATATATGTATGTGCGTGTGCATATATATATATGTATGTGCGTGTGCATATATATATATGTATGTGCGTGTGCATATATATATATGTATGTGCGTGTGCATATATATATATGTATGTGCGTGTGCATATATATATATGTATGTGCGTGTGCATATATATATATGTATGTGCGTGTGCATATATATATATGTATGTGCGTGTGCATATATATATATGTATGTGCGTGTGCATATATATATATGTATGTG
Source organism: Sceloporus occidentalis (assembly GCA_023333645.1). Classification (NCBI taxonomy): domain Eukaryota; kingdom Metazoa; phylum Chordata; class Lepidosauria; order Squamata; family Phrynosomatidae; genus Sceloporus; species Sceloporus occidentalis. Next base: position 1,489,835 of record JALMGF010000068.1, read on the forward strand.
CGTGTGCATATATATATATGTATGTGCGTGTGCATATATATATATGTATGTGCGTGTGCATATATATATGTATGTGCGTGTGCATATATATATATGTATGTGCGTGTGCATATATATATATGTATGTGCGTGTGCATATATATATATGTATGTGCGTGTGCATATATATATATGTATGTGCGTGTGCATATATATATATGTATGTGCGTGTGCATATATATATATGTATGTGCGTGTGCATATATATATATGTATGTGCGTGTGCATATATATATATGTATGTGCGTGTGCATATATATATATGTATGTGCGTGTGCATATATATATATGTATGTGCGTGTGCATATATATATATGTATGTGCGTGTGCATATATATATATGTATGTGCGTGTGCATATATATATATGTATGTGCGTGTGCATATATATATATGTATGTGCGTGTGCATATATATATATGTATGTGCGTGTGCATATATATATATGTATGTGCGTGTGCATATATATATATGTATGTGCGCGTGCATATATATATATGTATGTGCGCGTGCATATATATATATGTATGTGCGCGTGCATATATATATATGTATGTATGTGCGCGTGCATATATATATATGTATGTATGTGTGCGTGCATATATATATATGTATGTGTGCGTGCATATATATATATGTATGTGTGCGTGCATATATATATATGTATGTGTGCGTGCATATATATATATGTATGTGTGCGTGCATATATATATATGTATGTATGTGTGCGTGCATATATATATATGTATGTATGTATGTGTGCGTGCATATATATGTATGTATGTGTGTGTGCGTGCATATATATATATATGTATGTATGTATGTGTGTGTGCGTGCATATATATATATATGTATGTATGTATGTGTGCGTGCATATATGTGTGTATGTGTGTGCGTGCATATATATGTGTGTATGTATATATATAGTAAAATGTTTACTTTTTTACGACAGATGAGTGCAGGACACTGACCCAAGAATCCTGTGACATTTCTCCAGTTTTGTCTCAAGCAATGGACGCCCTGCAGGACAGGCCTGTATTATATAAGTAACTATCCATTTATACATATATTCTTTTTAATTCCTGCATTAAGCTAAGTTTTGTAATTGTTTAAATTGTAGCTATATTTGACTTCCTTGTGTTTTATTATAGGATAGACTAATAATTATACCGCTATTGTAAGGGCTTGTCCCCAGTCACAGCTCTAACCGAACCCCTTGAAACAAGTGTCTCACTCCCCTTCCCAGTTCAAATGTATACATAAGTGATAAAAGTTATACATTAGCTATATGATTAAGCAGACTTGGAACGCCACATGTTAACATAGGAACGCAGAATTTTATTGCAAGATAAGATACCATTCGGCCCATCTCGTCTCAGTCTCGACCTAGAGCAGTGCCCCCGTCCACCCTTCCTCGTCGGAGTCTACAATGCCTTAAAAGGCGCCTTTAAGACATGGAGCGCCTGACTGTTGTGCACAGCCTCCATAGTCTTAATTGACCGGTTGAGGAGTTTAAAGATCTCCCCTGTAGCTAACACGGCAAAGGCATAAGGCTATCTTGAATGCAAGATCAACAACTGAATACGATTTTGAGGTTTTTATATCGGGGGGGGGGGGGAGATGGCAGACTAGAATGGTTCTTATCTGCTATTTAAACAATAAATAGCTACTACAGGGTTCCTGGACAGACATTTTTAGCAATAATAGGATTTCATTCTCATTTATTCAGGAAGCCATTAAGTAACTTCACCCTTAAAAAGGACAATATGGAAAAAATCTAGTTTTGTGTATTTTTCAAATTTTTTTCATCTCACATCTCACCACAAGGTGGCAGCAGCAGAACAGTATAATGAAACGCGATAATAATTGCTGATAATGCTGAATTACGTGTTTTCAATGAACTTTTCCGTTTCATTTCAATTAAAGTTGAGTGAACTTTGTGTCAATGTAAATACGCCAAAACAAATTCAGAAAAAAGTGTGGGGCTCGAGAAATATAATTAGATTATGTTCCTTTTTGCGTGCCCCAGTAATGTTAAACCTACTGGTGTTATTTGAGTCACATAAAACCGCCCAAGGACACATTGCCCAACTTTCACAACATTTCTTGGAAGCAGCATACACTTACGCAAAACTTGTGTTAAGTTTTACAAATAATCCACAGCGGTATTTTTTTTAATACCTGAAAACAGCTTAAAAGCAAATATATGAATGTATAGCAGACAAGATAATATATCTTGCTTACTCATTGCATACATGTTCATTGACTGTAAGTTTTAACTTTATTTCCTTGTTTTCAAGACAAGTTCCAGGTCTATTTTTTTTCTTTGTATTTTTTTTTATTTTTTTATTTAATCAATTGGATCTCATGATTTTGGATCTTTATCAAAATATCTTGATAAATGTCCAAGACCCTAATTGATTCCAGCTAATTATTTTCCATTTCAGTTATTGTTGTCATTTTATGTTCCATTTTTAAGTTATTCAAATTTATATTTTCCTTGTCTGATATTACATCTGCCTCTACCAAAGGCATAGCCAAGACATTTTATGCAAATGTTCCTTTATTTCCCATGAACCTTTAGTGAACATAGCATCGGAATCAGTCCCTGTAAGGGGGTTGTAAGGAGTCTTCTGGGGGCACTACCTGTGTTTAGCATGTAAAATACATAAAGCAGTATAGATGGTTTACATTGTTATAGTTCCTATATGTACGTAAAGGTACTTTCCCAGATAACTTGGGGTGAGCCACCATTTTAAAATGCGATGGGGCAATAAGGGCTCAAATATGGCACAGAAGAAGACAACGGAGGTAATTTCTAAATTAATACTAATAAAAAAACCAATGTTTATAAATGATATCCGCTAATTATGGATATAGCACTTTTCCACCTATAAGGGTTAAGTCCAGAAAACATTACGTTTGCAAAACACAGTAACATTTCCTTGGAAAGAACAATGAAAAAATTAGGTATCCAGTGTATATTAACTAAAGAGCGTACACATAGCCCTAACGTCCAAATCTCCACTGTGTCATAGTGTGCCGTTCCTTTCTGTTCAGTTAACTTAAAATGAGAGAACACAGAAGTCCAGCCCTATGTCTTTTAGTAAGTAGAAACGGTTTATTAAGCAATCGATTAAAAATAAGTTTAATTATAGTAAATGGACTTGGATCTCTGCTGCTGATGATGTCACTTCCTCAACACATTAGTGTGCACTTCTCTTTCGGTAATAATTCTTTGTGCCAAAAGAAGCAGGCAATTCTTTTTTTTTCAGGGGCCTGTTCGAGTCTTGACGTTTTAAGTGAAAAATATCCAGTCTCTAAATCTGAATCAGTATTTGGTTCCAACTACACTATATGGACAAAAGTATTGGGACACACCGCTTAACTATTGAGTTCAGATGTTTCAATCAGACCCATTGCTACAGGTGTATAAAATCGAGCACCGAGCCATGCAGTCTGCATTTGCAAACATTTGTGAAAAAATGGGTCGTTCTGAAGAGTCAATGAGTGCTGATCCACATGGTCTGTAAAGTCACCAACGCTCTGCTGATTCCACACCTGAAGAGTTCCAAAATTCCCTTGACAATAAGATCAGCACAAAAACTGTGTTTTCATGGACGGGCAGCTGCATGCAAGCCTCGCATCACCAAGTACAATGCCAAGCGTCTGATCGAGTGGTGTAACACAAAAGTGTTCTGTGGAGTGACGGATCATGCTTCTGTTTGGCAGTCTGATGAACGAGTCTGGGTTTGGTGGATGCCAGGAGAACGTTACCTGCCTGACTGTCAACTGTACAGTTTAGCGGAGGAGAGAAAATAATATGGGACTGTTTTTCAGGGCTCAACCCCTTACTTCCAGTGAAGGGATATCTTAATGGTTCAGCATACCATTTTGGGGAAGGCCCTTTCCTATTCTAACATAACTGCGCCCCAGTGCACAAAGCAAGGTCCATAAAGACATGGTTTGGATGAGTCTGGTGTGGAAGAACTTGACTGACTCTCACAGAGCCCTGACCTCAAACCCATCAGACACCTTTGGGATGAACTGGAATGGAGATTCAAGCCAAGCCTTCTCGTCCAACATCAGTGCCTGACCTTACAAATGCTCTACTGGACGAACGAGCAAAAAATCCCACAGAAACACTGCAAAATCTCGTGGAAAGCCTTCCCAGAAGAGTGGAAGCTATTATAGCAGCACAGGGGGTGCCTAAAGATTAATATATATGTATTTAGCAATGTCACAAAAGTACCTGTTGGTGTAATGGTCAGGTGTCCCAATACTTTTGTCCATGTGTTGCATAATCCTAAACCTGCATTTGTCATACACCAGATATTTGTGATGTTTTGGGTGATTACCGTACAGCTGTGTAATGTTTGACTACAGATAATCTTAATGGGATCATAAGGGATTGCCACTCTGTTCACCTCATTTACACACACACACTGCAAGAAGACACACAAAGTAAAAGTAAGCATGCATAGTTATCTAACTTATACATGTTTGTGTGTCATCTGACCAGCTGGTATGTTTGCAAGAAACCAGAATTATAATATTCAACTATAGCCAGCTGTCAAAGTTTGAAGACTGGGTAAAAAATGGTGAGACCATCCATAAAGACTAGGGCCACCATAGGAGTTGCATCAGCTCTTTTGTGATCTTGATAATATATGGGGTAACAAATGAAGAGTGAGTAGGGTTTACCTCAATCCTGTCAAGATTGGACCTGTGGGGGATGGTTACCTTCTGGGCTGCATTGATTTGAAAATGTTAATCCTCTACCAGAAACTGTTTGTTTTTACTTGGAATCACTTGAGTGACTCAAAAAACTTGAGTTCATTATAAAGGGCAATGTAGTAGCTTTTTGGGAGTATGTTTTCTATGTTAGAAGGTGCACTGACTGTTTTATCTCCCACCTATGTTTTGGTCCTACTATCACTGGATCATCCGGCTTGGCGGCAAGCCTTTTTTTTGGGTCTGAATTTTCCAGGAATTGCATCTAAGTTGACTAATTCCTGGTTTATACAACTGAGGATCTTTGACCATGTTTGCTTATAAGGATTGCACTTACATGAGACCCACCGCCACACTGTATAAATTACAGTATAAATTGTATGTTTTAATTTTGGATGTCAACACGTGGTCTAATTATCACAAATCTATTTCTGTATCTATTAAGCGTTTGTCTTCATTCAGGTTGGACTCTATTATTATGCGCAGGGCATCCGTGAGAGTTGGCAATAAACGAAACACAAACAATCCCGGCTTTCTCACAACGTTGCAGTGACAACGTTTCGCTATCTCAGCAAAAAATGATCTATGGGTCTTTAAACTTAAACTTTCTGGTCCGTCCTTCGTTTACACCATGTAATGGGAAAAGCGTAGAACTTGGTTCTCACTGAAGCCAAAGCAAAACATGGAGATAAATGTGATGTTTTGTGCAGACTCGATTGGACAAAATTCTTCTGTCCTTTCTATAGATATTTGTACTTTTTCATATCACACCATAATAATACAAAGTGTACATTTTGGAAATTAGTGAGAGTTACAGGAATTAAGTGAAGAGACACATTATTTGTATTCTCTATTATGTATTATGCTTTGCTGTTTGTTTCCAGATTGTCAGTTTGCATACAATGTTCTGTTGGTTTCTGTGTTTTGTGTTCACAAGGTTCCTCCCTTCTGAGAACTTGGGCTTGAGTTGTGGGTTCATACTTTGTGGTAAATAATAGAATAGGTCTGGAGAAATGGCAGAGATAAATAATCACATGATGACCGTTGGTCTCTATGAAGATGCTCGGCAATAAGCACAGACCTTTAAATTCTCGTTAAGCAGACACTTAATGTTCCCATGATGATTGCTTCCCATTTAGAACATGTAGGCGTTTTTTGTTTTGTTTTTTTAAACGTGTTTTTAGAGAAAAAAAAAACCAAAAAACAGTTGGAATGTCCCTGTTTATTGGATCCTTACATTGGACTACTTTGTGCCTGTTTTGTCCAAATTTTTATTGTGTATGGGCAAATAGACAAGCTTACCCTGGAGCTTAAGGACTAGTCCGTTAATTAAATTAAAGAGCACCTAATATTTTCTTGAAGCAGAAGATGGGGTCTGTGGACAACCTTTTCGTTCTTTTCACCCTTTCATGGAAGGTGCCTCTTTGCCTAATCTACTGAATTCAATATATATATATATATATATATATATATATATATATATATATATATATATATATATATATATATATATATATATGTATAGCATTAGAAGCTTCATATATAGTATTGCTAAATGCAATACAAACATTTTGCCTAGAACACTTAATGTTTATGTGACACAAAGAGCAGGCAGTGATTGGTTGTTGAAATAGAAACTGAGAAAGTTCCTAAAGTTTCTGTGTCGTTTTATCATAAGGAGAAAGAATAAAATGATAGATTATAAGGTTTCTTGGCTTGGCATACTAGACAATGCAATTAATGGTTTGGCTTAATGGAACAACACCTTTAAGTGCAATGGATTTCCTTGATCAATAGCGAACATTTGGAAAATTGTGGTTAACTACTCAGTAATTTAGTGAATATATAAACCTATGTGCATTTCAACAGCTAAATTGACCTTGATTCTTGGTTATGTCTGTATGACTACAACTTTGAGATCTCTCGATTGCTTTTAACGCTGTATCGCATCAATATGAAAATTATTCATGATCTATACATTCTTTGTTCCAGCAGACTGAAAATACACATTGGCCACAATGTGACCCATAGTTATGCGTAATAGCTTTCATTTCGGTTATTGAAACGTATCGTAATCTACAGAAGGCATTTGTGAACATGCAACGGGAATGGCTTGTGTAAAGTGGAGTTTAATTGTGGCCTTTGATCGTTCGAAATATTTAACACAATAGGTTGTTTTATGTCAAACATGATGAGAGCAATTCTGCTTGTTATGTTGTGACTGTGCAAAATGGATTTAGTTGTTTTTTTTGTGTTTTTACACATACCGTATTTGCTCGATTATAAGACGAGGTTTTTTTCAGAGAAAATGCTTCTAATCAGGGTCGTCTTCTAATCAGACCTCAAATAGAGGTCTGATTATGAGACTAAGATCCAGATCCCCCGCACCGCTGCAGGGGACCTGGATCCTCCTGTCTCCCCTCCCACACACACACACATACACACACTTACCGGTGCTTCCTGCTGTATTGCCGGGGGAGCGGGTTGACGTCTACGCGATCCGCGTAGACAACGTCCGCTGCAGCCGGAAGGAGGTGGAGTTGGCAGCGGGGGTTTGTCTGCGTCCATCCCGGATACCTTCCCCGACTGTCAGAGATCAGAGTTCCCCGCACCGGTGCCGGGAACTTTGATCTCTGACAGCCGGGGAAGGTATGCGCGACGGACGCAGACAAACCCCCGCTGCCAACTCCACCTCCTTCCGGCTGCAGCGGAAGGAGACGTCAACCCGCTGCCCCGTCAATACTGCAGGAAATTGGAAGCACCGGTAAGAGAGAGAGAGAGAGAGTGTGTGTGTGTTAAATGGGGGCATAGGGCATTTCTGGAATGCCTTTTACCCCTATATGCCACTCTGGCACTTAGGGGGTTAAAAGGCATATTATGGGGCAGAGTGGCATATAGGGAGGTATAAGGCATTTCAGGAGGCAGAGTGGCGTTAAGGGGGCATTTAATAGAGCGCTCTGCCTCCTGAAATGCCTTATACCTCCCTATATGCCACTCTGCCCCATAATATGCCTTTTAACCCCCTAAATGCCAGAGTGGCATATAGGGGTATAAGGCATTTCTGGAGGCAGAGTGCTCTATACAATGCCTTTTAACTCCCTTAATGCCACTCTGCCTCCTGGAATGCCTTATACCTCCCTATATGCCACTCTGCCCCATAATATGCATTTTAACCCCCTAAATGCCAGAATGGGATATAGGGGTATAAGGCATTTCTGGAGGCAGAGTGGCACATAGGGGGTCAAAAGGCATACCATGGGGCACAGTGGCATATAGAGGGTTAAAAGGCATATCATGGGCCACAGTGCCATATTGGTGTGGCAAGCCTGGGGGCAGATGTGCGTAACTGGGGGGCAGGTTGGAAAATACAAGGAAATAAAAACAAAAAAAATATTTTTCTCAATCATAGCTTTTATTTAAAAAAATAGTTTACATGAATTAACATTTACTGGTAAAACTTTTTTCCTTTAGGGTCGTCTTATATTCAGGCTTTTTCTTTTTTTCCTAAGTTAATATTCAGATTTTGGGGGGTCGGCTTATAATCAGGGTCGTCTTATAATCGAGCAAATATGGTATTTCCCTAATAAAATCCAAAACACAGTAACTGAAAATCAGTTAATGCAACCTGTTAAATTGATATGTCAGTATGCAGCAAACTTTTGTTTTCATAGCAGATTTCATGATTTTAGCTAAAAGCTTCACAAGGCCGTTTAAACGTAATGCTTTTATTCAAAATATAAAACCAATAGATCAGTGTATAGTTAAATAAATGGAAATCACAGTGTGATACACGTAAAGGCAATTGAAGTAACATCACCCCAAGAAAAAAAAATCTGTAAAATTTGAACAAAATTGTGTTATTTTTCAGATACACCCTGGATGAATTTGGTACAGCCCGAAGGAGCGCAGTAGTCCGTGGGTTTATTGATGCACTCACAAGAGGTGGGCCAGGTGGTACCCCTCGACCTATAGAAATGCATTCTCATGACCCTTTAAGGTAAAGCATGGCCTTTTTCTATATTTATTCTTCAAGAATACTGAAATAAACATTTATCTGTAAGAATACACGTGTTCACCCATATGGTTATGTTTTATGGGTTATCTCTCACGTTAAATGGAATGTCATCTACGTTATCCTGACTGTTCAGATAATGAGTAGCATACTTGGGAACTTCCCAGGGTAGCATCTTGCGCTTCTGTGGGAGTGGCTTCATGTGGGAGGGCAGGGATAACCCCTTTACAGTGAGGGTATTGGGTGAGCAGAGGGGAAGTGGGCGGGGCAAGGAGTGGGTGTGATCACACAGAGCTGTCCTGCTCAGAGAAGGAAGAAACTGACTGGGTGACCTGGTGAAGGAGAGCTTCACTAACACACTCCGTAGATGAAGCATGGATTGGTCGGTTAGCCCTGAACATCAGTGTATTTAGCAGTATATGGGCAATTAATATAATATTCTCCTATGTGTATAGGTAATTAATATAATGTACTCATTTATGTTTACATATACATATCCATATAATGTTGGAAATAGATTTTCTTTGTTTGCTTAAAGCTTTGTTACCCCAGCTCTAGAAAAATACTATTCTGAAAATGTTGATTTATGTCCAGCAGCAGTTCTTTCAGTCTGCCCCAGGTTTTGTACCTCGATGTGAAGTCTTGAGATGGCAATAATGCACTATAGAAAATAAACTGAAATTCATGAGGCCTGTTTGCTCAGGGCTAGTTTGAATTAGGGCGCATAGATCACAGCTTTTGCGAACATTAAAGGGGTCTGTCCCATGCAGCCCCGCCAACAAAGAATGCATATTAAAGTACTTTAAAATCCACCCATTAAACCTTATTTTTAGTAAAAAAATAATAAAGTGGTTTAACCTTAGGAGAAGTTGCAACTCCAGAGCTGCAGAATACGGTCCCCTCTGTGGTCCCGTCTCCACTCTTTAAATCACCTGAATTCAATCAGAGTCCTTTCTGGGCATATCGGCGAAGGATCATGCAGAAGTGGTTATGATGGCTGGGGTGTCCCTTAACAAACTTTACTTGCATTTGCTAAGGTTTTGTACAGAATGATGGATTGGTAGATTTTTTGTTATTTGGCATTCTGTATTCACAGTCTGAACCACATGTACAGAAATATCTTGGTGTGTTTCTTACACAAACTACAAATAAAGTCCAAGAGTCCATAGCAGCAAGATTGGAAACAACATTCCAGTATTGTTTTATCTGATTTATTATTTGTTGATTTGCATAGCACAGAGTAAACCGTCAGAAGAAAAATTAAAATAACAGGACTGCTAAGGTCCATTTCATTAAAATAGATTAAAATTGTTTAAGTGGAAGAGCACCTTTTAATATGCTTCTACTGTGTCCCTGACACTCCCATTAAACAAGAACACACAATAAACTACTAGAGTTCTTTAAAATGCATTTTTCATAACTAAATAAAACACCTGACCTAGAAGTTGCAGCCCTGTGGCTGCAGCTGCCCCCTTCTTTCATGGTCTGAAATTCCTTGCTGTTGGTTGGCTGCTGGAAGGAAAGCTCTAAAATCAATCGATTGGAGTGCTAGCCACGCACGTGCATGGGGGTCCGAGCAGCCGAGCCAGCCTTGGAGCTCACTGTAGGTAAGTATATTACGTGCCAGGCGATGTGTTCAGCTGGGCGGTGGGAAAAGGTGCAAATGGGGTATTGCGCTGAATCCCCCCTCCAAGCATTTGCAAAAGCAACACCACAAAGACACCATGCAGCTGTATGCACTGAAGTACATTTCATATGTTTCTTAGTTATAAGGAACTTTTTAATTCTAAGTGTGTTTCGTTCTTATGTAAAGGTATGTTGGAGATATGCTGGCCTGGTTGCATCAAGCTACTGCGTCTGAGAAGGAGCACCTGGAAGCACTTTTGAAACTTGTAAACATTCAAGGTAGGCCAAAAGTAGTGCTATTTTTTATAACCATTCCTAAGAACTATCATTAGATGTTTTAAGGGGATCTGTGTCCCATTCAATTAAAAATCTCTATTCACACAAATGAGTTTCTGCCTGTCTGATGGATTTCTTGTAGACAAAACCTCCAGTGATGCTAGCTGTGTGTTCCTGTATAACGCTTCTGCCCATAATAATCAATAGTGGCGGTAGATAAAACCAAAGAATTTAAGATATTTGGAAAACAGATTTTTTTTTGTGTTATGCAAATATAGTATAAAATATCTCACCCCGTCTAAATAATATTCCAGGGTTATCAGCGAGTTCCCATGATGGAATTTGCAGTAAATGGATTTGATTATTAAGTCAGCATGAAATATCCAAAATGAAGAATGTACACGTCCAGTGGTTGGTGAATCATTTACCCCTTTATACCCTGGTGCATGGTATTACATGAGCTTGGATAGGTCTTGGATTCACAAATGCAGACTATTCCCTGTTTTACCAGATTTGACTACCTTAAATTACAGCATCTGATTAAGATACTCCAAGAAATTGACTCCCTAAAAGTTCAAGCTGAATGTGTGGTTACAAGACATCAGAGGTAGGGTGATAGTGTACTGAGCCACACGTTTCTACATATGTTGCCTAATAGTTATTGAGTACAGCGATTGTTTTCCATCCTCTACGTCGTTCCAATTAGTCAGCCATGTATTTAATCTCTGTCCGTACCCCGTACATGCAAGAACCTTTGCCGATTAGCTATTGGTATCCAGTACTAGCTATTTTAAGTTATGTAGATTTTAAACTCTCAGCCAAAGTTTGGAGATCCAGGTATCTAAACGTGATTTACTGCATATTTTCATGACGACATATACGCATAAAAGTATATTAACATCTGCATAAATATATAATTGTATAGTATATGTATCTCACATGCAGAAACTATGAATGCTTCTGTATCTTTATTTGCGACGCCATTTTGCATATGTCGTTTATAGGGTTAAATAAACGTAAGGTTCCAGGGTAAATAAACCCGACGACCTTTACCAGTATAGAAGACGCAATATTTAATCCATGATCCATCAGGATGTTCTGAAAGAGATGTCACTGTGTGTTTGTTGACAGGGGTTGAAGACAATATCCAGGAGGTAGTCGGCCACATCACAGAGGGTGTCTGCAGACCACTAAAGGTTAAAAACAATAACTAATTTTTCTTTAATTCTTCTTTTGTTTTAATTCTTCTGTATAACTTTAAACACATGCAGTACAATTTTATGTGCCAGCCCCGGCTCCCTGCACACATGCTCTGTTATCAAAAGAAGTAACTGTGCCTGCTCTGGAAGAACAGAATATTTTATTGTAATATTGTTTTAATTATCTGACTAATCAAACGGAAGTGTCGCTTTCATATTTCTTAGAACACAATTCATTTCTCAAAGACAGCTAATAACTCGTACTTTTCTATTTTTCAAATAATGAAATTCTTTAGGTGTTATTTTGTTTCAAAGCAGACCTAATTTCTGTGTTGAGGCTATCTAACTTCTCTTTACGCACCCTTACATACGCTGCCTGAACCTATCAACAACTTAACACCTGGGAAGAAATAACTTAACTGTACATATTGCATTTATTTATATAGCGCCAGCAGATTCCATAGCGCTGTTACAGCAGTATCGGTAAAACAATTTAAAATCACACGCAATAACAGACTGGTACAAAAGAAGAAGAGGGCCCTGCTCTTGTGAGCTTACAATCTAGTCTGTGGTTGAGGGGCAAGTGAAACAGTAGGACTGCTTGGAAAGGGATGAGTCTACTGAGGTTGTTGAGATGGCTTGATTAGGATGCTGGCTGAGAGTGTTAGAAAACGTTGTATGTAAGGGAGAAAGTCTGAGTTGTTAAGGGCTCTGTAGGTCAGGGTCAGAAATGTGTATTACTGCGCTGTACTGAACGATGAAATGTAGGATCTGCTTTACATTTGATATGCGAGGTGTATTTTCTTTTCTTTATATTCATGAGGGATTATGGGTAGTCTATTTTGTATACATGTTACAGTGGTTCTTAAATTGTTTTTGTTTTTTTAAACTTTATTTCCAAAAGAGGACAGTTCTTGCAAAACGTACGTTACATGAAGGTTTCAAAGTATTACTGCTAGCTGTCAAAGCATTTCGTGACAAATTATGCCATTGAATACCCTAAGCCAGACACTCGCCTGGCCTCACACCCCACAATTCAGTTAGCCTGTTGCAACCCTGTAGAGCAGAATCAGAAAATCCCCTAAAAGGCGTGAGGGTGGGTAACAACAAATACCAACCCGCATTACGAAATGTCTGATGGTGGGATCGAATGATGCAATATAGGTGGGGCATTTGTTAAAAAATGGATCTTGCCTTCCTTTATGGAGAGATGTTTCAATCTAGTCCATGTGGAAAATAAATTGCATTCTGGAGAGCATCATAACCAACATTCGGGGAGGATGACTTAACCATGGCGCCATCATGGCCTTTTTCCCCACTGCTGAGAAGACCTCTAGTAGCGTTCTGTCTTTTGCTGTCAGCGGACCACTAGCCGTTACTAGCCACAATGGTAAATATGGCCCAGTGTATGGACAGATTAAGCTTTAGGCCCAAGTAATAGTTACGGGGTATTTAAGAAAGGATTACAATACATGGTGGGAAAGTGACACGGTTTGTTCATTTTTAATCCCACTAAACCTGCACATACGGAATTTATTCTGTAGTACACAATCTGTATACAATCCCTTGTATGGGAAAAAAAAGGTCCCGTTTCAGATGTTTTCATTTGAATTCCTAGAAGATACTAGAGAAACGTTCTAATGCTATCAACATTTTATTTATGATTTGTACGAGTCAAGAACACATGCAATCATAATCAGTCTTTCAAGGTTCCCTAACTGTTACTACTGTAAACAGAGTGCGAAAGCGGACCTATCGTAGATATGATTACTTGAAGCTGATAATGCTTCATTATGTGGTTAGCTCATAAGTCGTAACATCTTGACCTTTCCTTCTGAGCTGGATAAAAACCATTGGTTTTTGGTGATGTGATGAACCTTGTAATTCTTGATGCTTTCATTTGGTTCCCAGTTGTAGACTAAAGAGGTTGATTGACCCTTAGGGGCTCATCTAAAGAACTAGGCTTTTCTGTACAGGCAGGGGAGTAACCAAGTGTAAAAACTAGGGCTGAAACAACGAATCGATAAAATCGATAATAATCGATAACGGAAATCGTTGTCGACGATTTCTGTTATCAATTAATCGAGTGATCGATTCGTTGTTGGAGCACTCGGCTCCTTTTACTTACCTCCGCGAGCGTTCCCCGCTTCCGCTGCACTCTCCGCCTTCTTTTAGTTGCGTGTGGCTCCGTTCGCACAGAGCGGTTCGCGGGGGTGGGGGTGGGGTTTCAGGGGATGCAGGGCAGAGTGGGGGTGGGGATGCAGGGCAGGGTGTGAGTGTGGGGGCAGGGCAGGAGACTGGGTGCAGGGCAGAGTTGGAGACTGGGTGCAGGGCAGAGTTGGAGACTGGGTGCAGGGCAGAGTGGGTGCAGGGTGTGAGTGTGGGTGCAGGGCAGAGTGGGTGCAGGGTGTGAGTGTGGGTGCAGGGCAGAGTGGGTGCAGGGTGTGAGTGTGGGGGCAGGGCAGAATGTGGGGGCAGGGCTGGGTGCAGGGCAGAGTTGGAGACTGGGTGCAGGGGCACAGTGCAAAGTGCTGGGTGCAAAGTGCCAGGGCTGGGTGCAAAGTGCCAGGGTGCAAAGTTCTGGGTGCAAAGTGCCAGGGCTGGGGCAAAGTGCTGGGTGCAAAGTGCCGGGTGCTGGGTGCAAAGTGCCGGGTGCAAAGTGCCAGGGTGCAAAGTTCTGGGTGCAAAGTGCCAGGGCTGGGGCAAAGTGCTGGGTGCAAAGTGCCAGGGCTGGGGCAAAGTGCTGGGTGCAAAGTGCCGGGTGCAAAGTGCTGGGTGCAAAGTGCCAGGGCTGGGTGCAAAGTGCTGGGTGCAAAGTACCAGGGCTGGGGCAAAGTGCTGGGTGCAAAGTGCCAGGGCCGGGTGCAAAGTGCTGGGTGCAAAGTGCCGGGTGCAAAGTGCCAGGGCCGGGTGCAAAGTGCCGGGTGCAAAGTGCCGGGTGCAAAGTGCCGGGTGCAAAGTGCCAGGGCTGGGTGCAAAGTGCTGGGTGCAAAGTGCCAGGGCTGGGGCAAAGTGCTGGGTGCAAAGTGCCAGGGCCGGGTGCAAAGTGCTGGGTGCAAAGTGCCAGGGGTGGGGCAAAGTGCTGGGTGCAAAGTGCTGGGTGCAAAGTGCTGGGTGCAAAGTGCCAGGGCTGTGGCAAAGTTTCTTGAACAGTAATAGTCCACCTCTTTTCAGAATGTTTGGGGTTATTTTGTTTCATAAATATTGTGTTTGGGTTTTTGTACTTTGAACATATTGTTTTTTTATTACATCATAACAAAATAAGAATGTTAATGTAAATTTTAAGTTGTTTTTTAACATCCAGTTCATTAAATTTTAAATAAACAAAAAATTTGCATATTGTTTTTTTATCCGATTAATCGATTAATCGAAAAAATAATCGGCCAACTAATCGATTATTAAAATAATCGTTAGTTGCAGCCCTAGTAAAAACATATCACCTGAACAAGGTATTTCAGTTGGCTTTCCTTTCCGAAATATAGAGGTCTCCTCTTCAACTATCATTCTGAATGTCTATCTCAGACATTTGAGAAAGGAGCTGATCTCGGACTATGATGAGAGACTCGTTTATAATGAGATACCAGGATTATACATCATTATACATTATAAAGGCCCATCCTAATAAGCTTATCCTAAGGGAATAGCTTAGCTGGCCAGTATAATTAAATCAGTGAGATTTCTTCGGTTTCCTTGCACATTGAATTATGCATTATGCAGGGCCATAATGAATAGTGAAGTGAGGGAGCTGAAACCACAACTCCCCATTTAGTAAATAAACCCCATTGTTCATTTAGAACAAATGCATATGTATGTGAACCAGAGATTAAATTGCATCTGGTGTCGGGGAAAAGGCAATTGTGAATCCTGCTTTTAAAAACAGCAAACAGCAGGATTTG
Organism: Sceloporus occidentalis; assembly: GCA_023333645.1. Lineage (NCBI taxonomy): Eukaryota > Metazoa > Chordata > Lepidosauria > Squamata > Phrynosomatidae > Sceloporus > Sceloporus occidentalis. Next base: position 1,505,616 of record JALMGF010000068.1, read on the forward strand.
CAGTTCTGAATGTGAGTAAAGGTTTTCTCCAGGATTTGATGTCTGTACAATGAAACACCTGAAAGATATCCTCTACCGTACTGTTGCAGTCGCAACTTTGTTGGTAACTACCTTGGCTGGTGCTGTTACATTTATTTATATAGCGCCAGCAGTTTCCGTAGCGCTTTACAATAAGCAGGTTAAATGTAAAACCCCAAAAGTACATTGATTGTCAAAAGCACAAGCTGTAGGAAGTTTCAACACATTGATTTATTTATGGTAAAACCTATAACAGTCTCTATTTTAAGTGTCTTCATTTTGTTGAAACATGAATCCCTACAAGTGGTGTGACAAGATCAATGATCTTTTGAAAAGCAAAAGCACATATTGATAGCGCACGCTCCAGAACCGTTATTTGAAACATTGTAATTTCAATATAAACATATAATTTGTTTACCATCAAACCATTTTGTCCCAATTTTTTTTTTTTATCTGGCTCTAAAAGGCTTTCAGTGCTGGTCAGTTAATTTAGTTTATTAAAGTACCCCCAAAAGCACTGTTAGCCATAACTACTTTGTGTCTCATTCTTTATATGTAGATCTATACATTTGTCACATTGGTTAAAGCAAGGAGGCAGGGGATTATGTGCATATGTACACACACACACACATTCATACACACACCAGCACGCAACTGTTAGTGGTCACGAGCTTGTTGACTAGATTGCTGGCATCTGTGTCTTATTTTAAATATTGACATATATGGCAACTGAAAGTCCCATTTAACAAGTTTTTATTCTGCTTGTTTCTGTAATTTCTTTGGTGTTGGTTTCCTTCACAGGTTCGCATTGAGCAAGTGATCATCGCAGAGCCAGGCGCTGTTTTGCTGTACAAAATCTCCAATCTTCTGAAATTCTACCACCACACAATAAGGTACCTGCACGATCACCCAGAGTACATTTTTGTGCTTACATTTTAACCCCTCCACGACAATTGAGAGCTGTCACAAGCGCCACTGCGGGAGATTTTGCTTCTCACAAGATGTTGGCGTCCTTTAAACAAATACGTTTCCAAGAGGGTCTCTCCAGACCCTCCTGAGAACTCTGGGCTCCCCCTGCAAAGTTTGACAAAGACTGGTAGTAGAACTAGTGCATGGAAAGAGTTAAAATACTAGCATTTGAAATACCCTGGGGTTTCTAGATTCAAAAATATATGATTTAATGGGGTTAATTGCATTGGCCGGTTTCAAAGATGTCCCAAGTAGCACATGGGGGCAGAATGACCAGATTTGAAAAAAGAAATGGTTTCGAAATAGCAAAATGCTGCTTGTGCTTATTGCCCAATAACTTGCAAAAAAAACCCCAAAAAACATAAAAACATTGGGTATTTCTAAACTCGGGACAAATAGTAGAACCTATTCAGTAGTTTTCATTAGCTTTTATAAATTTTTCACCATATTTTATACTTTTTAAAAAAAAAAAAATATGTATGATTGTCTAATATGATACAATCAAAATAATGGCATCTAAAGAAAGCCCCTCTTGTCCTGAAAAAAAATATAACCTGTGTGGATACATCAATTGAGAAATTACAGCCATGGGCGTAGGAACCGGGGGGGACAGATCCCCCCCAGTATCTCATGCGGGGGGGACCGATAATGAAGAAATCCCCCCCAGGGCCGTAGGACCCCCCCCCAATAGAAACGCCGCAAATGCGGCCCGCAAGACCTCGAGGTGCGGCCCGCGTAAGATCGGCAGCCAGGGCCACCGATCTTACGCGGTCTGCACCTCGAGCCCTGCTACTTACCTGTGGGAGGGTCTTCTGTACTGCACAGAGGAAGCGGAACCCAACAGAGTTCACGTGACATCACATCACATCCTGCTTCCTCTGGCAGTACCAGAGAATGCAGAGGGACGCCGCGCCCCCTGCTGAAGTCTGTGAGCAGCATCGAGGAGCTGCAGTGCAGGTAAGGGGGTGGGGAGGGTGTTTGAATGAGTATGCGTGATTGAGGGAATGAATCTGTGAATGAATGAGTATATGAATGAGTGTGTGTGTGATAGCATGGATGTGTAAGTGCTGGAACCTAGGCATGATGGGACTGTGATTGCTGTTAGCAATCACGCTCCTATCATGCCAAGTCAGCCAGTAGATGCTGAAACCTAGCTAGCTGCCCCCCCTTGTGTATTGATGCTGCCAGCAGTATGGGGTCTGCACACCACTTACAGCCACCCTTTACCAGCATGTACTGGCTGACTTGGCACGATAGGAGTGTGATTGCTAACAGCAATCACAGTCCCATCATGTCTAGGTTCCAGCATTCACTGGTTGGATGTGTAAGTGCTGGAACCTAGGCATGATGGGACTGTGATTGCTGTTAGCTGTTAGCAATCACACTCCTATCATGCCAAGTCAGCCAGTACATGCTGAAACCTAGCTAGCTGCCCCCCTTGTGTATTGATGCTGCCAGCAATATGGGGTCTGCACATCACTTACAGCCACCCTGTACCAGCATGTACTGGCTGCCTGGGTATGATAGGAGTGTGATTGCTAACAGCCAAGTCATATTGCTATTTTTTTTGTCCAGTTGTGGTGTGTTACCTACTTTTATAAAAAAAAAATTTGAGTTTATATTATTATTTTCAAAGGTGGGGGGTCATTTTCGGTTTTGGCTAAGTGAACCGTGAATGTTTTGGTCCAGAATTTTCATTTTAGTGCATCCCTAGAATAAATAGAACTATTTCATTTTTAATTATCCTGAGTCCTGAATTTGTAGTCACAAAACTTTCTAGGCCCAGAAATCAGTGAGAGGAAAAGTAAAGGTTTTGTAACATAGTAACATAGTTCATAAGGTTGAAAAAAGACCAAAGTCCATCAAGTTCAACCTATATACATATTGTGTCCCTACTGTGTTAATCCAGAGGAAGGCAAAAAACCCTTATGAAGCAGATGCCAATTGCCCCATACCAGGGGGAAAATTCCTTCCCGACTCCAAATATGGCAATCAGAATAAATCCCTGGATCAACTTTCTGTCCCTATTAATCTAATATCCATAACTTGTAATATTATTGCTTTCAAGAAACACGTCCAGGCTCCTTTTGAACTCTTTTATTGAGTTTACCATCACCACTTCCTCTGGCAGAGAGTTCCATAATCTCACCGCTCTTACTGTAAAGAACCCCCGTCTGTGCTGGTGTAGTGTTATTTACTTTATTTTAATCTGCATATTTTATTAAAGCCCATATTTTCTCACAGTGAAAAATGAGTGCGGCCCGCACAAGTATACAATTCTGATGAAGTGGCCCACTGCAGAAAAAACTTGGACACCCCTGGGGTAGACAGTGAGAAGGGGGGGTAGGCAGAGGGTAGCTAGTGAGAAGGAGGGGTAGAGACAGGGTAGCTGGTGAGAAGAGGGGGTAGGGAGAGGGTAGCTACTGTGAAGGGGGCGGTAGGGAGAGGGTAGCTAGTGAGAAGGGGATGATAGGGAGAGGGTAGCTAGTGAGAAGGGGGGTAGGGAGAGGGTAGATGGTGTGAGAAGGTAGGGTAGGGAGGGGGTAGATAGTGTGAGAAGGGAGGGTAGGGAGGGGGTAGATAGTAAGAAAGTGTTAGAGGGGGTAGATAGTGTAAGAAGGGGAGAGGGGGTAGATGGTGTGAGAGATAGGGAGCATGATTACAGCTAAACCTGAGCACCGGCCACTGTCACAAAGGGGTTAATTATTATGCCTTCTTCGGACCCTGTTTTGTGTGCCTCTTTTATGTTTTTACAAATAGTTTTTAAGTTTTTACTATTGACTACCGAAACTTCACATTATAGCAGGATTTTCATGTACTAACCTTCCGTGCGATGCAGCCACCAATTTGTATTCTGTCCGTCATATTTGTGGCTATAGCAACACTTAAACCTTTAAGGGCTATTTTACACTACAGGTCCAGAGTAATTTTCATGTATTTACTATGCCTTTTTTCAACCATAATTTCCCTGTTTCTCATTTAGTGTACCCACACAAATTCCTAATTGATTTTTTTTTTCAGGACAAGTAGATCTTTCTTTTGAAACTATGTATGCATAAGACATTACATGTAATGAATACAATTTTAAAAAGGGGGCTTTAAAAAAGGCAAAAAATTCTGTTCACAGTATTACAGGTATATACATCGACAGCTAGTATAGGGGAAAAATTCCAGAAATATACTTGATAAATTCTATTTGGACACCACTTTATATTCCTACATTAAGTTTTTATTTTTAACCCCTGCCTAAGGACCCTAACCTAACAAATTCCCCACCAACTAATCACCTACCACACTGACTAAAAACAATTAAATATAACATTTTAACTCCTTAGGGTAAAGTTTTTTTGCGGGGGGGGGAGTTATAATAAACCTGAGGCATGAGGCCTACGGAAACACGGTTTTCTTACTGTTGCCTGTCTGTCTCCAGATCACGATCACAGTTATAACAAGAGAGGCAGTGATCAGAGACAAGCATTGCCTTTGTCATGTGACAGTGACCATGCATGTGATTGGCTCCCATACTGGGAAATGCGGGGTATTTGCTGAAGATTGACCGCTGGGGTCACAAAGCAATCAGCAACAGCATTACCTCCGCGATCATGGGAATGATTTTAACATATGATGTACCATGTACGTCACGGGTCCTGTGGAACCATTTGTTTTTCTTTGATATACCTGGTACAGTTTTGGTTGCAAAGGGGTTAAGGTTGACTAGGAATCCATTTTTTTTCATGTCTTTTATTCATGTATTAAAGGAGAGGCTAGATGTACATCCCATGTACACCCCTGGGATAGTCGTTTTTCAAAGATCAATGTTTTTGCTATCCCAGCAGTTAAGTGTGGGAGAGTAACAAATGTTACTTAAACTACGTTGCTCACTAGTAATGAATATTGGCAAAGGATACAGTAATGTAGAGCTGGGGTTTTTTTTGTCTTTTCCCAACCCTTATTCTTTTTTTGTCTCCTTATGGTCCTGACAAGCTCAGTGCATTAACAATAGTTACTTTCCCCTCTGGAACTCAGATAGTTACATTGGCTTTTCCATTATGGCTGACAGTATACAGTGGAAAACTGGTTTAACCTCTTTATTTTTTTTCTTTTTCAGTTCTATTGTTGGCACGAGTGCATCCACCTTACTGACCACAATTGAAGAAATGCACTTATTAAGTAAAAAAATATTCTTTAATAGCCTGAGCCTGCATGCGAGTAAACTGATGGACAAGGTATGTACTGTCTGTAATTAGATACTGTCTGAGCAACCTTATCTACCCTAATTTGCACTGGTCAGCAGCCTTCCTTCCCTGCATGTTTGTTCAGCGGTAGTAAGTAAACATTCATTAAAGATTTCAGGAAGCCAGAGATGACCAGACAAAAGGATGGAGGTTGTGACCACGGCCAGCAATATACTTTACAGTTCAATGTGATTTATGTGATAAGACGTCTCATTTACTTGAGGGTTGCAGAAATGTTAGAGATGGAAAGGTCCACATAGCAAGTTCCTTTCACATGGGGCTTTCTTTCGGCCTCAAAACTCTCCCTTTTCTTTCCTCCCCTGATGTCCCTCTTTTCACCGAGCTCTGAAGGTTGTATCGCAGTGTACCACATCCCTAAAGCTTATAGTAATGTGCATAAAAAAGGCTGAAAGCTTGTTTTACGTTTAACTATGTAAATAAAATATTTACTCATTTAAATGCCTTATTAAATAACATAAATGTGTGTATCACGCGGCGGTAAATCCATAAATTATCATAAAAAGGCCTTCCTCCTAGTCTTGCCTCTAAGAAACGTCCAAAATCATAGCACCCTAAGTGTTGGGATGTATGTGAGACATTATAGGGACTGTATGTTTCATATGTTTAAAACACTTGTCCCACAGTTGGTACTCCTGGCACGTCTATGATGTTTCCCCCTAATCTGGGCACACCAGTGGTGTTATGCCCCTAATTGCGGCACGCCGGAGGTGTTATCCCCCAGTCCCGGCATGTCGGTGATGTTATCTCCCTGATCCGTACAACAACAGCCGCCACTGGCCTCTTTTTGTCATATGGCCGTTAAGTGTCCCCAGAAAAAATTATGAATGGGGCAAATTTTAAATTTTTGTAATTATTTCTGGGAGCTGTTTTGGTATTCAGCAGTACCCCGAATATTGTTTACCAGTTTACTTGATAATGCGATTTGTTTATGTATCTTCTCACATTGAAAGTAACAGAAGCTAAATTGTAAGCAGCATGAGTTTATTTTATCATAGCAAGCAAACACTTAATTTTATCCTGTTTTAGCTGCTTTTTTGTGGCTCAAAACACATAACCTTCGTTCAGTAAGTTGTGCGTGCTTGTTATTTGGTTAATACATGGCACAAAATGAGCTCTTAGCTGGATTATTAGTATTGATTGTGCTTCGAACAAGCTGTTCTTAGTTCCAGTCTGTGCCGTGTTCAGAGATATTTTGGCTTTAATTTAAACCTGAAGTGTGATGTTGTTTTCACTTTGAATCTGCACGGCACTCATGTCAGGGAAAGCATATAGTTTAGATTTTTGCTTTGCTCATCCTTCTGCCGTTCTCAATAATGAGCTAAAAGACCAGAGTCCGATAAATTGGGAATGACGAAGATCTATTCTGAGTCTGTGGGTCACTGATGATCCTGTGCGCCAGTAGAATGGAGCGTTTATGTAAATGATTTAGTGCAACTACATCAAAGCTATAACAGAGCAGGAATCAAGATGCCAAATTTGTGGGGGGGGGTTTATGTAAGGCCACATGGGATACCCAGAATGTGTTTTTTCAGTTGAGCTTTTTGTATAAGAACAAAATTTAATGTACTTCTCTCACTCGCTTGCTTTCTCTGTCTCTCCCTCACTCGCTTGCTTTCTCTCTCCTTCTCTCTCTCTCTCCCCCCTCCCTCATTCTCTTACTTTCTCTCTCTCTCTCTCTCTCCCCCCCCTCATTCTCTTTCTCTCTCTCTTTCTCTCTCTCTCTCTCTCTCTCTCTCTCTCTCTATCCCTCCCTCGCTCGCTCGCTTGCTTTCTCTATCCCTCCCTCGCTCGCTTGCTTTCTCTATCCCTCCCTCGCTCGCTTGCTTTCTCTATCCCTCCCTCGCTCGCTTGCTTTCTCTCTCTTTCTCTCTCTCTCCCCCTCGCTCGCTTGCTTTCTCTCTCTTTCTCTCTCTCTCCCCCTCGCTCGCTTGCTTTCTCTCTCTCTCCCCCCTCCCTCATTCTCTTGCTTTCTCTCTCTCTCTCTCTCTATCCTAGACACATAATAATCAATACGCATAGGCAATACCTGCTACACAGTAAATCTACCCTATACACATGCATCTCAAGCTTTTCACAGTGACACAATGCATACTAAACAATTCACAGAAGGCGATACATACGTTTACTATGTAAAGTCACATTACTCCATGCACATAGATTAATCGATACACAGTGACCCAACCCAATGCACATTCAGTTCCACTGCCCTATATACATGCAAACTACATAGATTGCTTTACCTACATTCTTTTAATTATTTATATTCCTCATCTCACTGTTCCTCTCGTTAACGTAATCACTTGGAAGTAGGGCTGCAACTAACGATTATTTTAATAATCGATTAGTTGGCCGATTATTTTTTCGATTAATCGGATAAAAAAAAAATATGCAAATTTTTCGTTTATTTAAAATAATTTAATGAACTGGATGTTAAAAAACAACTTAAAATTTACATTAACATTCTTATTTTGTTATGATGTAATAAAAAACAATATTTTCAAAGTACAAGAACCCAAACACAATATTTATGAAACAAAATAACCCCAAACATTCTGAAAAGAGGTGGACTATTACTGTTCAAGAAACTTTGCCCCAGCCCTGGCACTTTGCGCCCAGCCCTGGCACTTTGCGCCCAGCCCTGGCACTTTGCGCCCGGCACTTTGCGCCCGGCACTTTGCACCCAGCCCTGGCACTTTGCACCCAGCCCTGGCACTTTGCACCCAGCCCTGGCACTTTGCACCCAGCACTTTGCACTGTGCCCCTGCACCCAGTCTCCAACTCTGCCCTGCCCCTGCACCCAGCCCTGCCCCTGCACCCAGCCCTGCCCCTGCACCCAGCCCTGCCCCTGCACTCACACCCTGCCCCCACACTCACACCCTGCCCCCACACTCACACCCTGCCCCCACACTCACACCCTGCCCCCCCACTCACACCCTGCCCCCCCACTCACACCCTGCCCCCCCACTCACACCCTGCACCCACTCACACCCTGCACCCACACTCACACCCTGCATCCCCACCCCCACTCTGCCCTGCACCCACACTCACACCCTGCCCTGCATCCCCACCCCCACTCTGCCCTGCATCCCCTGAAACCCCACCCCCGCAAATCGCTCTGTGCGAATGGAGCCACTCGCACAGAGCGAACCGCTCTGTGAGAATGGAGCCACTCGCACAGAGCGAATCGCACAGACATGAAGAATACTTACCTCCGGAACGCGTCACGTAACTAAAAGAAGGCGGAGACTGCAGAAGCGGGGGACGCTCGCGGAGGTAAGTAAACAACGAATCGATCACTCGATTAATCGATAACGGAAATCGTCGACAACGATTTCCGTTATCGATTATTATCGATTTTATCGATTCGTTGTTTCAGCCCTACTTGGAAGCTGGCCAGGAGTTTGTGATGTCATCCATCAGTCAATTACCCTTTGTTACATTTTATGACTCCAATGAAAGTAATTAACTGCTGGATGAGAACCAAAAAAATCTGCGCCAGCTTCCGCATGATAATGTGAGGTGAGGCACCAAAACAGACCCAAATAATAATGATCTTAATTTTTTTTTTAAGATTTTAAAAATCTCGCTTATATGTATAGGTTTTAAAAGTGGTAGACTAATCTCTTACATTTTATATAGGTGGAGCTGCCTCCTGCAGATCTCGGACCAAGTTCTGCACTGAATCAAACGCTCGCCTTGTTACGAGAAGTTCTGGTTTCTCATGACTCCTCTGTTGTTCCACTTGATGCGCGTCAAGCTGACTTTGTTCAGGTAGCACAACTAACAATGTGTTACTTTCCTTGTAGATGTGTTATTAACCTTTAATCATATTATCAAAGTGGTCTTGCGTGCTGTCTATCTTGAAATGGTGGAATCAATCTTTTCCTGTGAATCAGTGTACGGTATTGATTTTGATTACACTTGGTGCTCGTGGTACATGTGGAATGTAGCAGTATGGACAGGAACAAGACATCCAAATAAAATACAACGTAAAATACAAACATCACAACTCTACAATTCTACCTGTAACTCAGACTAAAATGTCTTGTGTAAAAAAAAAAATTTATTTCAGCTTTATACTATAATGTTATTTTAATGTAAGTGGGAGCTGAATATTTTGAAACCCCAGGTTTTATAAAAATATTAAAATGCAGCAAAGTGTTAGATCTGTTATTACCCTTGAAGGTCATTAGATCTTAATATATGAACAATATATATATATGTGTGTGTGTATATGTGTGTATATACATATATGTATATATGTGTATATATATATATATATATGTGTGTATATTTGTGTGTGTAAAAAGCACATATGCAATCAAAAACAAACAAAAAACCCTGCTTGCTCAGTTGTCACCCGCAGCTTTCCATCAGAGTTGGTAATGACGTCCACATTTGTTTTATTAAAAGTATCGTATTAAAGCACGTTTTTAAGAATCCTTTTTTCCTGTTATTCTTCAATGGTCTTCATTAGCTCTTCCTTAAAGAGTGAGATCACATGACTGCCTACAATGTTATATATCAAGGATCCTCGAGCTTGGGTTCAGGACCAAGTGTTGGGTCACAAGATGCCCTTCACTGGGTCATGCCAAAGCTCTCGATCTTCCCTCGCTGTTGTAACTCTAATTTTTGAGGTGATGCAATGCAAAGGATCATATTCTCTGATTGATTACTGTCTTCCAAATGTGTATTAAGCAATGTCATATTACTGGGCCTCTTGGCTGGACTTGGTCCTGTGGGCTAGAATTCATCCTGCCGTTATTGTAAACACACAAACAAGGTCGTGAGTGTATCTGATATGACTGCACTGGTTCACCGGAAACCCTTGAAGTACACTGACCTACTGCTTTGTAGATAAAGTCAAAAGGCACAAGACAAAATATAACTAATACAACATGCTAAACTGCGTTACAGTATAAAGCTGAAATTAATTTTTTTATGTAATACATTTTAATCTGAGTTGCAGGTAGAATTGTGATCGTTGTGATTTTTGTATTTTACATTTCCATTGTGTGCAAGTTTCTATCAGAAAACATTTTTTTTCCCCGGTCATAGTTAATGACAAACATGGCAAGGAAGGCATGAATGGTAACTTTGTATCGTGTGCTTGATGTTTTGCTCTCTTAGGTTCTCTCTTGTGTGCTGGATCCGTTGCTGCAGATGTGCACAGTGTCTGCCAGTAATTTAGGCACAGCTGACATGGCCACATATATGGTGAATTCCCTCTACATGATGAAGACAACGCTGGCTCTGTTTGAGTTTACTGACAAGCGGCTGGAGATACTGCAGTTCCAGGCAAGTCAATAAATCGGTTGGCTCAGTTCCGAGCTCAACACTGAGATACGATGTCATAATTCAGCCTTTTGTCTTAAAACGATGCACGTGCAAGGAGATATCACAGTTAAGACCACTGTAGTCTTTCCCCAAGCATCCTGTTTGGCCACAAACCTCCATGGAGACTGATCTCCCGATTGGGATGCTCTGTCCCCAATAAAGCACACAAGGACCTAGTCATCCCAGGCCAGAATATACTATGCCTAGAGCCTCAAACAATGTAGAGGTACCGCTTACATATAAAATTATGGCGGAAATAAATTCTGTGCACTATGAATAGAGTTAACCATAAAATCATTCATACTGCAGTATTTCTTGACAGAATGTTGTGACCTATAACAATCCAATAGCCCCATAATGCAGCTGAATAAAGGCATACAAGCTCAAGTTAAAGTGTTTCTTCAAGTGGCCTTTAAACCGAAGGTAGTATGTACCAATGTATCTATTTCTGTCCTGGAGTGAAGCAAGGACAATGTTTTATGTGGTTTCTAGTGAAAATATTACTTTTGGAACTTTCTCAAAGTTCATTCTAGGATGAACCAAACTCACTGTTATAAGTATTTAGCCTTGCGATTTAAAATCAGTAGACGGCTATAGGAACTGCTATCTCCTCATCTTAGAATAGTTCGTCCATTTATTAAAATCAGCTATACCCTGTATTTTTCCCATTTTATCCCAGGAAAGCCGAGACAAGGAGGTGGAATTTCTGTCCCCTTCAGTCTCTTGCTGCCTTCTCCTCCCGCCCTCTAAAGGCAACCAGAAAAATTCACCTGCCACCAAAGGGAAGTAATAACCGATTGGGTAGGAATTATCCTGCAGATCCTGAGAACATGAAGTTAGCTACAGAACATGCACCCCATGGGGTACATAATACATAGCAAGGCATGAGAGGCTGGTGTTCTTGAAATGATATTCCACCTTCGGTCACATTGGAGAATGGACAGTCTGTATAGAACATGATGATGTATTCTGCTTTATACATTTGGTTTGGGCCTGGACAAATTGTAAGGTTTTTGTCCTGATTAGGGCTGAAACAACTAATCGATAAAATCGATAATATAGTCGAATCGATTTTATCCTTATATAATCCGACCTCAAACAGAGATCGGATTATAACACTAGAATCCAGGTCCCCGCAACGCTGCAGGGGACCTGGATTCCCCTCACTGTCGGCCGGTCTCTCACTTCCGTCTCTCTCCCCCCTCCCATACACCCCTCTGACTCCTCCCCCCTCCCATACATCACTCTGCCTCTCTCCGACTCCCTGGTATTTTGTGAACCTCCGTTGCTGACGGGCACTTTCACTGCAGCTTCATAGAAGCCTCAGCGTAAGTGAAGGTGAGTAACGGAGGCTGTCTGTGCGCATCGTGCAGACCCCCACCGGCTGACAGAGAATCGAGGTCTCCTGCAGAGGATCCTCCTCTCTGTCAGCTGGTGGGGGTCTGCATCGCACAGACAGCCTCCGTTGCTGCCCTTCACTTACACTGAGGCTTCTATGAAGCTGCAGTGTAAGTGCCTGTCAGCAACGGAGGTTCACAAAATACCAGGGAGTCGGGAGAGAGGCAGAGTGGGAGGGGGGAGGAGTCAGAGGGGTGTATGGGAGCCACCCTCCCATACACCACTCTGGCTCCTCCCCCTTCCATACGCCACTCTGCCTCTCTACCCGGCTCCCTTGTGTCTTGTGACCCGCTGTTGCTGACAGGAGGCAGAGTGGAGTATGGGAGGGGGAGGAGGCAGAGTTGTGTATGGGAGGGGGGAGGAGGCAGAGTTGTGTATGGTAGGGGGGAGGAGGCAGAGTGGTGTATGGGAGGGGGGAGGAGGCGGCAGAGTGGAGTATGGGAGGGGGGAGGAGGCAGAGTGGAGTATGGGAGGGGGAGGAGGCAGAGTGGTGTATGGGAGGGGGGAGGAGGCAGAGTGGTGTATGGGAGGGGGGAGGAGGCAGAGTGGTGTATGGGAGGGGGGAGGAGGCAGAGTGGTGTATGGGAGGGGGAGGAGGCAGAGTGGTGTATGGGAGGGGGAGGAGGCAGAGTGGTGTATGGGTGAGTTATAGTGGTGTATGGGGGTATAATGAATTTCAGGGAGGCAGAATGGCATATCTGGGGGAGTTAGAGTGGTGTATGGGGGGTATAAGGAATTTCAGAGTGGCATATCTGGGGGAGGCAGAGTGGTGAATCAGGGAGAATTTCAGGGTATTAAAATAATCGTTAGTTGCAGCCCTAGTCCTGATAACTGAATCTAGATTTGTCATGCCTGATCACTAACGTCACTAGCACCGATGTACTGTTTCGTCATTCCATAAAGTGTGCTTGATGATGTTACTAGCATTTGCTTAGGTTTCCTTATTGCTGTGATTCACAGATTGAAGCACATATGGATACTCTTATCAACGAACAGGCCTCTTTTGTGTTAACAAGGGCAGGACTGAGTCAGATATACAGCTGTGTACAGCACCACAGACCTGAGCAGGTACATTTCTTCCTATAAATAACTTACACTAGACTTGTACTTTCCGTTTCATACTGATTTCAATTTTAATGAAATTTGCCAGTTTTGTCAATTCATACAAATCTCTGGAAATGAGGAGGGACCCCCAATGAAACCAACAAAAACAAAGCAAAGAGCTCTGAAATGTTTTTTATTTTGTTGGTTCTCTCACCCTCTCTCACATTTTCACCCACTTTCTCTCGCTCTTTCTCTCGCTTTCGCTCTCTCTCTCTCTCTCTGAATGTCTACCTACCTTCTGCGCAAATTGTACTATATTAATCTTTTTCTATCCTATGTAGGGGCCATTAACAAACTTACCAAGCATGGACTCTGTATCACTGAAGGCGGCAATGGTAAACATTTGCACTTTTCTTCCTTATTATTTTGTTGTTTAACCACACAACTTGTGCCATAACATAACTAGCAAATAGTGATTGTCAGGAGATAGTTTTTGTTACTGTGATGTGCCAATTAAAAGCCACCACAAGAGGTGGGCATCGCATTCCTCTCCATCTCTTAATAGACAGAAGTAAAATCATTGGTATGATAGATATGGGCCTTTTGTGACATAACTATTTTGCTAGTACATGGCTTATATTGATCCCGGCCTAAATGCCTTTGATTAAAGACATGTCCAGTAATTTGACATCTCTTATGTCATCATTAGGTGCAGTTTGATCGTTACCTTTCATCTCCTGACAACCTGCTCATGCCACAGCTTAACTTCTTCCTGAGCGCCACCGTAAAGTAAGTGCTTTCAATAAATCACTTCAACAGAAAAGGACAGCGATCCATAGCACTCTTTCAAGGTTGCTATTCCATTACATAAGTTATGGTGGGTAAAGATGATGGAAAACCCTTCCACTAAAATTAAGGGTAGTATTATTAAACACTCATTTACAGACACCAGACAAGCCAGAAGGCATGTTTTTCCCTCAGAAATCTCATGGTGCTGCCACAACCACAAGGGATTCTGGGTAGGCGCATGCAAATAAGGTCAATAATTATCACCTTTTTCCTCTATATCCACTTTATACATGGATCCCTTGAAAGTAATTGCCCGCTGTACAAGACAGCCTTTAGACAAAACTCAGGAAGAGGAGCAATAGCCAGATCACCACTCATGGACAGCTGTTTCGTCCTTAATGGGACTGGTCAGCATGAGGTTGTCATACTGACTTAATAGTTGAGGCTTGGGGTAACCAAGAAATACCATTACATAAGTTATGGTGTTAAAGGTGATTGTAATGGGTTCACCAAGAGCGGTGTAGTAACTCCCAGAGATCACCCACATGTATCCTCCTCTTGTCCCCGGAATCACTTCCAGCACCAGCCAGCATGCGCACTTTGGAACCCTGCTATGTGTACCCAATAAGTAGACACAACTACCTTGAATTGAGTACAGCAGGAATCAACAGTTTATTGTTGTAAAACATAGACTGATATAGCCACAGAACTTCATTAACATAAAGTAACATTGATAAACAGGTAGACAACCCAACCTTTGATCCCCTTTAGCTACTGAATATCCCCCTGGTAGCCATCCTGTTAATGGGATTAGTTTAACAATGGAGTTCCTGCCTGTTTGGCAGCCAGGCTGGAGCCATCTCTGAGTACCTTGGGCCCCTGTATGACAGGTAATTCTGTCACAGAGATGGAAAACCCTTCCACTAGTTGAAGCATTAATAAACACTCATCTACAGGGATCCATGTATAAAGTGGATATGGAGGCAAAAGGTGATAATTGTTGACATTATTTGCATGCGCCTACCCAGAATCCCTTGTGGTTGTGGCAGCACCATGAGATTTCTGAGAGAAAAACAAGCCTTCTGGCTTGTCTGGTGTCTGTAGACGAGTGTTTAATAATACTTCTACTACCCCTTAAATTTTAGTGGAAGGTTGCTATAGATACTACTACTCTCCTCTGTAGCACCCTATGCAGCTTATGTTACTGACGCCCCTTCTCAAACATGCCTGCTAACATACTAGTCAACCAAGAGCAACACCACAGCCAGTCGCACAGTAAGGCCAGCCACGTTCATTACTCAATTCCTGTGTTGCGATATCAGAAACAAGGGTGAAAATTGAGGGATGTGTATACCTACCTGTTTGGTAACCAAGGGTTTTAATAAAGAGCAAAACAGCCTTTCAAATTAGAGTATGTTCAATTCATAAATATATACTATAGTCACAAATAAAAAATAAAACCTAATGCAATAATATGCACAGAGCAGCCTGTATATATACAGGCTAGTGCAAACATCATGCCATATGTACCTCTTGAACACACATAAACCTGAAAAATAATGTAAGACATTACATTGAGGATGGCTGTGGGCTTCCCAGGTTACATAGCTTAATTGCAACCGTAGACGCATACCAACCCTCTGCCAGAACACATGCGCGTGGCTACCTACAGCATAAAGGCATATAGGAGAACCTGCACTGAATCTGATACGGCCAATCAATTGTACCCTGTGTGCCAACATACTGAGCGGACTACTTAGGGCAATATTAAAGAAGACTCCATAAGAGTGTCCGGCTGGGTAAACCATACTGTTTACAGCAGTCAGCAGTGAGACTTTAGTATATTGGTTCTGGGAGCAACCGTGTAGAAACCGCAGCAGTTACCTCTTTGGCAATGACCTTTGAAACAAATACTGCACTTAACAAACTCCCGGGCTGCTTAATGGATTGAGCGCTCCAGTAGTGCTTTGTGTGCGTTGCCTGTGATTTTAGCGTGAGATAAAGACATATATGTTTAAAAGCATTGTTGAGTAGACGAGTGGCCGTGTTTAAAAGCATTGTTCAGTAGATGAGTGCTCAGGATTAGGACCGGGTAATTTAATTTCTCCTCCTGGTAAGTGAAGAGGAAGCATTTGAATTCAAAAAGACACGTGACTACTGGGTTAATTGTAAATAGGCTATCCTCTGAGATTGAATTATATGTTTGATCAGACCAATATTCTATACAAAATCAGAGGGGGAAACAAGTATAGGCTTTTAACCTCCGTTGCATAGTCTTGCATGTAGTTAACTATTACTCTTTTTTTTTAAAGGTTCAAGTTTAAAAAGAAATAACTCAATAGACCAGACATACCAAATGTAAGCAGTCATATTGTCAGCTTTTCAAAGAAGCCATGACATAGAAATTGACAGCCCTTCTAATCTGCCCATTTATCACGGTTGTAAATACCTCAAATCTTATTCTGTCCTTGGTCTCATCGTGGATTTAAGACACCCATATGCCTATACTCAGGGCCGGCCTTTGGGGTGTGCGACCTGTGCGACCACACTCCAGGGGGCGCCGCCGCGGGGTCCGCTGCCGCCCCCTCTGCACCTAAATAAAAACATTGTTGGTTTTTTTTTTTTTACTTTATTTAACATCCTCCATGTTAAATAAAGTTTTTTTTTACTTTATTTAACATGGAGGATGTTAAATAAAATTAAAAAAAAACAACAAAAAAAACCAACAATGTTTTCATTAATGTCCCGGGCAGGGGCGCCGAGCGGTTGCTGGTGAAGTTCTCAGCAACCGCTCGACGCCCCTTACTCTCCGTTTGAAGGGGCAGAGGGGGGGCGCCAGAGGAGTAGTTCGCACAGGGCGCCGGAACACCTAAGGCCGGCTCTGCCTATACTATCCATATTTACATTCTCTCACTGTGTTAACCTCTACCACCTCTGCTGGGAGGTTCTTCCGCTTGTCTACCACCCTGTCAGTGAAGTGAAACCTCAACATTACATTTGTCTTTTGTTAGGCTATGTCCTAACATTTCCCGTCTTTATTAAATAAACCTTTCTGTGCTTTGTTCAGTCTCTTATCAATCCATCATCATTAATAATATTTTATTCTTTTGCAATAGTTGTTCCATTTAGATATGTGGTTTAAAAGTAAGGGAATATCTTACCTTAAGGAAGCTGAGATCTGTTGCAAATGGGGCGGAACTTGCGTATTGCGTAAATTGTTGGCACTATATTAATGAAATATAATAATATTTAGTTAATGCTAAATGCTGTGACAGCGAGAATTCCCCTTTAACTCGAAAGTGTTCCCATTTATAAAGGCAGGAACGATGAGAAAAAAATATTACAAGGTCTATTTTTTAAATGGTTGTGTAATTCGGGTAAATCAGATTTTAAGAGTCTTTTTTTTATTACTGTTCCTATATATATATATATATATATATATATATATATATATATATATATATATATATATATATATATATATTTTAATCTCAACACTGGCTTCCTTTTCTGTTTTTCTAAAATTGAAATGCTGTATGCACATATGTAACCCACAAACAGCTCTCATTAACGTGCTTCTATTTAAACTATTTAATAGGGCTTTTAAGAAGCATTAGCCTCTTCTGTAACGATGCCTCTAATGTCCTTCTCCCATTGAACGTTAGCTCTCTAGACGAGCGGAATTTTGTGGCATTTTAATGTGGGCGATGTAGGGGTAGGATCAAACATTAAACAGGGAAAATAACATTCATTGTGTATTTATAGTTTTCTAAGATATAGAAAAACACAGCATATTTAAATAGCATACAAAGGATGTACTCTCCTTGAAGGTATAGCATTTATACCGATTTAGAAGCATGCTTGCATGCAAACCTATGCATATAAATAAGCATTTTCACTAGTGCAATCTAGATGCATTGTGAATATATGCAAACGTTCAACTTATCGAGGGCAAAATATTTATTTCCTTTCCATAGCCACAAATACACTATTTAGGGGGCACCCGTATAGTTCTACAATATTGGGTGTGACATAATGAAACTTTTTATTTGGATTCATATGATAACACTATAGGAGTCCTATAGAATTAATGACATTATTACAAGTTGCATTAACCATAAAAGTCTATATTCTAATTGTATCACAAATATAAATGAAGTTAGGAGAATTTGACTTTAAATGGAAAATAGATGCGAGTCTAAATATCTAAAGAGGCTTTTATGGTGGGAATATAAATGTAGTAAAAACCAATATTATTGGAATCGGCTAACAGTAGAATTAAATGCATTCATATGTAAAGGATATCATTTCAAAATACTACTTTGACATTCAGTGCATTGTATATATAAATAAATATTATGCAAATATATACGTCCGTACAGATTGCTCGTTGCTGAAAAGTTAAACACACAAGGGCTATGCCGTCGCTCACCAGGTCCCTTTAGCATGAGCCTTATGCTAAACCCTCACATCTTTGGAACCGAGCCGCCAACATGCATTCAGTAGTCTGAGTTTTTTACTGATCTTGTATTGTAAAGATTTATGCTTTTTTATTTAATTTCAGTTTTTGCCATGATGTGCCAGCTTTGTTATGGTTCGTATTAAAAAAAATGTTTTGTGATTGAAGGTCACGCTCTACAACGCAGTGAAAATTTGTTGAAAGCTGAATGATGTCACCATAAAAGGGATACTCTTGAAGGCTGTGATCACTTTAAATATTCCACATACACAAACTACTTTGGTTTAAAAACACGGATACCGATTTTTCCTCAAAGCAAATTCTAAAACATTGCAGCAAATAATGTGCCATGAACAAATTAAAAAAAAAAAAAAAAAAGCTATCCTGTGAACTATTCAGGTTTGGAACAGTCTGTTTAGATGTGGTTACCACGAGATCCAATATTAGATCCTTTATTTACCTTATATGATCTTATCGTAATAAATACATATTTGATGAGTTCATGTCCGTGGCATATGTTTGAATGTTTAAATTGTTATTTTTATTTACGTGGTACTGTTAATACCGTATCGGCTCGGATATAGGCCGCACCCGAATATAGGCCGCACCCGAATATAGGCCGCACCCTAAAAGTTTGGTGCTTTTTTTTTTTAAAGAAAAAGTTTTCTAATAGATATGCTGCCACTCTGTCCCCCCCCACCCCCGAGATATGCTGCCACTCTGTCCCCCCCCTCGAGATATGCTGCCACTCTGCCCCCCCCACCCCCGAGATATGCTGCCACTCTGTCCCCCCCCCCCCCTCGAGATATGCTGCCACTCTGCCCTCCCCCGACTTACCAGAGCAGACTCCCGGGGGTTTTGCGGGACCGGAGGGAGACATCTACGCAATACACGTATACAACTCCCGGTGCCGGCCCCGCAAGACACCCGGGAGTCTGCTCTGGTAAGTCTTGGGGGCAGAGGTAAAATGCATCGTGCGGACGTTCACCGGCTGCGGCGATGCGCATAAACAACCTCCGCTGCCGGCACGTCTGCACGATGTGCTTTAACAATCTCCCTTGCCGGGACTCCCATCGTGGGAATTCCCGGCAAGGGAGATTGTTAAAGCACATCGTGCAGACATGCCGGCAGCTGAGGTTGTTTATGCGCGCATCGCTGCAGCCCGTGAACGTCTGCGCGATGCACTTAGACAACCTCCCGTGCCGGCACTCCCCCCGTGGAAAGTCCCGGCAGGGAAGGCTGTCTGAGCGTATCATAGAGTAGGATGCAGGTCCCCTGCAGCGCTGCGGGGGATCTGTATCCTAACCCTGCGGCCTGCCCGGAACTGCATGTCTCGGGCGTCGGGCGCTAGACCCCGAATATAGGCCGCACCCCCACTTTAAAGACTTAAAGTGGGGGGGGGGAGTGCGGCCTATATTCGGGCCAATACGGTATATATTTATTTGTGTCAGACATTGGTTTCTACTTTTGTATTGAAACTCTTTTGTCTTCTGCAGGGAACAAATTATTAAACAATCTACAGAGCTGGTTTTTCGAGCGTATAAAGAAATCTATGAAGCCGTTATGAATCCAGCCAATGGATACAAGGAACCCACAAGCATTCTTCATAGATCTCCACAGCAAGTTCAGACACTACTGTCTTAAAAACTTTTTCCTATCCTGAACACGGTTATGTACAATAAAAAAATATGCAGTACATTTGATTATTATTGTCAGCGCTATTTCTATCTCTGACCATGGTTATATTTTATGAAGCTTCTGCGATGTTTATGAATACACAGGACTGTGAACTATTTTCACTTAAGGTACCGAAAATGGTTCTTTACAGTAAAAAGGATAAAGATATGGAATTCACCTCCCAAAAGATGCATACATGTATTTGATGTGTTATCAAATTCGAAAGATGCCTTTTAAATATTTATATGGTTTTGATAACTTTTTAACAAAGAAGACCTTTTCTCCTTTTCGATGCACAATCAGAAATTGCTTCAACGTCTTTGTTTTTTTTTCCTCTTTCTTTTGAAGCAACACCAAGGTTAGACTTGATGGAGTGTGTCTCTTTTTCAACCTAAATCAGTGTGTTACTATGGTAAATATATTAGGGCGGCCACAACTAATCGATAATGAAAATCGTTTCCAACAAATTTCATTATCGATTAGTTAAATCGACTTTATCGATTATAAGATGAGGGTTTTTCAGAGCAAATGCTCTGAAAAATACCCCTCGTTTTATAATCTGACTTCAAATAGAGGTTGGATAATAACACTAAGATCCTGATCCCATGCAGCGCTGCAGGGGACCCGGATCCTCCGGTGCGGGGTGTCCTGTGCGATGCGCGCATACAACCTACGCTACTGTCCTCCACTTCCGCCAGGGCTTCTATGATGGAGCACCAACGTGACGTTATTTTCTGGTGCTCCACCATATAAGCCTCGGCGGAAGTATCGGCCAGCACAGCAGAGGTGGTATGCGCGCATTGCTCGACGTTCGCATCATGGACTCCATCAAATATTTACAGATATTAAATGAACACCTGACTGCCTCTGCCAGAAAGCTTAAAATGGGCAGTGGTTGGTTCTTCCAGCACGACAATGATCCAAAACATACAGCAAAATCAACACAAAAATTATTTACTGACCATAAGTTCAAGGTCCTCATCCCAGGCCCCTGACTAGAACTCCTTAGAAAACTTGTGGGGTGAACTGAAGAAGACATGGAATTCGCCCAGATTGTCTCAGATCCATTGCCATGTATTCTCCAACCTCATCAGGCATTATAGGAGAAGACTCAGAGCTGCTATCTTGGCAAAGGGAGGTAGCACAAAGTATTGAATAAAAGGGTACAAATAATTGTGCCACACTTAACATTTTTGTTGTTGTTTTGGATATACCTATGTTGTATTTGCAATGGTTTGATATTCATGAGAGCTGAATATCTTTGTGTATTTTTTGAAGAAAGGTTAAATAATCACAGCCTTCTTTAATATTTACCAAGGGTGCCAATATTAGTGGAGGGCATTGTAGATTGCACACAAACCCATAAATATGTAACAACATGTCACAGTGTATGGCACATTTCCATGATTGATTAAAGATACAAAATATAGGTAGAAAATAAATATGTCCATTACCTTCACCATCAACATTCTATCTATGGGTGGTAGGAGTTGTAGACCACAGAAGGTTCACCAGTATATTTTTATGTTACAAATTAAAAAAAATGTATTTATATTATTTAATCCCATAGGGTTTTTGTCTCCTCGTTGGGTTACGCTAAATCTTCTGGTCAGTCACAGAGCCTTCGCATTTAAATTTAAAGAGACAGTCCAGTTGTTGGGGCATTTTGGGGCCTTTCAAGTGCCAGGACTTGGAACACAATTTTTATGTAATTTAAGAATTATCTTTGGGAAGGGTTCAGACATTTTAGGTTTATGAAATACCTTTCTTATAAATATTTAATAACATGTTGAATTATGTAGCTGTTAATCCTGTACAGTTTAATGAGACCTACAGTGTTGCCTTTCAGCCTAATAACATAGACTTGGTAATATATAATTTTGACTTCCAGACATAATTTATTTTTAGTGCGAAATTTTAAGTTACTATTAATAGAATCCATAAACACAGCTCTAGAGGTTTTATCTTCCAAACATAGCTTTATGCGTGAATGATCACAAAGTCCTCTATTACATGTTTTTAGTGGGATGCTTTGTAAAGGCTGAACACATTAAATAACTTGTTGCCAAAGGCAAATAATTGTAAAATTTGATTAACATAGAATGTAACTTTTCAGCACAGCTGGAAAGGTGACTTTTACAAAACCATTAACATAACTCATCCCTAAATAATATGAAAACCTTTCTGTGTACAGTGTAGACTCTATAGTTCCAGTGGGTTTGAAATTAATGTGGTGCCACTAATTCAGCCTCATGGTAAATAAATAGTACAGCCATGGAAAGATTACATAGGATTTGCCCAGATTGTAGCCATATAGCATGACTGAATCAATGCTTATACCTCCGATAGGTATTCTTAACTACGTTTTATAGCATACGTAGGATATATATCTACAGGGTACTCATTTGAAGTTTTCTTATCTTGTCACTAAATCCACCGTGGCTATTGTATTTTGCCCGGTTTGCGGCCAGTCGTCCACCTAATGTGGATATAAAGTTTGTAACACACTGGTCACAACCTAATGCTATATTATATTAGCTAACAGGATTAAGTTAATAATGTTTCACTTCTATGTTTGTTTTCCGTTGGGTGTAATGTTATACATACCACTAGTCAATTTGTCACATTACCATCAAATGGGGAAATATAACAATGGCATTTAAAATTGAGGAGTATGTAAAAAGTTTGAAAGGTTATCTTATTATTCAAGCAACTGATGCTCCACAGATATGACCAGTTTTCAAGCTTAGGACCAGAATAATTTGTTATACAAAACCCAGTTTGTATTAATGTGATTGCATTCAATTAAAACATTTCATCAATAGGTAAAAAGTAGTTGTGAGTTTGGACAATAAAGCAGAAAAAAGTTAATAAAAAAACAGTAATAACATCTTTTGGTCACGAACAGTTTATTTCTCATACATAAGAGATTAGTTTGATTTATTTCAGGTGTCAAGGCTAATAGAGTCATGGCTGTGGTAGAGTACTTTGCACTGATAGGATCTCACTCCCACAGAGTAATTCCCTCTATCAAGCTATTTATGAATGGTAAGTCACATCGCTTGTTCTCTTCCCACTTAATGTGGGGGTATGACTTGCACATGATCTTATCACCAGGTTTGTAGTATAAATTACGTGACTTCGTTCCTATTAGCAAGTCAAGTGTCTCCACCAACCCCGTCAGGTTATGAGTGTTAAATAGGATCAAACATGAGAAAACTGATATTTCCCAGTGTATGTCAACAGAAATGCCACCAAAGGAACACGATCTAGGAATAAAATATGCATTTGCACAAATACAATACCCTTTTTGTACCTTTGATACACTTGATTTTATGGGTTACTCTCGTTATCATTCTAAGGATCATAGAGGTTGTAGACATGGATGTTATGAGCATGCGCAGAATCGTTATAGCAACGATGACTTTCAACCGCTAGCCATATAAAAGTATATTATTGTTATCCGTGCACAACAAAAGGCTAAATTTTTGTATAGTCAGCAGGCTAATGGCATCCTTGGAAATCATTGATTGGGATAAAATGGAAAAAGATTAAATGGAATATAATATGGCATCCAAAGCATATAAATCAAAGGGAACAGTGGCAACATATATGAAATACAAAGACACCGACAAACTATTGGGACAGGGCAATTATGGTAGCTTAAATTGAAAAAGAGAACTGGACAGCAATGACACCCCCCCCAAAATGTTGAATATAAAAAAATTGGACATTGTTGGTCCATTGATATCTAAAGTTGGTTTATGATGATCAGGAAAATGCAGAAGATCTTATGTGTGTACCAATTAGACTTGCACATTCCATTTAGATTCTTACAAATATGAATTTCACCAACTTTTGTCAAATTTGTTCAAAGACGAGGAGAGGCCCTAATGAAACAAAAGAAAATGAAGCGCTTGAAGAGCTCAGCCCTGTTGCCGAAGTACTACACCAGACCAAAATAGTGCAGACAGATCCATGGAGAAAGAGAAACATCTTCTCTTTCTCCTCAAAACCAAAAGGGCCGAAAACAAAATTTGTTGTCTGAAAATGGTTGGACCAAAAAGCTTTTCTAATTTGTTTTTGGTCCATGTGTACAAGTCTACTCCAGCATGAATGTAAAAAATGCAATTTTGGGGGCTAGACTGTTCCAGTTATTAGATTTTAGCAATGATTTCACCTGGACATACTAGAGCAAACAGCACCACTTTATATGCTCAAGTATTATTTGAAATAGTGTGGACTGTGGAGGAGTCCGTTCCAGGCAGTGTAGTCCTGAGTTCCCAGGTATGGTTATTGGTGATATTTCTGAAATTAGTTTTACAGAATTCAGATTATTCTATGGATCAAACAATGAATGGCTCTCCACAAATTTTATATGGATGATGAAACTCCTAATATACCAGTATAATGTGCCATGTTCTGGGTAACCCAGCATCCCATGTGTTTTGCTTATTATATAAAAATATTAAGTTCCATATGGCTATGCTGTGTATGTGAGTTAGTGTGGGTGTACTAGAGTATGTTGTTAGCATGAGTGTGTGTAAATTTTTGGTGTCTGGTGTATGTATCAAGAGTATGTGTGTGTGCTGGTGTATGTATCAGGAGTAAACCTATGATTAGTGGTGGGAGAGGATGGACATAGTGTGTGTATAGATGTGTATGGGGTTTGCATGCTAGTATGTGAGTGTGATTTAGTTACAGTAGGATATGCCACTAACCCTCGGCTCACCACTTATTGAAAGCCATATACCTGTGTTTGTGGATGATGCAAAACTTCATTAGAAGAGTGGCCAAATTGGCGGTCTGGATAGCCAACTGGCAGATCCGATTTTATGCTGACAAATATGTTGTATATACTTCTCCTCTCTCAAACCAATACCACCAATTGATATGCGTGGAGAATAATCCGTTCTGCGTTGTGTATTAATGATAAATGTAATACCCTTGTTACCTCCTCCAAGAACTACATATAACCGTATCCCCTTTTCCAGATAATATATATGTCTAGTTCTACTAAGGTTTTCTACCTGATATTACAATAAAACAGCCAACCCAAGATTCTTACCAGAGAGAGAGCTTTAATTAGAATCTACCCAGATTAATGTTACAGCAAAGACAAAACCAGAGTTACAGTGATATACAGATGACAATCATTCATACCACTCACAAACATCCCATCTATCTAATATCTGCTGCTAAGTGTGTATGCTGTGTGGGTGATGTGCCAAAGGTGAGACTCACCAATCCAGTCTCCTTCTATGTGTTTCTACAATGTCTTTTTAAGGGATTTCTCTATTGATGTGTAAATGAGGTCCCTGTCCTCTGTTCCCAAGACCCCACCGTGTGATGTTATTGACTTGCTATGTTTCCCATGCCTATCTCCAGGTGATGCATTTCCTTCCTTCTCTACATAGTATGCAGGTGTGATATCTTCTTACAGCTGTCTTTCCTGTTACTTCCCCCCTAAGTGGCTTGCAGCTATCATACATACATATATACACATAAACTTAATCAAGCACATATTAATTACAAATATACATACTTTGTATTTACCCCAACAAAATAGAGAAATCATTAGATGAAAATGATTTGGGAATGGAATAATTGTAGAAAATAAACTTGGCGACAGTGCCACTAGCGGTGCGGTCCAGGTTGGAAGGGCTCTTTCTGAAGAATTTTGAAGTGGCACGGAGAGACAGGGGTCAGTTGCAAATCAGTAAAATTTCTTGAGGGTCACCAGACTACGTACTATGCATTATGCAGGGTCGGCTTAACACTTCCTGCAGGAAGACTTTGCCAGGGATTGCCCTTCATAATGCATTATGAATTCAGTACAACTGTCCAGCCAATTCCAGCTTTAGTAAAAAAATTTGCCCACTAGCAACACAATTTTGTTAATCTAACTCCGTCTCAAAGGCTTGGCTCTCAGTACATTTTTGATTTTCATTCTTTGTTGTTTGGTCTTGCAGGGGATGGAGGTGAAAAGAGTCACAGAAAGGTGCTTTCAAGCACATACTTGAAAATAAAGGAAATCTCGATTGTTCCATCATATATTGCCAATTAAAAGTGCTAATAGGTTGTAAATAAGAATTACCGGAAGATGACGATGATGATGTAAGTGTTATTAATGCAAACAAATTGTAACCGCTCGACAGAATTCGTTTTGATCATTTATTTAAAAAAATAGTGAGACTATCAGTTAATACTAGTAATTTAGAAATACCTTGACACTGAGTTCAATTTTGTACATATTTGTTAAATATTTATGTGAAATTGCCATTTATATGAATATCCTATTCATACACCATTTGCTTATAGATTTTCAAAACGGTTTTCCCACTACACAATTTATTCAAAGGTAACATCCTAGCACACATGTGAGTTCATTTATTTATTAATTCCTGATACTAGCTATTAGTATGGCCTTGTTAGTACTTCTGCTAGTGGTCCTTTAGGGTCTTTGTTGAAGGACATTAGTGGAAATACCTTTCATAATCCTGCCAAAGGAACTTAGTACAGCATTCTGAGGACAAGTAGTTGCTGGGAAAGTTTGCAGCACTCAAGAGAACAAAGTAATCCAAACAAAAGCAAGGCAGACCTGAAGTGCCCAAACCATCAGAAGACCAATATTTCAAGGTATAATTATTACATAATTCAAGTGTGGATGTACCAGAAACTTCCTACTCCATTAAGCAAAAGTAGAGACAAACGATGACTAGTGTAGGGCAACCTCTGTAGGTGAGTACTTCTCTCTAAACCTTTTTTTCTGTGAAAAAGGAAATCTAATTGTCTAGCATGGACCAAACAATACAGATTTGTTATGATGAAAATTGGAAAAACAGACAAATCCAAATTTGGATTTTTGGTTCATGTAAGATGATGGCCTCATGAGAGGCATTTTCCATATTATTGTCAAAAATCATAGAAATATCACGTTTCACAAAATTAGCAAGCATTTTATTTCAAGGCTACAGATAAGTGATGGATCCTACTTTTTGTATACAAAGCGGTGATCTTAATTTCTCATTTTCAGGGTTTGCATGATTATATATCACCATTAAGTTACTCCTACCCTGATTGTTCTGACAGAAGGATGAGAGAGGAGATTCTGAAGATCTTTAAAGTGAAAAGTGTTATGTCTCAGGCTACTTTATGTTGCCCCAGACAAAGACATCCGAGCTCTCGACAATCAATTCATCCAAAACCACAAGAGAAAGGTAAGAATTGACAGTCATCTTCAACAAATAGGATAAAATGCCCTAGGTAATAATTGGGCATCCAGAAGGTGAGGGCATGAAGGATATGAAGACTTGAGAGTGAAATAAATGCTCAGATAAAGTCAGATAACCCATCCTGAGCCATACATGGTCCTCTGAGGACATGTGATTGTTTCCTGAGGGTAAATAAAATGGCTCTGACACTTAAAAATAAAAAATAAGTACATTCTAATGTTGGTATCAAAGGCCCTCTACTTTAAATTTAATTTAGGTTGCAAAAATAATAATGGCTATTATAGTATTTTCATCCACATTGTTTGATTTCAATTACAAGAATTTAAATGGCATATTTTAAAAAATCTCTTCATCCTTCTACAGAGGCCTGGTTAAGTGTAATTTATGGTATTTCTCCTGCTCAAAATTGGATGATTCTGTTTCATAGTGTGACAATTAACCTCAAATGTTTGCTTTCCATCAACTGCCCAAATAATAGGAGCACTTTGCTAGGCATTCAGAGTGTGTGTTGTATGTTTTCCCATTTGGAACTGAATATCTTGAATATACAGTGGATAATAGTATATATATTTCTAATTGACTAAATAATTGAAACTATGACCTGGTTACATATTCAAGGGAAGAGCTGTTGCCATGGAAACAATATTTTATAAAAAGGTGTTTTAGATGAACTGAGATTTAATTAAAAAAAAATGTAAATGATTACATAAAACATTGAGTGAACCTGAAAGAATAGTTTGCTACAACATTACATCTGGACAAAGAACCTGCACATTTTTTAAATACATTTTTCTTTTTAAAATTAAGTTTTATAATCATTAAAGGTGTGTGATTTAGAAGAACACTGTGCTTTGTTTTGCATTTCAAAGCTGATGACCAGAAATCTCAGAAATATTATCAAAAAGACAAAATATAGTTTGATAAAATGAAGAAAAATAGACGTATAAAGCTGTAGTATAAAGTCTATATTCTCTGTGGGACTGTCACATCCAGCCCATTACAAAATGAGAGAGGCCTGTAATTTTCACCATAGGTACACTTCAACTATGAGAGACAGAATGAGACAACAAAGTCCATAAATCACATTGTCTGATTTTTAAGGAATTTATTTGCAAATTATGGTGGAAAATTTGGTCAATAACAAAAGTTCATATAAATACTGTTATATACCCTTTGTTGGCAATGACAGAGGTCTCTGTTTCTCTGAGGTCAGTTTTTTTTCCTGGAAAGTGGAGCAACTTTGGCTGTTCCCCCTCCATGCCTCCCACTTCCCCTGCTCGCCAACCAATGACATTAGACCAAAAGCCTACCTGGTGCTAGCCCCACCCCTATGTGTGGCTACACAAAGCAGATCCACTTTGTGATTGGCTATAATGGTTTTGCTACCATGGGTCTCTAGGAGGAACTATCTGAAATCATAACATTTCTGCTTTGGGGATAATGCCATATGTATCATCGCTTTGCATTATTGGTTTAATGTATGGCTATTAAATACGATTATTTACGTATTTGAAGATAAAGTTTAGTTTGTTTTGTTCCTTAAGGTCATTATATCGTAAGTGTGTTTCCTTGTATATATATTTGGTGCGTCTGTGAAATATGCAATCATTTTCATACAATCCTTTCAGTTATCTGCTATATAAATTATAATCGCCCGACCATTTAAACTGTATACTTCTTTCAATAGCTTCTACTAAATTGTACGTATGAAATGAAATGAAATTAATAATTACACAAATACAAATGTCACCCAAGGACATGATAACAAATGGAATAATATTTTCCATCCATTAAGTCACAAACATAGCAAAGGCTATATATGTAATGCTCATGTATTCTGGTCTGTGACATGTTCCAAGGCAGAGGTGTCTTGTCCTCAAGGTCCCCGTTTCTGAATAATATATAGACAATCATCACTGTGCATCAGCACGCATTAAACAATATGTATTGTTTTTTTACAGTTATCGAGCCCTAAAGTTAGATACAAGCCATGCTAATGCACAGACGTAATAGATCTATAAGAACACTTTTAAGGACTGTCCCACCTGGTATATTTAAAAAAAGACTGTTATGTTTTGTTTTTGTTTTTTAATTATTATCCCCGTTGTAACAGGTAAGTATAAAGTACCGTATTTGCTCGATTATAAGACGACCCCCCAAAATCTGAATATTAATTTAGGAAAAAAAGAAAAAGCCTGAATATAAGACGACCCTACAGGAAAAAAGTTTTACCAGTAAATGTTAATTCATGTAAACTATGTGAACAATTGTTTGTTAATAAAAGCTACGATTGAGAAAAATATGTTGTTTTTGTTTTTATTTCCTTTTTTTCAACCTGCCCCCCTAGTTATGCACATCTGCCCCCAGGCTTGCCACTCTGCCCCAGAAATGCCTTATACCCTCTAAATGCCACTGTGCCCCATGATATGCCTTTTGACCCCCCCCCATGTGCCACTCTGCCTCCAGAATTGCCTTATACCCCTATATGCCACTCTGGCATTTAGGGGGTTAAAAGGCATATTATGGGGCAGAGTGGCATATAGGGAGGTATAAGGCATTTCTGGAGGCAGAGTGGCATTAAGGGGGTTAAAAGGCATTTCACAGAGCACTCTGCCTCCAGAAATGCCTTATGCCCCCCCATTTAACACTCCCTCCCCCTCCCTCCTCCAAACTTACCGGTGCTTCTGAGTCCCCGGGGCTTAGTCCGGGCAGCGTGTAGAGCTCTACGCGCTTGAGCGGAAGTTGTCTACGTGAATCGCGTAGAGCTCTAAGCACCGGGGACTCAGAAGCACCGGTAAATTGGGGGGGGGGGAATAACACAGGAGGATCCAGGTCCTCTGCATCTGAGACCCCGGTGCTTAGTCGGGGCAGCGTGGATTCGATTCGCGTAGAGCTTTACACGCTGCCCGGACTAAGCACCGAGGACTCAGAAGTACCGGTAAGTTTGGGGGGGGGGCATAACACAGGAGGAAGATCCAGGTCCCATCTGGATCTTAGTCTCACAGTCAGACCTATTTGAGGTCTGATTATAAGATGACCCCGATTATTTTTCAGAGCATTTGCTCTGGAAAAAACCTTGTCTTATAATCGGGCATATACGGAAATATCATGTGAGAGATAAGATTTATCTGTTGTGATCAACATAATACAAAATGACAATAAAATTAAAATACAAATAAATAAAAAATAAAGATATTACCTTTCCCATGCTAGTTATCAGGATCCTATTGACCCCCCCCCAAAAAAAAACAGGTCTGGGTATTTGAGGCACAATAGCCCATAACTTACATGAGCACATTGAGAAAGTGCCAGACCCAACACTGAGTCTAAAAAGTGTCAGAACCCTACAGTGAGTCTAAAAAAGAAAAACTTTTACCATTTATGAAATAATCTGACTGACTGTATTTTGTATTTTCTTAAACTTTCTATTTTACAAAGTACCAAAGAAAACAAAGTAAAGATGTCTGCCCTATGAAACTGTATTTACTTATATTTCAGTAAAGCTAAATTTATGGAACTGTATTAGGGAGGTAAACTCTGTAGAGGTTAAGGTATGGTAGAGCTTATTGAGACAAATACACAGTCTCTTTCCTGGCTGCTCTTACAGGAGGACATGAATGGGTTAATTGAATAGAAAAAATATATATACCGTATACTGTGAATGCAATCAATGGAGCAGAAAGTAATTATGTACAAAATAACAGGATCCAGATAATCAGCATAGCACCTCTCAGAATAGCGCCAAAGTTTGGATAAATGGTTCTGGTCTCCAGGTTTTATATGTAATATCAACTTTATAAAATAAATTATTACATCTACATGTATGCTGTGCAAATGAACTATACAGTCCATCATGAAATGTGTAATAAATGACTTAATGTATGCATATCCACTGCACATGGACATCTCATGTTTTACATATGAATTGTTAAGTTTTTCTCTTTTAACCATCCAAATGGCATTTTCCTTCCTCTTTTGGCTTGTATTTCACCCTTTTCACTTTTTTTATTTTAACTAAATGTCTCCAAAACAATTACACTGAACACAGAAGCACAAGTTATGGTATTTTTTTTAAAATCTGTATCAGCACAATTTCCCTTTATAGATGTTGTTCCACCTACTCTGATGAATTTAACATTTAACAGCTAAACATCAAATCTTTTCCATGAATAATGAGGGTAAAATGTTGTCTCATTTACAATGTTTGCCGGGAAACGTGTCATATTACACAAAGGCACTTAGAGGATATTTTCATAAAAATATTTAGTTTCTTTGTAATTAAGACTTCAGATTAAAGAAGAATAAAATGAGAGATCTAAGGTTTATTTACCAAAACAGTGCAGTTAATCTTGTGGAACAACAGATTTTGAATATTATATATATATATATATATATATATATATATATATATATATATAATATGTTTTGTAGCAATTTACAAGAAGGATTTTTTCCCCTAGTTTGTGCAAAATTGGAAAGAGACTCAACTGTTTTTTTTTTTGCCTATGTAACTATGTAACAAGCAGATCAATATCAACACTATTTCCAACCTTAACATTAAATCTTTTTAAAAATTACACTACATCTGTCACAAGCAAAATTCTGCCAAAAGCACTTTCAGGTAATTTAGGACTGGATTAAATAGCCAAAGCCAAAATAGTAATTAATAAGCTTTTCTGATAGCCTGCAATAGAAAAAAAATAAGATTTTTTTTTACAATGTGATAAAAATGTATAGACAATAATTTGTCTATATATTTGTATATAAAATATTTAGTAGTCTTTTTGACTGATTTACCCATACCTACTGAGATTTCAGAATCCACAGATATAAACGGTGCAGTTTACCCAGTCACTGTAGGGGGCAGTATTGGACAAAGTATACTCAGAAAAATACACTGCATGTTAATGACGGAAACAAAATAAGGTGATACGTAACTTAGGATACACCATATGAGCTTAAATCAAGTTATCGTTTCTTTTTGTTGTGGTTGATATAAGAGCGCATGGATGCAGCACGATCAGCTTTAAAGCTGATCACAACAAGCAATATTAATATTCTATGTAAATTATATGTATTCTCTGTTAGAAAAATAACATACAACCTGAATCTAGTTCTGTAGGGCAGGCGGCGTTACACTGGGATAAGCCTAGGGGAGCGCCTAAGTAAAATAGGCCACTGACTACACCTAGTACTCAAACAAGTCTTTTGGCTTCCTTAGAAGCAGAAGCAATTTTGGCCCCAATTTTCTTTTACTACTTCACCTCTATTCAACCTTTTTTGCCCACCACCCTACTTTGCCCCATTCATCTTTTCGTTCTCTAACCCCTACATCTGCTGCACAGACATCCCTTTCTATGCATGTAGTTCAGTGCGTGTGCAGGTGCCTTCAATACAAAACCTTTACTGGAAATGTATGTAATTTTCTGAACTAATCGGTGAAAATCTTATTGTATAACCTTGTTTAAGAAGTTGTTTAAAGGATACTTTATTTTCATAACTAACTTACACTGGGTTGTGTAATATATGTGATATATTCTGATTCCAGATTCATTCCTTGGTAGGCTTAACGGTTAATACATTAAGCTGTCCTCCAGCAGGTGCGTGTTGTTTCAGATGGGATACGAGACTGGTAAAAAAACAGCCTAACACCTGTCTGACTTCCCCTATTTGTGTTAAATGAACTGACACTTAGTGTATCGATGTGTTAAATTGTTACTTTATTTTGATACTGAACACAAGTAACAGGTGCATCACCTTAGATGCTTCAAACTGTTTTGCAAATACCTGGAATCGCTTAACGTGTTGGACAGAAATAAACCTTAAAGGGACGCTCCAGCCATCGTATGCACTTTAATGCATATGGTAACTAAATGGGCCCTTACAATTTCCATGATGTCTCCCTTGGAAAGTTTTCCTCCCATATACATTTCACCCTTTACCCACCACCTAGCCTTTTGGTGTGTAGGTGATATATTTGACTAAGTACATTTCCTGCCGCTTGATATAACACGGGGTTAACAGAGGTCTAATGTGAACTCCAGAGCACATGTGCAGAGAACACTGCCATTGATTCCAATGGGAGCAATTCCCAGACGCTTCAAGCAGCCAGTCAGTGGAACAAAATGTCAGACCATGACGGCAGCCCTGGCGCTGCATCTTTTCCCTAAGCTAAGTTCTTTTATTTATTTTTACTGGTTTCAAAAAAGTATATTCTAATCCCTTTTTTCTTTATTTCTCCTCCTTCTCATCGTCTTTCCCATCGCTTACCTCGTTCATCATGACATCATATCCGGGTACCCAGTATCAATCGCCTGCAAACATTGTGAAGGAGCACTGAAACAAAGGTCACGCTCCCTTCTTTTGGTTACAGGAAGATTCGTAATCTTCCCAATTGGCCCTGCTCCTCCAGCGGTGGTCACTCCAGTCCATCTCTGGAGAGAGCTGGCAGGGGGTCTGTTTACTGACACCTTGCCAACACCTCCCACGGCAGCAGGCACCCTGGCATCTGGGTGGTCTGTCCCGGCCTTGGCACGCCATTTCTCTGAATGTAACTGACGCATACATTGACTTTTTTTTTGTCTACGGAACAGAGGAGTCTTTGGGGATATTCCTTAATTTAGTTAAATTCCTTGAAATGTAGTTAAATTCTCTAACTTTGCTACGCTTTGTGTAATGCCAACCCCAGTAAGTTTCTACTATAAGAAGGAAGGAATGAATTGAACTGCATAATGTATGATAAATTTGGGGTGGTTTCTTGATAGTTTTCACACTAAATGAACTATGTTCATTTTAAGACAGCATTATGGAAGCTGCTAATCCATAAATTCCATAACTCAAAACATAGTTAATTTTACATATCTCACAAATAAACATATTCATTGTGTGCCTGATTCAAATTACCAATCTATACTATTAAATAGCATAAAACACTACCCATACATGTAGATATTACAAAAACAAAACAAACACTGATATAAAGCATCATATTTATATGTATGTTTTCCCCATTCTATATTTTATACATTTATGATTACATTTTTATAAAACTTACAAACAATCGTCAGCGAAAAAAAAGGGCTGCGCATATGAGAATTTGTTGTTATACCTTATCTTTCATAAAATCTGTCTTGCAATTCCAGAGAGATTCTCCAAACATATAAAAGAATATTAAAAAAAATGACAATACAAATATATAACCTTAAAGACCAGGCTCTGGTTTATATTGCATATGGATTGTGGATCCCAAACTGCATGAGGATCCCCCCCCCACTTAAAATAATGGTATCCCTCCTGACGCACGAACACTAATATAAATATAGCATGGAGGATAGATTGGACATAGTGTACAACCATAAAAAGTTATTTGTGCCGCTTACTTCAAAAAACATAATAATCCGCTTCTCATAAAATAAAACTTGCTAGGCAGCACCTCCCCCATGAGGAATCTACATTTTCAGTCCTTCTCTATCTTGCACAGCGGGTGCTGCAAAGTGCTTCCTGGCAGCTGACATCACTAAGCCACGCCCACCACGTGCATAACGCGTTTCGCCAATTGATGGCTTCCACAAGTGCTAACATTCTTCCTATATTGCCTAAATTTCTCCTCCATTAACCCCCTTCTTATCTCCCTATTCTGCCAGGGATGTGACATTCAAAGAACTGCAGTGGATTTTATTGGAAATATCATGAAAAACCATAGCACACCAAAAAATCAATATAAAATAAAAACATTACTATGTTAAATTCCAGGGAAAAGTTCCAATATATAGCCCAAAAAAAGGAGACCAATATATCAAAAGATTTAAAAAAAAAACATTATACACATGAGTTAATATAATCAAATGCAGTACATCCTAATATTTTCATAGTGTCTCATTAAAAAAAAAAAGATTATAACTTATGTTAAACAGAATTCTAATTCAATAAAAGAAAACCCACATTTTTTAATTAATAGACTATGAGGGAGATGATAAATATCAAACCCCCAGCCCTGGGCAACGTATACATTAGTGAGAATGTGCTAAAATAAAAAAAGATGTAAACAAATGCAAGAAAAGAAGTATGTCAGAAAATATGTCTTATAAAAAGTGGTATAATTCACAATCTGAATCAAGACCTCCAGGAATCAATGTGTTTAGATTGTATATCCATCGAATTTCTGCCTGTCTCAAATTCCATTCTTTATTCCCCCCTCCAACGATTAGTGAATTTTTCTATCTCCATAAAACGTTATAGCTTAGGGTTTGATGCATGGTGGGTGGAGAAAAGCTTGGAGACATTGTGTTTTTGATAACTATTCCTGATATTCATGTTCTTCTACGTGGGTTTTTAAAGCCCTGGAGGTTCTGCCCACATATTAATATCCACATGGGCAGAACATCAAATATATCACATTAGTGGTGTCTTCATAGAACCACAGGAACTAATAGTCATGCAAAAGCAGTAATATTCTTCAGGAAATTCAATTAAAAACTATATTATTTTCTAATTGAGAATGGATTTTATTTGTACTTTGTCTTCCTATTATAATTTGCTTTCAGAAAACATTTATTTACTTTTACCATGCTTCTGGAAACCAAACCGACGTTACATGCTATGCAGCTTCGTTCAAAAGCTTTTAGCAAATATTTTCTCATTGAGTGAATGCCGGTTCTGGAAAAAAAAATGTGTTTACAAACAGACAATGACGTTTTTGATGACATGAGTGGCTCAGATAACAGAGGCTTATCAGGATTCAGGACTAACCAAGTAGTATTTTTAAATGAGTAATATGTGCATTACGGATTAATTTCCTGTAAATCAATGTACCTTGTAGAAGGCTTAAAACCCAAAATAAACTTGCCCTTAAGAACAACACAAAGATCCCTAATGAGCTCTAAATTGGAAATCCACGTGTGGCAATCATGTTTTTTTGTTCCATTTTATTGCTTTCAATCTAAACAGATAGAGGCTTCTTGTTTGAATGAAAAAGAAGAAATACTTTTTATTTTTATTTTAAAAAATATATAAATTTGTGATCGATTAATCTGCTCATTTTCCCATTCTCAGGAGCTCACTCTCTCAGGAGGTAGAAAGAAAGTGTGGCCAAGATAAAGGGACAGGTCTAAATACACAACTGACTCAAGAAGTCTCCCAACATTAACCATGCATTTTGCAGGCTCACCTCAGCCCTGCATAACCCCCGAAGCCCACCAGGATTTTCCTTTAGTGATTAATTTCCTCTCCTATATGTTCATTTTACAGGATACCAGAGTTAATATCATTCATATTATCATTCAAGTATTATAATCTTTGTCTTGGAAAAGACAGTATTAATCTCAATGATAAACTGTGTGGTTCGCAACACACCCAATGTTTCTTCATTTCCAGCAACGTCTGTGAAATATGCAGCCAAGTCTATCCCATTCACCTATACATGTACATAAGGACTTGCCCCAGCACCCGGATTGCACCCACAGTGGTCTCCTCTCAAAGCCTCAGGTTTCCTCTTGATCTCTGCTCTCCCTCTCTTTCTCTTTATCTCTCAATTCTCTCCCTATCTCTCCCATTTCTCTTCATCTCTCTTTTTTATCCCCCCTTCTCCTGGATCCCCTTTTCTCATTATCTCTCCTCTTTCTCTTTATCTCTCTTTCTATCTCTTCCCCACAATTTTACCCATACTCTTTATTTGCACAGACTTACACACTCACGCAACACACATGGACACTACTCACTAACATGCAATTAAAAAAACACATCCATGGTCACACACACTTACATTTCCATGCTCACACACCCTTAGACATACACATATATATATATATATATATATATATATATATATATATATATATATATATATATACTAGCCTTTGTGTTAATTTAAATGACAACATAATATTAAAGCAGTACAAATGCCCCTTAAGGACTTTTACAGATTGACATCTCTAAGACACCAAAGCTCCAGGTAGAAAAACAATCATAAAAAGGTCTTGGAAGCCACAGAGGGGAAATGGATAGATCACAAGAATAATATGTGGGGAATCCTATTTGAACTATAGTATGATCAAATAAGTTGGAATGGATGGATTGTAGCGGGACTGAGAATATTTTTAACATGCATTTGTCCAGTTCTGTTCTATTCCAAGGTTATGGGAAACAGTCTTCTATTCACTAGAATTAAAACATATCAGTAGGTTGAAAATGACATAAAAGTTTTGAACAGCACTTTAAAAAAAAAAAAAACATGTAGTATACAAACTTAACTAAAAATATATTACAAACAATTATACCAACCTTTTTTTTTTAAAAATTACCCGGCTACAAAAGAAGAAAAAATGTTTACAGAGCAAATCATTCTTGAATTTTGATTATTTAGGTTTTGCAAAAGTTTTGCATGTAATATTCTGTTCCTTACAGATTTTACACACATTCACAGAGATTACAGTGTTGATTACTAGGACAAGGAAATTCTGCTACCAGATTAATAATTGTCACTCAAATACCAGTAGTGCAGAATATGTGACAATAGTACTGCCAGTAAATTAAGAAATATTTTTAAATAGAAGTTTAAAGGATTTCCAGGAAAGGAAAGTTAAAGCAAAAGTTTGCTGTTTCCATGATGCCTGAAGGGTGCCTTCAAAGTAAAATAGACTTCATAGGGACAATATAATACAGATTTGCATAAATATGTAGAAAGCATAATGTGACGCAAATGTCAACAGCATAACCAAGCAGACACAGACATATGTTAACAGTAAATAATAGAAAAAGTACACCTAAAACAGGAAACATAATCATACATTTGTAATTACTGTGGTCTGATGCACCACAACAGAAATACATGCATTGACACAAAACATAGTTCAAACAAGCAACATTTCTCATGGTAAAAACAGTGCAAAACATGAATCAGTTCCAGGGGTGCAAGTGGTGTGCAACGAGAATAACACCTGGGGATCAAGGGGCAAATGTTCTGTCAGGAGGGTCGGCTGAGGATTTGTCCGGCTCCTCAAGTTTGTCAGTGAAGTCTTTAAGCAAGCTTAGGGTAAGCCTCCAACAACTAGGACAGTGACCAGTTCCGTCCTCAGGATCTGGTGGCTCCTTCAGCTGCACCCTCTATGTGAGTCCATGGAAAACACTGATATAATATGGAGTGATAGGATAGAAACAACTTCTCTGGAAATATGACACATCTCTTCCGCTATGATGCACTGTGGGCAGTGTCTGTATTTGCAGACTTTAGTGTGAGGCCTCCTTCAATATCCATCAATGTCATGTCCTTGTGCTTGATGTCATGTTAGTACAATCTCTGCTGGTATCTGCTCCATAATGTCACTGGCTTTTATAAGCATACTAATGACCCTAGGAGACCACAAGTCCAGTTTAACTCCTTCTGGTTTGTGTTCTATCACAAACTTTATAACAGCCGGTTAAAACCAGGTATTCCATTGGTAGGGAATGGAGCTGTCCCACTAGTTCCATTTCTGGCTCCTCTAGACGACGAGCAAGTAAAAGTGGGGCATAGAGCTCCTCGCAGATCTCTTTTCAATGCATCTCAAAGCCCTACTCACACAGTTCCCGAGGGAAGCTGAAGTTTTCAGCAAAGGTTTTCCTCATTCTTTCATGGGCAACTAAATCAACTAGCACTAAAGGCATCACCCACAAAGAGGAAAAATAACTTAATGAGGAGCAATAGTCATGCAGATCCTAAAAACAGCTTAAAATGGCCACTCCTATGGAATGCACATATGATACATTTCGAACATACCGTATTTGCCCGATTATAAGACGACCCTGATTATAAGACGACTCCCAAAAATTTTAATATTAATTTAGGGAAAAAAGCCTGAATATAAGACTAAAATTTCAATATCCTTCTGGAGATAAAGTCTCCAGGACTATACGAGATACTCAAGGAGAGATCTGACCAGAGATCTGTAAAGTGGCAGAGCCACCTCCATCTTCCTGATGCTAATGCTATACAACCCAGCGCCCTGCTTGTTTTTTGGGACACTTTATTGCATTGTATGCTTAATTTTAAAAATAGTTCTTCTTAAGTCCCTCTCTTCTGTTTCCACTGATAGGACAGCATCCTTAATTCTGTCTTACGTTATTAAATTGTAGCTGCCACCAGGGCCGGCCCGACAATGGAGCTGAGTGGGGCCTTTTTTTTATTTTTAAAGAGGAAGAGAGAGGGGCGCCGAGTGGCTTTCGCTTACCAAGTTGTCAGTACCCGCTTGGCGCCCCTCTCTCCTCTGCGGCGAGTCTCCCAGTTCGGTCTCGGTGCCAGCTTGTAATGCTGAGCGCTGGAAGATGACGTCATTTCCGGCGCTCAGCATTACAAGCCGGCACCGAGACCGAACTGGGAGACTCGCCGCAGGACTGCTGAAAGGTAAGTACAAGGGGGGGGTAGATAATGGGGGGGGCGACAGGGACGGAGGAAGAGGAAGGGTAGATAATGGGGGGGGGCGGCATTTTAAACTTCGCGCCAGCCGGCATTTTGTCTTGGGTCGGCCCTGGCTGCCACACTCTCAACCATTCTTCTAATTTACTTAAATCACTTGCAGTATTATCTGCCTTGCTGTAGGCCTTTGTATCATCTGCAAAAAAAGACATATCTTGCCATTAAGATAAATATTACAGATCCTTGAGGTACCCCCACTAGAACAAGTCTTTCCACTGAATATACACCACTAATAAAACCTTCTGTCTTCTACCACTCAACCATTAACTTATCAATTCCTTTTTTTTGTTTCCAAGTCCAAACAGTGCGATTTATTTATGACTCCTCTATGAGGGACAGTGTCAAATGCCTTACTGAAATCAAGTTAGGCTTTATCTACTGTTCCCCTCTGGTCTGTTATTTTAGTTATCCAGTCAAAAAAATAAATCAAATTAGAGTTGACAAGATCTCACTGCAGTAAACCTGTGCTGTTTCTGATCTTGCAACCCATTTACATTTCCAAAGTTTGGCTACTTAGAGTTACAGTTCTGGAAGTGGCTTTGTTGATTGGTGGGGCTAGACCCAGTTAGATATTAGCATACCTGGGAACTTCTGAGCTCCGGCTACCTGAAGCCTTCCCTTGCTGGACACGGCCAGGACTGCCCACTGACGTCGGTGGGCGGTCCCACTGCCATGAGTGGGAGTTCCCGCTGATGTTAGGGGCGTTCCTGCTGATGTTGGGGGCGTTCCCACTGCCGTCAACAGGGAAAAAACCCCCATTTAAAGGGAAAATGGGTGGAGAGCGGGGTTTGTCATAAACCTGCTCCCGCGACCCAGAGGATTCGGGTGTTGACCCAGAGAACCGGAGAAGCAGTGCTTCACCTAGAGATCTCCGGGTCAAACCCAGAGAGTTCCCAGGTATTAGTGGGTGGTATGTGGGTGCGACCAAATGTTGCTCTCCTGCCCATAGATTGAAAAGCTGACCTGGTGCTCTGGGGAAGCAGAGGTTTACCCAGAAACTCCAGGTCAAACCTGGAAAGTCCCAAAGTATCCAAAATTCTTTGTCGCTTCTATACGCATATACTTTTAATCTGAGAACCTAGAAAACAAAGGCATCATAGGAGGAAAGGGGAACAAAGGGATTTAGGTTTCAAAGAGTCATTGTCCCTCCTAAAGAGGGATCTTTGGGAGGTATACCTTGCAAACTTCCTTACCAGCTTAGATGCTGTAACTGATGCTCCCATGTAAGTGAATCCTAATGCGTATTTTCATAAAAGTATGCAAACATGTTCAACATATGTCTCCCTAAATCATCGGTTACCCTAAATTGCCCTAATGGTTTGTATTCTGTGAGTTTTTCTCTCTTGTACCAGCTCAATGGCACACTGTTTATATTGACAAGAGACAGGCTTTAAAGCAATCTATAAAAGGGAATTACTACAATCACAGGTAATGTGCTAAGGGCACGTGACTGTAACCATGTTAACATTTCATACGTCATTTGCTTAATGCTCTGTTTACAATCTGTATCAATCATTTCTTGACTAGGCTCTTTTGTGCTTACAGACAAATGCGTCCGAAACATTAGAACATCAACTAAAACGTTTCCCTGTTGAGATTTTACTGTGCTGTAAAAAGAAAAATCCTTAAAAAAAATAAACAAATACATTTTACAACATTTTACTATTGTATTACAAGATTGTACAAATGTATTATCCTCCAATTAGTTTTAATGGTTTGCCCAGCATCTGGAAGAAATATTCTGTTTGAAATGAAATACTGGGTTTACTTTGTCAACTCCTATCTACACAAATTTAAAGGTAACATTAATACATATTATTAACATCATATTCATGTTTCCAGATTATCTGTCTGGTACTATAATTAATTAACAAATTATAGTTTTATCAATACTATGGGTGTTTTTTGTTGGAAAATGTCAATAATCATCTTGCTCATTTATTGTGCCAGAAGATTATAGGTTTTACATTTCAGTCCTTCTGCTTCAATGCTTTGGAAAATAATTAAACATTGAATATTATCTTTGGCACCAGCCTAATGATATAATACTGTGGCTTGTATATTGTATTGTTATCTTGAGCCGTCAGGTACTGGGAATGTGCCCGATTAAAAACAGATAATGTTAATCAGCAGGTTATTGGATGAACTATCCCCCTCTAAAAAAAAAAAAAAATAAAAAAAAAAAGTAGGAGAGTTTTTGTAATGTATTTTTTTCCATTTGTTAAGAGACAAAAGATCTTTTTTATTTTATCGTATATGGTATTTTATCGTATCTGGTTTGGTAACTCTAAAGGGACAATAATGACTGTTACTAGTTGGTAGCCTTCAGGAAATTGAAATGTGCATTAAGCTGGTCTGCACATGAAGAATATAGGACCTGTAATTATAAAGGAAAAACTAGAGTAATTCTGGTACAAAGTGCTCGATTTGGAACAATGAAACATGAAAGGTACACCACAGCCCTCATTGGTATAACTGAGTGTCCTTTTTAAATCACCCCCGCTGCAAGTACATTGAGGAACTGAGCAGACTCCACCATGTGCACTTGTCCGCTTCTCTGGCCCCCCAGCTACTTTGGTTGTGTCTGTATAGCCAGTCACTGGCAGGAAAGTGCCCCCACTAAAATCAATGTAAGCTGGTTCCTGCACCTGCTAGCTCAAGAGATTTAGGGGGTCTTATACAACTTCATGTACAGAGAGGGCCTCCATTGATTTCAGTGATGTAGCCAGAGCTGGTATGAAAATCGGAGTATGCTGCAGCTTCTCCTAAAGTTAAGTCGACATATACGCTTATATGTATATAGTAGACTTGTGCATTCGTATTCGGGCGAACATTGAAAACGAACATGAAGGGGTGCGTTTTTGTTGTTCAGCCCGAATACCGACAAATGAACATGGCAACGGCAAAACATATACGAAGACACACAACACGAAGACTCTGGCATCAATTGGTTGATGCCAGAGGAGGCCCCTGCAGGTGACCAATAGATTTACTCGCACGGGCCATTTAACTCCTGAAGGCGGAACTCTATTGGTCGTTCATATGGACCTTTAAATTTTGGAGCGGGGAGACCAGTGGTCTGTAGGAGCAGCTTTGGGACCAGGATTTTAGAAGTCCACACGAGCGACTTTATTGGTCCCCAGCAGGGGGCTTGTCTGCCATCAACCAATGAAGTGCAGGTACACTTCATTGGTTGATGGCAGAGGAGGCCCCTGCCGGCGACCAATAGAGTTGCTCATACAAACTTTTGAAATCCTGGTGGCAAAGCTGTTGGGTAGCGCGTACCGCGTTCACGCAGTATTATCCCCTTCTACAAAAGACGGCAAGAAGACGAAGAGTGTACACGGATATTCGCCCAAACCGAACACAGGAATGGGCGAATATTTGTGGAATACGAAGATTTTTTCCCCACGAAGACAAACGCGAAGAGTTGCCCGGCACCCAAGTTTAGTATATAGTGCATGGCATAGAAGACATGGTTCCTGCTATCTCCCCGTGTATGAATACATAGGCACCAGCAGCATTTGTATATAGGGAAACCTAGAAAAAATTTCCGATTGTGGCTATTATTTTCTTGTGGGGTAAACATTATTGTATAAATGACAGAAATATCTCTTGCAGATAGATCTGATTGACCCGAGTAATAATACACATTAAGTGTTGTTTGTTAAAACTATAATAGTTGCAGTGGTAGCAGTTTGAAAACTGTCTCAGACAAAGTGGATGCAGACACCTAATACCTCTAAATTAGCCATAATCCTAAAATTATAAAGCTGGTTAATGAGTCATTTATATGCCTCCTACACTGTATTCAAATGCCGGCTGTGAGTTCTCTAATATCTTCACTCATCATACCTTTTGCCCATGGCATTTTCTTTTCAAAAAATTAACTTTGTAGGTCACACCATGTTCTAAGTTTGGTTTACAGCATAATTATTTTGTCTTTTTTAGCACTGATGCATCTCAAGCTCCTATTCAATATAACAGCATAATTATCCCATCTTCTTTGGAATGATGCTTTTTGAGTTCCCACTAATAGTCCATGTTTGTATGCATTTTATTCATTAGCACAAAGAATTATCCTGATATAATTTATAATATAAAATGAAAAAGGTTTTCAGTAAATTCTTGGGAAAGCATCATTGCCTGGTATTCTCTTTACCAGGGTAGATCATTTGACCTACTGAAAAACAATCAGTAATACCTCTAATGTAAATTTCAAAAATGTGATTTTTATTTTGATTATTCTTCCCAGGTTGAACAGCCTACCAGCAGGCGTGGAAACTTGTAGGCTTCGGCTACCCAGAGCCTACCCTTGCAGGACGTGGCCAGAACTGCCCACTGATGGAAACATCCCCATTTAAAGGGAAAATGGGCAGGGAGTGGGGCTTGCCAAGACCCCTCTCCCGTAACCCAGAGGATCCGGGTGTTGACCTGCAGAACCAGTGCTTCTGTAGGAGTTCTCCGGGCTAAACCGGTTGTGTTCCCAGGTATGCTAATACAGTGAGAGAACATACACTTGCATGGATCTGGCATAAAGCTATCCAAGGAGACTAACTACTGATTAAGGTTTGAATCTGTACAGCAGAAAAAATTGGGCCAACAGGATGGGCCGAATGGGTTATGATCAGGAAATTAGGATTTAAAATTAAAAAAAAATTCAATTCCTCTTTTTTTACATTAAA
Source organism: Sceloporus occidentalis (assembly GCA_023333645.1). Classification (NCBI taxonomy): domain Eukaryota; kingdom Metazoa; phylum Chordata; class Lepidosauria; order Squamata; family Phrynosomatidae; genus Sceloporus; species Sceloporus occidentalis. Next base: position 1,549,931 of record JALMGF010000068.1, read on the forward strand.
ATCTTTTTGTAGCCACGTGAGATCTGCTAGATGCATTAATCATTAATATACAATATCAAATCTGCATGTTAAGTGTCCAAGTTGTTTTTTGACTGAATTTGTTTATTTTGCCTGTCTCTAAATGTCTGTCTGTGTAAACTTTGTATAACTTTATTATTCCGATCTTGTGATAACACAAGGCTTCATAACTTTGATGCTTCTGTTAGTTTGTTTTAGAGTGGGCGCCGCTTCACATACAGTTCATGTGAGGAAAGTTTACGCAGATCCTGTAACATTATTTGCACAGACTGTTGAAGTCAGATTACTTGGCAGTGCTCCTCGATTGGGGCCCACGCTTAGCTTTATTCAACCGTGCCCTCACTGGTGTCACCCTCTACTGAGTCACATAGATAATGACACACAGATAATGATAAGACAAAGTTAAAACCAAATTTTAATATTTACAGATGCAGCCACAGAATGTTTGTTTACTATTTAGTATAGTCTGCAAAGGTCATCTTATATTGATCTAGCCTAAAACTTAACCATTGTTGAAGCAATAGTATATTACTACTAATACTAATAAAAATACCACTACAACTAATAAATATAAATGGAATAATAATAATAAGAAAATCCATGAATCTGAATAGGTAGTAGCTAGCAACAGGACCTAAAGAGACTAGCAATGGTACCATGGTAAGCAATATAACCTGATTCCCATACCTGGGAACTTATTGGCTCTGGCTACCCGGAGCCTTTCCTTGCAGGACACGGCCAGGACTGCACACCCTGGTGGCTGTACGTGGAAGGACTATTTGTAATAACGTTATTCTTACTTTGAATTCTGCAGCCTTTGCAATAATTGTCAGTATGCTGTTTTGAAAAGTTCTATTCAACAGGATAAATCATGCAGGTGTAACTTGAGTATCTGTAATCACTGTCCTGTGCAAAAAAGTAGAAGTCAATGGTTTATGTTTTAGCATCAGAGCTTCAATCTTTCCATCAGAAGAAAAGACCTCTGAGATCCCCAAAGCTTTCTAGTGTTTTTCTCTCCTTGTCTTTTCTCTGCCTCTCTTTCTTCTATCTCACCCCTCTTTTATCTCCCACTACCCTCCACTCTCTTTTGCTTTCTTTGCTCTTTTTTTTTTCTCTTCACGCTCTTACTTCACTTGTTTTTTTTTTAAGTCTCCATCACCTGCATGCAACACTATCCAGCAGCCCCTCGCACTTTCCAGACAACAATATCTGGGAGTCTGCGTGTGTATGATGTTAGCATGAGTGGTTGTCAGCATATATTGTTAGAGTATGTGTGTATGTTAGCCTATGGTGTTAGCATGTCTGTATGTACATGTTATGTTGCTAGAGTATCAGGAGCAAGGGTTAATGGTGCAAGGAAAAGGAGGGGGATGTGTGTGTATGTATTTATATGGACGTATATGGTATTAGAGTAAGTGCCATACCTAGGAACTACCAGGAGCCCTTCCTTTTCAGGGCAAGTGGCTTTGCGTGGGGCGAGGTTAGTCCCAAGCACATGCAATTTGTATGGGGGGGTTGGAGAGGAACAGGACTAGGATTGGGCATGACAACTTGTTGCGACCCAGAGAACATGTGTTTCCCCTGGAGTCTCTAGGCAAAACCCAGAGAGTTCATGTGTTCAGTTGTTAGTATATGTTTAAGTTGCTGTACTTAACAGGTTTGGGAAAAAAACCCAGAGAACCCTACTAATGCTTTCTCTGTTTGGAGTGTCTATGAACTGTGAATTTCATGCTAGTGGTGTAGACTGGCCTTCTTATCTTCAGCATTACATATATGATTAGTCATTACTGTCAAGCTGCTTGCTGTAATTTCTAAAGTACACACCAAATGAAAGAAATTGTTTCTCATACAGCTGATTTTTAATGCCTTTATTTGTTAAATTAAAGAACGTTTTAGGCATACATTTTTCTAATTTCCATACTCCAGAATTAATTACAGTAAAATATTTAGAGGAGACATTATTCGGGTTCTTAATATTCATGATTAATGTCAACAATTTTCCTGTCGTGCAATGGAAATAATTGCCAGCTGGGTGATACATTTTATTGAACATCTCTATGTGTCTAAGTCACTGTGGAGATATTATTACTTTTTTTCTCTCAAAGTTGAATATGATTAAAATGAAGGGTCTATTTTCAGTTTTCGTCTTTAAAATGATTTTGTTTTAGTAAACTACTAATTTCTATGTACCTGAAATATTATTGTTTATTGTGGAAAATACCCTCAGAATTGTAATACGCAATCATGTTTTGCATCATTAATTTTCATGAGAGGGTTGGTATTGGTACCATTCAGTCATGGGCCCAGTGATAAAGACATCTTAAGTAACCTACCAGTAACGAACAAGGAACATAAGTTTTCCGTTCCTGAAGAATGCAAATAGTATTGGAGTATATAGATACAATACCGCGGTCAGATAACCTCCTCTGGAACCACATTGACCCTATGGGGTTTTGGTGTGAAGCTCTAGTGTATCATTTATTTATGGAGGAGAGATAGTGAGGAAGAGATTTTTAGGATCTTTTCCTGTATTCTGATGGATACGATGTTTTTTTCCGATTGTTAATGTTGGCTTGTTACATTTTAACTTGATCTCAGATCTAGATACACTATTTTTGTTATTGTTTACTATATGGAGCAAGTTTATTGGATGGCCAGTGGCACAGACAAACCCCCTTCCATCAATAAGATCTAGGAACTTGTTGTTACTATGTAACCATGACAATGGATCTTTATGCAGCAAACTAAGGGTGCATTCTAGTGAGCACATGTCCTTGAGGTCATGACCAAGCCCCGAGAACCAATGAGATGACCTTTTGTTAGTTTTCTTAAAAAACATATTTGCCATGACCCAGATACTGAATATGAGGCTCTGTTTTTACTCCTCATGATAAAATAATGAAGCAGGAGACTGTAATCCTTTGGCATGTGTAAGGCCACAGGCCATTACTAGCAAAATGTGACACAACACATTGGCAACATCTCTATAGCGCCCATTACTTACCATATTTTCATCACGTTAATCTGTTAAAACCTTATGTGATTAAGCGTGTTTATCAACATTAACTTTACTTTTCATGTAACCAGAACTTAATCTCACGCAAAGAGAAAATCCAGGAACAGACACTTTACTGATATTGCCCACAAGTCGTCACACTACCCCAGCAGGTGGATCAGTACTCCAAGACTGGTCATGGGAAAAAGCCAATAACCACTGCAAACACACGGACCCTACAGTTTTTGCTTGCCTTGTTGACCAGAACCCCTATGGAAAGGGGGGATGAGCGGGAAGATCTATTTGCTCCTGCTTTTCTAACAAACAACTACCCACAAAGACTCACTTTGCCATTAAATACCACCTCCGAAACAAGGAGGGGAAGGAACAAGTAGACCTCCTCCTTCTAATCAGACAACTGGGCTCTGTATCAAATACCCCACATCATTGGTTTACCTTTGGCTCAAAATTAAGGCTTAGTGATTCCGCCCTTGTCCTTCCTAACAGTATACTCCAGTCAAACAGTCAGCAAAAGGCAGTGCATAGAAAACTCAGAGGGAGCAGAGGAAGAAACCAGAGAGAGGATATAAACACCACCTAAAGCTGTAACTACTCCAGATATCCCAGTGACTATGTATGGTATTGTAACAGATCTCAGTACCCTGAATGACTATATCAGCTAAAGTGGGCTTCCTCTGCTATGCCGAGCACTGAACCTCTGGCTAATTATTGGCTTCTCTGCACAGTGCTCAGTATTTGCACTCTGTCCCTACCTCAGCCCAGTGTAGTCTCTGAGGAAGATGGTTAACACAGGCAGTTCCCTGACTTCTGACCAAAAGTCAGTCAAAAATGGCTGGATATCAGATCATGGTGCAAATGCTTGCTAAAGAGGTCTCTGTCTTGTAAATCCTGACCTGATGGAGAGCAACACACCACACATAAAACCTCCTCCCAAAATGCAGGTACCCCAAATCTGTGTAAGAGCTCCAGAGTCTTTAGAGTATTTAGTAATTTGGGAAACATGGCACTCTGTACCATGAAGAAGAAGTACCCACCTCCCCAAAAAACAGAGCTCCTTCCAAGGCCAGGGCTCATAATATGTGGGGAGGAGGCTGGCCAGGCACCTAGCCTTCCGTGACAGGTATTGCCGTACCTGGGAACTTCCTAGGGTAGGCTAACTGAAACTCTACCTGTTCTGGGTGATTTGCTTTGTGAAAGAAAGCTTTCCCCAGAGACTCCAGGTCAAACCCAGCGAGTTCTGGGTCCAAAACATTTGTAACAGAACGGCAATTGTTCCTCTTTACCCATTAACAGCCCTTCCATGATTCCTTTCTTATAAATTATACATCTTCATTTTATTAAGTTAATTCTCTTATTTACAGGCTGTGAGCTTTTGTAAGAGTGGTGTAATGAGAAGGTGAGAAGGCTTTAGATCATGAAATAGACATGCTAGATTTGCTACCTCTTGTCCCAAATCTGATATAAAACATTTTTTTACTTTTCAAAGATACCTTTAAATATTTCTTTACTTTTGAAGACATCCCCAAAACTGCAACATTTAAGACTGTGAAGGTGACAATTTTTATTGCTCTTTTTAAACTGCAACCTAGCACGTCCTCCTTTTATGATATGGACTGTTATGACAAGTTTATACATCTTTAAAAAAGTGAAACTCTAAATAACAGCAAAAAGTGAAGAACTAACAAAGTGTGCAAGGCAGCTATCAATGATCACACTCAATGCCCAATTGCAGAATATCATCTGTTCTTTGTTTGGACCTTTGAATTTCCCCCCGTGTCAGAAAAAAGCCAGTAAGTGGTATTAAAGTACATGTTAGCCATCACTCTAATTTTCTGGCCATTTACTGTATATTTAATTAGAATATATTTTATGTCAGTAAATATATTAATTGGAATATTTTATGTAAATGTTTGTTTGTTCTAAAAATATTAGCAGCATTTCTGTAAACTGAGCCATAATGGGTGAGAAACTGTAATTAGTAACGCTTCGAGGAATGAGTCACAAATCACTCAGAGTAGACCAAAATGTACATGGTATGATTTACATTTCTCTGTTTTGATTATTTTGACTGGCAAACTGGGCATATTGGCCAGTGGCCCATGGGGCTACATACTTGCAGATTGGGTCCATCTGCTCCTGTGGGCTATCTGCACGTACATACATACATAATTTGGCCTTAAAGTGCAAGGGCCACTAGTCCAACCTTGCCTATACAGCTATACTTTTTAAAAATGTTTTCCCATTTTTATTTATATATATATATATATATATATATATATGATTATATTTTTCCTGTGGGTCCTCATATATCAATAGCTAAAGTAATAAATTCAAAACATATATTTGGGATATAAATCTATAAGACACTGGAAAAAATGAAAGCAAGTATGCTTAGTTGCAATGCAAAATAATCAAATAATCAATCTGATCACATCATGTGAGTAAACAATTGTAGCTACTGCTGACAAGGAAGACCCCAGGCTAACGATAGTCTGATCTTCCTATACCAATGAGGAAATTCCCCCACAGGTGCAAAAACCATAGGACGTACCATTCTGACACCTAATAAAATGGTTTTACTTGGGTGATTTGCTATGTTTTAATGTAAGTTGCTCTTGGGGCTAGCTGTAGCTCCATTCCTCAAGACCAGAAGCGAGCACCATTGTTGAACAGGTATGCATGTCCTGTATATAGCAGTTCTGGGGGATAAACCTTTGGCTTTCCAAAAGACTAAAAAATGTCAGATTCAAATTTTGCTACATGTCAAAACAGCTCTGCGGTTTCCTGTTGAAAAAAGAGGAAGAAAGTAATATTTTGAACCTGTGGAATCTGCTATTAATGTTTTTATAATAGCCGGATAGATACACAGACAGCAAGAGTAGAAGACAAATATTAGAGGACTTTGAAGATGCATTTAAGGTGGTGATAGCGTGACATAATTACCATAATCTACAGCCTGCCAAATAGGACCAGACATGTCCTTGTTGTGAGTTCATGAACTTAATATTCAGAAAAGAATAAGATATTCGTGTCAAAGAATAATTGTGGGTGATCGTTGTGGTTAAAGTCAGCATGAATCAGTGGAACATTACATTAATGCTACGGCTGATTCACACACACTAAGTGTTAAGGTTTAAAGTAGAAGTCATGCTAATAACATACTAACGTGCAAAAATATTATACCACTCATGGTGTTAAAGGTACCTTTACATGTGAATGTGTCATGTAGTTAAGGCATATAAAGAAAGCCCAGTGCATATGATGTTTTTTACATACCATACATTTTTGTTATTTGAATAAGTCCAGCAGCCTTCAAAACTGTATGTGTCATAAATACAATAAACATGTTTTCTAACAAGCAAAATATATGTAGTGTGTTTAGAATTGGTAGAACAATCAGAACTGGTGTATCGGTGTAAAGCTAGAATGTCAAGTACAAGGTTCTAATCATAGAGCAATCAACATAAAACATCTTTGATGGCTAAATTGCAATCACTTTATTTGTTTCAGTTTGCAGACACATAGTAACGAGCAGAGTTCGAGTATGATAAATGCAGCCTTTTCATGTTTGATGATGTCTATAGCCACCATTTTTTTTCAGTCTGTCCGTTTGTGGGCCCTAATTTTTAATTATATGCTGATACAGCATTCAGGATTTCTATTTTAAAGATTTTCTATTTTTAAAAGCACATCTACTGAAAAGTGCTGGGGAAAAAACAACTAAATGCTCCTGAACTAAATTACATTAAAATTATAATAACATGGAATCCAGTTTGATTAACCATAATGTCAATTTTTTACCAATGATTGCATACAACATTGATATGGGGATATGGATAATGCACTTTCCAGAGATATCATTTTAAATGTAGGGGAACCCCCAAAATTTTCAATTTCAGTAAAACCATTATTGAGAAGAAAATATAGCAAAAAAAATGTTGTGGTCACAGAAACATGCAAAATATGCTGGACTGCCAGCTGTGTATTAAAGGGGGCCATGTTTAATAATATAGTTTGTATTAATGGAAAATTAGCATTTGTCCAGAGGAATGAAATGCAAAACTTGTCACAGCTGCACCAACTTTCTGTGCGATGTATGTTCAATGATTAAATCAGTCTGTAAAAAGTTCGTTCATTTCTAAAGTAGGCCTTTTTCTACTGTAATTATGCAATCATAGATGATTAGTCAATATGAACGTAGGGATCATCATGTTGTCTGTTAGCTAATATTTCATGTAGGTACATTGATGGGTATAGTGTTAGGAAGTGTGAAAAATGGAAGCTTTTTTTCTTGATTAGCAGAGCAATTTACAAAATGTAGTTCCCAGAAACCTTTCGCAATTCTATTATCTAACATGTGATCCAAAGAAAACAGCAGTGTTGATTTCTACCTTAAAAAGAATAGTGAAAAATATATTGTGGCATAGACTTGTTTTCATGGAATGGAAATAATATTAATCAACCGAATAATATTTTTGTCAAGTTGTTTCTTAATATTTTCAGCAATTTTAAGCAATTTTTATTGCATGTGGAAGGAAACACAAGTGTTCCTAGAAAACATGTTTGGGTTTATACAGCTAGAAGTGAAATTTGGACAAACAGGATGCTGGGTTATTTGATAATATGGGTACAATATAAATCAGAGGAAATCCCTACTAGAAGTATTGTTTACATATCGTTTACTATGCTGCCAAATAATGTACAATAACAGTAACTGTATTAGTATTATTCTATATGTATTGTTAACTTGTAATTGCCCCTTTGCCCCTCACCCCCGGATCTGCCCATGGTTTGTTTTTTGTTTGACCATAATTTCCCTCTTCCATATTTAAGTTATTCACTATAAATAGTACACAAGAACAACATACAGAGAAGGGCTGACGCCTTCTGGCCCAGGGATCAGGTAAGGCCATATGTCCCCACCAGCCCTATGCGCTTTTCACCCGAAAGGCTTTGTCTGGGGTTAACCTGGGTATACATCACATTTTTTTTATTTTTTTTTATCAAATGAGGTATGCTGGGACTGTAGCCTTAAATGTACGTACAGATTATTATTTAATATTCCAGTGTGCAAAAACATTTTTACTTAGATATTCTTCCTTACGTGGAACTGACAAAACAACATCTCTGATTAGAGTAATATCCCACATGAAAAAATGTCTTACAGTATGTTTTGGGGCCAAAATGCTGCTTTAAACTCATACAGAATGTATTTAATGCCTGTGGGTTGGTGGACAGTGAAATGGTTTTAGTGGTTTTATAAAACAGTTTTTTTTAGTTTACTGAGAAGAGTACAGGGTATTATTTTACCTTTAGTGCAACAAGAGAGAATTCCAAATAAATTCACGATGATATTACCAGGAAGGCTTCCTTTATGGATACATTTATTAATTTAATTGATTTAAAGTTTTATAAGGCATATTCATTTATTGGAGGAAGAAACCTTATTTACCACTTCTCATATGATCGCTTTGTCTACCGATTACACAGTGATCGCCATATAGGATCAGAGGATGTAAGGTTGCTTGAGCCTCACGTTTTGCTTTTGTCAATCTAACTTTTTACGTGATTCATTTCTTTTCATGTCCCGTTTACCTATTGTACAGCGTTGCAGAAAAAACGATGATGCTACATAAATCAGTGTAATAATAATAATGCCAGATGGACCATCAGAGACCCTGCATGGGTCTGTGACACCTAATTTACCATTGTGGGGCTCCTGCTGAAAGAGGTGAGAAAACACTTTCAAATCCGGTTTGGTGCCTGGTGTAAAAAAGAAGAGATGGGGTGTTCCTTGGGCAGACTACCCGGGACATTACAGTGTTCACCTGTGTGCTGTGGGGGTGGACTAATGACAAAACACACAACTTCATGTGTATTGACGGCCTGGCATGTTGTTTTTAGGGAAATTGCCAGCCCTACCCTGATAAAGAAAATACTATGACACAGTGTGTTTAGAGTGTCCACATTATAAAAAGTTAACCAATTTTCCACGTTACTAATATTTATTTCATACTTTTATAGATTCCACTGCTCAGGCACACAAGCATGACATTCTAGTAAAAGCAGAGACAATATTTTTACAATAAAGTTACTCTTTTGCAAAAAAAACAAACCTGATGAGTGTTCTTGTTTTATGTCTTAAGATTGACAGAAAAGAAAGTAAAGTATCTTGTGTACAAATATATACATGTTTTAATAATTACTTGTATAGTATTCATTTGTAATATTTGTAAATGTTATCACGTGCAAAGAACGTATTATTACATATATTACAATCTTACTTATTACTGTTTTTATGGTACACATCACACACACCTTTGCCCCACTAAGCCTAAGCGAACATGATTCCATCAGAATATACATATTATATATATATTATTTTTTTCTATATCTGTCTTTACGTGTCTCTGTTTTTCAGTGAGGATCTACTGTTACACTGGAAATGAACTTAAATACGCATTTGTCCCCGGTTTGCTCTGCTATTCATGCCAGTTTAAAGCAGATAATCATGGTCAGGAGAGCACTCTCATTGTTAGAATACCTGAAGCCAGAGCTGGGGCCGTCTGGTTGTATGTGTGGGTCTGTTCGGCCAGACACATCTGCAGCAATGCAAATAGCCGGTGGGCTATAAAAGAAAACAAATGTGTAATTCTAATGAAGAAAGAGGTACTCGGCTATCAAATGTGTATTATGGCTGCAGCATCCCTTTCACTTTGTCTTCAAGACACTGTTTTTCATTCTTCTTAAAGATTGCTATGCATTCAAATTCCAAAAAGTATATGAATTTAGCAACAATGGACTATCTAGGGACAGAAGAATGGCATTACAGAAGATCTTTAACTGCCCCTCTCCCTTGGGGCCACGCTCTCTCCAGTTTTTGTAGGTCACACATGTATCACACGGCGCATACTTAAATATCTGGTGGGCTGGGGCTTCATACCCACTGTTAAGACTTCACAGGAAAACAATGTATTATGTGTCTGGAACATATAGTGTTAAACTGCGATCTTTACCAACCAGAGCTCATTTCAAGGCTTGAGACTGTTTATCTAGTAAATGTCTTTTTCTTTGCTGATTTGATCAGTAGGATTTTCGTGGAATAGTTGACAGAAGGAGTTTAGCCACAAGTTTTATTATCATAAGTGAAATAATCATATTGTGTTTTAGAGTCTAGTGTTTATCTATTGCCATCTGTGAGCCTAGACAAAACAGACCTAATAAGTAGGTTGAGCTTAAATATAATCAGAACTATAATTAGCCCATAGTTAATAAGTAACGCTAAAAGAGTCTAAATACACAAACCGCTATCTGTATGTATTAGTACATTACAAGAATGCACCCACCAGATAATCAGTGTATTCCTACAATGTAATTTTCCGAAGGAAATCGCAGCTCTACTGGAGCATAACTAGATGAAAGGCAAAGCATTTATTCAATACATGTGTGTGTATGCATGCACAAATTTTACCAGATTGGAAAAAATTACACCTACAATACAGAGGAATAAAAAGGCGTTATTTGTAATGTAGAGAGAAGAAAATGGGGATGATGCATAAAGTTGTCACAAGAGGATAAGTGCAATGCTTAAAATTGCACCATAATGTTCAGTGCTGTAAACAAATATTTGCCCCCACAAAATGCAGTTTTAAAATGATGATTTCATGGAAGGAAAACATCTATCCAACCCTACCTGGCCCTATGTGAAAAGGTAATTACCTCCTTGGTTAATTGATAACTGGGTTACAATTGCACTAGACACACAAAGTCATAATTACTACCAGCCATCATCAATTAAATAGAACGTGAATACAAAGTGAAGTAGGCTAAAAGGTCTCAAAATGTCAAACATGATGCTGCGATCTAAAGAAATTCAAGAGCAGATGCCTCATTGACATCTATCAGACTGGAGAGGGTTACAAAGCTATTTCTAAGACTATGGAACCCTGTAGCTGGCCTAACAAAATTTCTCTAAGAGTGCATCAAAGACTCATCCAGGGGGTCACAAAAGACTCCTGACTAACATGTAAGGAACTGCAGGCCTCACTAAAGGTCAGTGTTCACAACTCCACAATAAGAAAGAGACTGTGCAAAAATCATATCCATGGGAGAGTTGCAAGGCAAAAACAACTGCTGACCATAAAGAACATAAAGGCTTGTCTTACATTTTCCAAAAAAACATGATGACCCTCAAGACCTTTGGGATAATATTCTGTGGACTGATAAGCCAAAAGTGGAAATTTTTGAAAGACATGGGTGCCATTACATCCGGTGTAAAGCTAACACAGCACTCCACAATAAGAGCATCATACCAGCACGGTGGTGGTAGTGTGATGGTCTGGGGCTGCTTTGCTGCTTCAGGACCTGGCCGACTTGCCATTATTGATGGGACCATGAGTTTTGCTCTCTACCAGAAAATCCTGCAGGAGAATATCCGGCTATGAGTTCGTGACCTAAAGCTCAAGTGCAGTTGGGTTATGCAGCAGGACAATGATTCGAAGCAAGTCCACCTCTGATTGTCTCAATAGAGGTTTTGGAGTGGCCTAGTCAAAGTCCTGACTGGAATTTGAAATGTTGTGTCAGGACCTTAAAAAAAAAAAAAAAAAAAAAAAAAAGGCGGTTCATGCTTAAAAAACCCTCCAGCGTGGCCGAATTAAAACAATTCCGCCAAGTAGAGCGGCCAAAATTCATCCACAGTGATACGAAAGGACTCGTTGCCAGTTTTAACAAACGATTGATTGCAGTTGTTGCCGCCAAGGATGGCTCAACCAGTTATTAGGTTTAAGGAGGCAATTACTTTTTCACATGGGTGATATAGGTTTTGATTAACTCTTTACCTTCAATGATTGAAATGATCGTTTACAAGCTGCATTAACTCACATTGTCTATGTCTTATATTAAGACTAGTTGCAGGAAACATTCATCATTCAAATCTAAAACATTTAAATGTGGCAAATAAGCAAAAAAATAGAATAAATCAAGAAAGGAGCAAATACTTTTTTACATCACTGTATGTATAATGAATATGTAGTATTACCTGAAAAAATACCTGGTGATCCAGTGGCCGATGGCTATTAATGCTGCTCATGCACCAGATCTGAACCTTCAGTGTGTGGACCCAGTAGGTAGCCACACGTATGTTATTTAGCTGTGCTGACCTTAAAATACCTGGGCTGATTTTCACCCCATGGCTTGCCCTGGATACCATCACTTGGTATGTCTCAATTAATTTTGTCAAATTTGGGAAAACCCAACAAATATTTATACATGAGATGTGCCACATCATATTTTTTCACATATCTACTTGCTTCATTAATGGGTCTGTCATTGTGCCTTTACCATTGAGAGTGTAATATTTCATATACTCTATGAGGAACCTGAACCTAAAATTTTATGGCATAGACCAGCATCAGAGTTCAGAAACACTCAGTATCACCTGTTCCCAGGATAGCATACACATGTGCAGCAGACCTGGCAGTGTCTGAGCACTATTGTGCGTAATGTTGTAAGCAGTTTGTGTTTCTAAGTGAAACATTGCTTGTTTACTCATAATCAGGGCCAGACTGGTGATGCCAAGGCAGCCCTGGCACTTTAAGACTAGTTTTTATGCTCACGTAGCATGCAGCCGGGCATATTCAGCCACTGGCTACACATTTCTGTACCTGATCTGCTGCTCCAGTGTGGGGTGCTGTTGGCCAGCGCCCCACTGGGCATCTGGCACAATGAGCAAATGCCTGGCCCACCTGGTGTTTGCCCAGTGTGCCAGATGGCCAGTACAGGCCTGCTCATAACTGAAAATCAGTGAAGCAAATGGTGTGTGTTTCATTGATCCCTAGGGGGAAAAACTGCTTTCTTGTTTATCTCCTTCCCAGGACCTAATTGCCAAATACTAAAAGTAGACCAGGAATACAGTCTCAGTCTCAATTCTCATTAATTAATTAATTAATATGGAAGGCCCTTATTTTAACTCAACAGATATTTTAAAATAGTTGTTGCTTCTATAAATGATTTAGTGGTCTCTGCTTAAGTCGTAAGAGGTGGATATCGGTTAAAGAATAACCAAATGCAATTGTCCTAACAAAATCTACATTACGTGTCTTCATTACTAATGTTGGACTTTCTAGCAGAAACTGAAGATTTTAGCAGTCAAGAGAGTCAAAGTTACTCACCCACCAAATGTTGCATTAACAGAAAAGCAGAACTGGATTGTAGTCTAGTAATCATGATTCATACTTTTTACTGTAAAGTATTCTACTTAGTCTTCTCCACTCTTGCCTAAGTACCACCCTTATCAATCTCCAGATGCCTGTCTCAGTCTCTTACACTAAATTTCTCTCCCGCTCATCCTACTTTGCTCTTTTCCTACATTGGTTGAAGCATTTAACTTTATCTTTCAAGTCTTTCATTTCACGGCTTCTAATCTATGAGATGATACCACCAGAGGTATAACAATCTAGCAGTCACCACACTACAGCCTAGTAGTAAATTCAATGATTCCGTACTTCTAGCTGCTCAGGAGGGCAGCACAGCAACTGACACAAATTATCTCTGTGCATTCTCATTCCCTTAATTCCTTTTCTGATCCAATTTGTTACTAACTCTTTACAATCAAAACAACCAATCACTGCACATTAAAATAAAAAGTTAATTTTATTTAATAAAAACCCTTTAAAGTTACAGACTATTAAACATTAATTCACCCAACCAGCATATAAAATGTTTGATATGCTTCTTTTTCATAAATTATGTTATAACTCTTTGTACTGTATGTGGAATAGTATTATTCAGTAGCAGAATGCGTATGTGTTTTCACTTTTCTAAGTGTGACTTGTGCCCATGCCTTTTTATTGGCCTTTGCTGTACATCTTTCTTAAAGGGGAACTCGCACCAAGTTCTTGTACTCCTAGTATCATATTTAAATAAGTTCTAAATAATATTATGGTGATTTTTATAGTTTTTACATAAAAATTTCAGACAGCTGCATAGGAGCCATTTTTATGTGTTCTATTCATACATCAGCCAATGACTAACAATACAATGGCTAGTAATTAATCACCGGATTGGACCCTCCAATTAAAGCATATGTAGGAGGGGACTTCATTAGCATTGCCATAAAGAATCAACTCAGTGTGGTAAGCCTGAGGGAAATGGCAGATGGCAGCAGACTTGGGGAACTGGCAGATGACAACAGAGTCTGATGAAATTAGAGTCAGATCATACATGGAGGCAAAGTACAGAAGGATAGTCCAAGACAAAAAATCAAAGTCCAGTTAATCACATTCAAGTGAAGTAAAAAAAAACAGGATCATAGTCAGAGTCCAAGGCCAGGGGACAAAACCAGAGAAATGTGCAGAATGAACAAATCGGATTCACAGGATGCAGGGCCAGGAAATATAATGCTCCACAAGGGGTAGCTAGGGGGCAACTCTGGATTTAAAGTTCCTTGGTTGTAGTCAAAGAGCATGTGTTTCAAGGGCAGGGATCACCTGTCCATGGAGACATAGACTCTTGATAGCCACCTGATGGTGACAAGGATAGATGCAATACCATCAATATGCATGGTCACTGCTTCAAATCCCCATGGTTCCTGACATTGTTGAAAAAAAAAACTTCTCCTTTAAGGAAATATTCTTCTTGATCACCTTCTGTTACCTTATGTTGTACTTGCTCCTTGGGGGCATGGCCCTCCCAACCTAGAACTAGAGTTAATGATTATAATCCATACTTTTGCTGGTGCTACAAATATGTGATAGAAATGTCTAGCAGGTTCCATGCACACAAAGCCTCAGTACAATTTGGTGTTGTTATTTCACTATATATTATAGTCACAAAACACCATTATATTATACTATATATTATGCAGTTTTCTGTTCTGTTGCATTGTAATTTATTAAGTGATTTGTGGATAATTTTGAGCTATGAGGTTCCTTGCACGGGAGGTAATATTTCCAGTTTGTGTGGGTTTCAATTATGTTATTCAATTTCATTTTTTGTGAAGAGGAGTTCTGGATAGCTCTATATCAAGCTGTTGGATTATTCTTGGAGCTAGGGGTGAAAATTACATGTACGTAAAACTACATAGGCGTTGAACTTAATGCTTCAAGACGGATACTTATAATGTGTATAAAGTACCATAAATATGATAAATATACACCTCCACCTGTTATCGTCTTTTCTGCTTTCTTGCCGCCCCTCTCTCCTTTTATTCTTAGAGTGCCAGACGCACAGTCTGCACAGTATAAATAGTCAGGTTGGGGAGATAACTGGCCTACTGAGCAGCAGTACACGGGGGCCTGGTTGCCCAAGAAGGTGGTCTGCGCCCATCTTTGTAGTAAAGTGAGGCAGCCACCACTGCTGGGCAGGTCTTCAATTATAGAAAACTTGTGGAAACTTCTATTGTGGAAGGGAGAAGGTTGCTAATCGGTCAATGACAGCTTCCCTTTTCTGTTTAAAAAAAAAAGCTTCTGGTAACAAGAACATCTGCATTCATGTGTCATCTTGTCCTATTTAAATCATGGAAATTATTATTTGTATATTTTTTTTAAATTATATTAGCTTTTGACACAAACACAGGAAGCGGCTCCCAATCGAACCAGTGCCAATTTTTCAGCTAGATTTGGCAAGTCCATAGCGGCAGTGATTTCCTTACCATAAGTACCTGTTAATTTTGTCCATATGTGCACACAGCATGCATAACAAATCCATGCTACAGATCTATTTTTTCTTGCATAGTACCGATGTGCACAGATAAAGAGAGGACAGTAAGTTATGGTCTCAAGCCATGTGGAAACTCTCCTTCACATTACCCTACTAAAAACACAGACTGCTGAAGGTTCCAAAGTAGTTGGCGTTTCCAATGCTCCTTGTCAACAAAGTACCTACCAGAACACACTACAAGTCACTGCAGTGCATGTCTATAATGCTGTTTTTTATCCATGTAGCCCTACTGTGATCCACAGACAAAAGGAGAAAGTGTAATTCATTATTCTAATCTACCTTGATTTATATTGCCAAAGGCAGCAGATCATGATGATTACCTAATTTATGCATCATTAAAATGTGCTGCACTCATACTTGTCAAAGCAAATTTCTGACAACTGACTTAACAGGCTCATGACTAATTTTTTAACCTTTAATACTCATTGAAATATGAGGCTATTTTAACCTTTTCTTATGCTGCTTCTGGTGTATTCTCCAGTGGGTATAATTTAATCTTTGGCTTTTTTTTTCTCTCAAAGTGGTGTATGGCAGAACTGGCAGAACTGGCAGAACAGTACCTATGAGATTAATGTTTTTCTCCTGAAGTACCTCCTAAAATGTTTGGAGTAGTTGAGCAACTCATGGAAAACTTATAGCATGTTAAGGCGTTTTGAGTTTCCTGATTAGTGTTTATGGGTTTTCAATCCCCCCTAACATCAATGGAGACTGAGCCTGCTTATTTTCATTTGCTTTCTGACAGTGGAGTACCTTCTTGCACCACTGATAAAGGTAAATTAAGATGAATGGTGGTCAGAGAATATGTTTTTAACCAATCATTTCCATCTGGTGCACAAGGTAGCAGTATAAGCATGGAGTACTCTTAGTTTCATTTAGAGTGATGTGTGATGTAGAACAGGATCTGTTTGCAGGACACTAAGTATGTTGTATTACATCACAGTTGGAGGAACTCATACAAGGAAGGCTTTGCAAGACCACAATGTAACTTGTTCTGTGCACCAGATAAGATGAATGACATACCGACATTCGGTAGTGGGGGTACTCACAGTAGCATCCATTTTAATAGCTAAATGCTCGGTGACACGATGTCGGTCAGCCCTGATCCGTTTGGATGCTGAAAAGGCCTTTGATCGGGTGGCATGGGCTCACTTGTTCAATGTAGGTCTTGATCCATTAATATTTGTCCTGATCAACTCACCAGACTTTGAGAGCATCAGAGTGCCTGCTTTTGCAGACAAAATTTTACTTTAGGTTTCTAGGGGAGCAGGCAATTGGTTATAACACTTGCCACATTTACAACTCACAGACATCTTCAATGCTGTTTATGAAACACAAAGAGTCATACCAGTGGACCTGTATAAAGACATGCCCCGTAAGATTAAGATTAAGCCCACTATGCCTACTATTACCCACTGTGTCTCTTCAAAATGGGGCATATGCAAGATTCAAAGTGTATGACATGTAAAGCCCCTTTCTGCAGACATGTTTCATTGTGTTTTACAATGTACACAGATAGAACAGATCATAGCCTTCTGTAAGCAAGTGGGAATAACAATACTGCATATAACACTTGGCCATCTTGGAGGTCGTAGATGAGAATCTTTGGGGTGATAGGGCAAAGCTGAGAACATTAATGGCAGCTACAAGGAAGGCCATCTTAACTAAGTGGATGCTAGACATGTGCAGGTGGGCCAAAAAACGATTCTGACAAATATGTATAGATATAAAAATGATATGATGGTCAAGAAGAGCATGCTAAGCAAAAACAGGCACCTTTGGATCATCACAAGGTCTAGCTGGTTGTGCTGGACCTTGTGTGTATACCCATGTGCAGAGGGGAGGGCAGGCAGCCTAAGGCCTGGGGGGCAAGTCAAGTGGCCCATTGTGCCACCGAATCAGCCCACCATACATGTCCATCTTTTCCTGATTTTCTAATGCATATTGATGTAATAAAGCAAGACAAATATGATTCAAATGTGGTTTAACATAATTAAATGTTTTAGCAACAAAGGATGGTAAAAAAAGCAAGACCTAATGACCCCTTGATGCTCAGCCAGTTAAATGTGCCCCATGATACTGGCTGAGGATTATGGGAAGTATAGTACACAGGAGCAGACTAATATGAGTATCCTACCAGGATCATACCTTAAAGTGGGCTGATTGGGGACAGAGCTGACACTGAAGAGCTGAATGGGGACAGCAATGGCACCGGGGCTGAAGGGGGACAGAGGTGACACTGTGAGTGGCTGATTGGGGACAGAGGTGACACTGGGAGGGGCTGATTGGGGAAATAGGTGATACTGGGGAGCTGAATGGGGACAGCAATGACATGGGGGGCTGAAAGGGGACAGAGGTGACACTGGGAGGGCCTGATTGGGGACAGAGGTGACAATGGGGAGCTAAACTTATGAACACATACACAGAGATTTATTTTTTGTTTAATAATTTAAAAAAGCATTATGTTGTTTGTCCGCCACAGACACACTTACATACACACACTGATTTTTTTTGTTTTTAACAAATACAAAAACATATCATACAGTTTTTAGAAAAATAAATGCTTACTGTTTACTGACCTACTTCTTCCACTTTGGGGCTTTTTCATCTTGTCCTCCATCCTTTGGTAGCTGCAGGCTGCCGTTTTCTACGCTAACAGGATGTCAGAGTGCAAGAGGGCGGAGCTTTCACCCCTCACGCTCCTCCCATCACTATGCGGCCATCAGATTGCTGGAAATCTAATCTAAATGGCCGATGCGTGCTGATGACGCCGGCCGGAGCTACTTTAATGCTTTTTAAAAAAAAATTTAGATGCCGGCTCGACTTGCCATATTAACCCCTTAACGTCCATTGCCGGGTCAGGCACGTGATGCAAAACGGTCACTTAACGACCTATGACGTGCCTGGCACGTTATGAGACTTAAACAAGCTTAGAAAGTGATCAACGATCACTCTCTAAGCTTAAACGGTGTTGCTGTAATGCCTCGATGTTGAGGCATTCAGCAACACCGAGATCGGCATCATGGGCCGTGTCTGGCCCCTCCCCGGGGCGTCAACAACCGCCATACATTGTGCGTTTTGGAGGCGATCAAAGATCACCTCCTTAACTTCAACTCCTTAACCAAACACTTACCCCAGGACGGGCTGTGACCGCTCCGGAGAGCGGTCACAGCCGCTACTGCCGGTGATCTTCGCCATCCGCAAGATGGCGGCCGCCCGGGAAAAAAAATAATAAAGTTGAAAAAGTTCGCTAGATGGTCTTCAGACCCTCTAGAGAACTCTGGCTCCACTTGCATACAACTCAATGGAGCCCAGCTTTCTAATAACTATGTGATTAGTAAAATATAAAAAAAAAATTAAAAAATTATGAAAAAAAAAAGGGGAAAAAAAAGCTTAAAAAAAACATGGTAACATTTAAAAATTATTATGCATCAGAGGAACTATCCAGTTCCAGCAAAATGTAAAAAAAAAAGTCCAAAAAGAATAAAATAAATAAAATGAAAAAATAAAGTTTATTATTATGAGCAAATGCTTAAATTAGTGCTATATCTTCCCAAAAATCCTGACATGGAAGAATTTAAATAAAAGCATTTCAAATACCCAAGGGGTGTCTAATTTAAAAAAAATAATGGTTTGATGGGGTAAATTGGAGTGGCCGGGCTCAAAGATAGGGCATAGGCACAGACTGACCGAAATGGGGAAAAAAAAGCGCACTTCCAAAATGTGGCATTTTAACCCCAAACACTAGGCAAACCCATACTAATTTTCAAAAATATATGGTATGTAAATTGAATTAGCCGGCTTCAAAGATGGTCCTATTAGGACATGGGGCAGAATGACCAGATGTAAAAGTTAAAAAATGTGCACTTCCTAAATGTGGCGTTTTACCTCCAAAACAACCAGACAAACCCGCGTATGGGGGGTATCACTGCGCTCAGGAGATGTTGCTGAACACATATTGGGGTGTTGTTTGAAAGTGTTGTATACCAGGAGCTGTAAATCCATACCTGAAGAGCAATTTTAGCGATAAAAAACACAAAATAAATTACTACCACAAAGTTTGAAAAAGACTGGTGGTAGATTTAGTGCATGGAAATAGTTAAAATTCTAGCATTTGAAATACCTTGGGGTGTCTAGTTTTCAAAAATATATGATTTGATGGGGTAAATTGCGTTGGCCGGCTTCAACGATACCCGAAATGGCACATGGGGGGAAGAATTACCAGATTTGGAAAAAATGGTTTGGAAATAACAAAACGCTACTTGTACTTAATGCTCCATAACGTGCAGAAAAAAGCAAAAAAACATAAAAACATTGGGTATTTCTAAACTCAGGACAAATAGTAGAATATATTTAGTAAGTTTTTTCATTAGCTTTTTTGGATGAGTAAAAAATTTTTTGGGAAATTAGATAATATGATCAAAACAACGGTATCTGAAGAAAGCCCTTCTTGTCCTGAAAAAAACAACATATAATTTGTGTGGGTTCACTAAATGAGTGAGGAGAAAATTACTTCTAAACATGAACACCGCAAAAGTGTTGAAACAGCCTCGGTCCCAATGGTACAAAAGGTAAAACACAGCCTGGTCCTTAAGGGGTTAAGGGAAAAAAAGCATTAAAGTAGCTCTGGCCGGCGGCATCAGCACGCCACAGCCATTTAGATTAGATTTCCAGCAATCTGATGGCCGCATAGTGATGAGAGCAGCATGAGGGGTGAAAGGTCCGTGGGAGGGGGCGGAGCTTTCACCCCTCACGCTGGCGCTGCTCCCACCACTAGGCGGCCATCGCACACGGCCGCTGGGTGCTGATGCTGCCAGAGCTACTTTAATACTTTTTTTTTAAATTAAGTAAAAAAATAAAAAGTGTTATAGTAGCGCCTACCGGTGGCATAAGCACCCAGCGGCCGTTTAGATTAGATTTCGGGCGGCCCGGGGGGCAATGTGCACCAGCCCGCGCCTGCATGTGCACCAGTAGCCTCAATTGGTTGGATACATTACATCATAAATTGGCTTGAATTGGCCCCAAAGACATACAAGTAGCCTTTGACATTATAACATTTAGTGGACTTCTAGTTCAAAACAGGCTTTTCATATATACTTACGTCTCCTTTTTTAATTTCATGTAGTTTTTTTAAGTCAGACGTTAAACACGGAAACAGTATTCACAATTTGCACGTGAGTTCAAATGATTTGGTATTCATGTGTCTGCTTCAAAATATTTCCATGGATTAAGCTACTCATGTATCTTGAAACTGGTACTAAAACAATACTGACTCATAAGAAATGTCATCTAACAAGATGTTGATCTTAGATAAGTACACTGGTTTTCTCAAATCACCTGTATGTTATGTGTCATGCGTCTAGAATGTTTTAATTACAGTCTGTCTTTGCGCCTACAAATGTGGGTTTTGTTGCAGAAAGGTCTTTCAAGGTCTCATATTGTTTTTTACCAGGATATTTAGAAACTGCATTTATCACATAATTGTAAGGCAAGTATTTTATTTTATGTTTAAGAATAATGCTTAGAAAGCAGGTGATGCATAACTTTCAGTATGCAATCATAGCTACTTAATTAATGGTACAAAACTGTGACGCTTAACTTCTAAAATAGCATCATCAGTTAAGTCATCAAAAAAGACCCCTAAAAGCTGTGAAAAGTAATACTTAACTCTCGAGGTGACCATTATCATAGACCATCAAGCAGGGCCGGCCTTTGGGGTGTGTGACCTGTGCGACCGCACAGGGCGCCACACTCCAGGGGGCGCCGCCTCCCGGTCCGCCGACGCCGCCCGACGACAACACGGGGTCCGACGACGACGACGCCGTGGGGTCCGCTGCCGCCCCCTCTGGACCTAGCTTAAAACATCGGGGGGGTTTTTTTGTTGTTTTTTTAACTTTATTTAAAATCCATGTTAAATAAAGTTTTTTTTAACTTTATTTAACATGGAGGATGTTAAATAAAGTAAAAACAAACAAAAAAACCCCCAATGTTTTCATTTATGACCCGGGCAGGGGCGCCGAGCGGTTGCTCGTGAAGTTCTCAGCAACCGTTCGACGCCCCTGACTCTCTGTGACTCCGTCGCGGTGCCGGCATCTCATGTTGAGCGCTGGACTATTCCGGCGCTCAACATGAGATGCCGGCAGGACTCCTCAAGGTAAGTTAGGATAAGGAGAAGTAGGGAGGGGGGGGTAGTTTGAAGGAGCGGGGGGGTAGTTTGAAGGGACAGAGGGGGGTAGTTTGAAGGGGCAGAGGGGGGGTAGTTTGAAGGGGCAGAGGGGGGGTAGTGAGGGGGGGGCGCCAGAGGAGCAGTTCGCACAGGGCGCCAGAACACCTAAGGCCGGCTCTGCCATCAAGCTAGGTGTTCCAATGTGGACTCAACCACCACCAAATGGACAGACCTACAGTAGCAGCTCATCAGGAAGACACAAAAATGTGTCCTCCCTTGCCATCTTTGGGTACTTGGGCACATAAGAAAGGGCACTCTTAAGGAGCATGTGTAGCAACAGGTCATCTGGCTGGGCCCTATTGGTCTAGTTTAGCCCCAGCTCAGATCATGTCAGGCCACGGCAAGCCTGCTCACATCTACTAAATCATCTGCATCCAGTGACCTCTTAGACTTGGCGGATAAACACTTTTTAAAATGGTAACAAGGATAAATCCTACTTAAAAGTACTCTCAGACTTAATCTTTAACCATTTATCTTTAACGCTTTCTGTCACATTCGGATCCAGTACATTTACCCAATCTTGTGTTTCTTGAAGCATAACCTGTTGTATGACAAACTATAAAAGGTTTCATGCAATCAATGTGGATCACATCTGCAGCATTCTCTATAACAATCTTGAATACAATACTGATTGAAGGTATTTGCTTTTTACAGAACTCTTGGTGGTTTTGATAACTCATTTATTTGTAACAAAGTGTAAAACCACCCTGTTGATTTTCATTCTAGCAAATAGTATTTAACACGATTTTCATGCTGTTTTTATTTGCTTCATTGCAATAACAATTTAAACTTATTGGCTCAAACTGCTAAAATACCAACCTACGCTCATTATCTCTTATCGTCACAACTGTGTCTTCCTACTCATATGCTTCCCCCTCTCATCTGCCTTAGCACGCTGTATCATGGTGTAACCTGTATACTATATTACTAATTTCTTTTGCACCAATTAGGCCTAATATGCTTATTTTATACACATTATGAATTGCCATTACTGCACGGTTAGGTCTGTTTTGTCTATTCCATAGTAAAAATAATCTATGTATTCAGCAGGGTTTTACCATGCTCTCTTTTACCAAGTGCCGAATAATTTTATAAAAAAAAAAGGATCTCAACCTTCTGACTTAAGGGCACATATTATAATAAAATATGTGACTGGTCCATTTTAAATCGGATTCTTTGAATAGTTGTAGTATGACTTAGCTGCCAAGTGTCATGGTTTACAAAGGATAGTCTTTGTATGACCAAAATCCCTCCGTTCTCTGTTTCCTCTCCTGATATTCTCCAGGTCAAAATAATTTCTATAGAAACAGTATAAAATGTATTTATAAATTAAGTAAAAAAAATGTTTACTTAATTACATAAACAGCTATGAATAGCCAGGTCCGGACTGGAAATTAAAACCAGCCCTGGAAATTATTGAATACTAGCCCCATATTTCATGGTGTCATTTTTAGGCACATGTTGGATTCTGGCACCAATATTTTTTGTTTAGAATAGGGACAAACCCTGCATTTTAAAGTATATTTGAGAAACACATTGGTCCTAAATAAGATACATATGAAAACACATAGTTCCATACCTCCCAACATTTCAAAACTTTTTTTTTTTAACCCGTGGAACTGATACAAGCAGTTGCACTTTACAATGTTGCGCTTGTATCGCCACTTAAAACATGCTTCGTTTTTGTCAGCACAGTCATGCATATTAAAAATAACCAACACATTGAATTGAATTCCCATGAGGCTCAGCCAGACATACTACTTGCATGATGCTGGCTGAGAAGCGCAGCAACAGTAAAGCTGCAGATCCTAGGTGTGAACTAAAATTCCCATGATTCTCAGCCAGCCAGGTGTCTACCATAATGCTGGCTGAGCATCATTGAAAGAGTAGTCCACAGCAGCAGAGGTTTTTTTAAATTAAAAAGGCTAATGTTAGCCTCCTTCCCAGGATCCTTACACACTGCCTTTACACACACCTGCACATAAACACACATATACACATACACTGCCTTTACACACACACACACACACACACTGCCCTTACACACACACATATAAATGTACACTGCCCTTACACACACACACACATACACGTATACTGCCCTTACACACACACATATAAATGTACACTGCCCTTAAACACCAGGTAACAAATACCTATAGTGCTCTTACACACACCGGCCCATACACACACAAGCTTCCAAAAACATACATACACATACACTGCCCTCACACCCCTTTCTCCCCATCTCTTACCTCTTCCACCATCCATCATCCTTCTGCCTCCATCCTGCATCCTGTGGTGGGTTGCGCAAGGCCTGTCTCCCTCATCGCTACGCGCCGGCTATTGCTGCAGAGTGCAGGGGTGACGTCATATCCCTGCGCTCGGCATTATTTGCCGGCAGGTCCCACAGTCCCACACCTTGTCTGGGCCATCTTAGCTCTCTAACAACTTGTGGTAAAGCAGTAAATTAGCTGGACTAGCAGAGATCCAATGGACAGATATGGATCTCTGCTAGTCCAGCTAACTAACTGCTGAACAAATTCCCCAATACCTCTGTGTTTATCTTTGTTGACGTGTGAATTGTCCTTTTGTATTTAGAAAAGTCTGTGTTAGCTTCATTAATGCCTGAGGAAGGGACCTAACAACTTGGTCTCGAAAGCTCGCAATTAAACTCTCAGTTAGCCAGAAAATGGTATCATTTTAACTATACTTTTCTCTTGTTTTCTCAACGGCTAACACGGTACAAAACCTTTTTATCATAATTTACAAAGCACAGTGAATGCGTCTTCACATGTAACTTATGTCATGTCACCAGTAGCGTACTTGGAGGAGGCTGTTCCACTTATCAGGGTGGGTGCTACACTGCCATACACTGGTCTCAAGTCTCCTGGAAATTTGCTCTCTTAATGTCTCCCTACCTTGCCTCCCATGAGCACTTCCACAAGAGAGTGGAGCCTCTTCACCCTTTTGCGGCTACAATAATACCGAAAGATTTGTGGAGAAAGAGAGGTGCAGAAGCCCTTCTTCTGCAAATCCTTCTTCATTATATTGGCCTATTGGAGTACTTTCACGAAAGAGCAGAGACACAAGAACAGCCTCTCTCCTATTCCTGTGATCAGGGGAGAGAGTGTGCCTGGAGGTTCCCCCCTTTCGTGGAAATGTTCTGTGAGGCGCATGAAGACAAAAGAAAGAAGAAGAAGCAAGAGAAACGGTAGGCGTAGAAGGAAGGGAGACATTGAGAGAGAGCGTGATAGTGTGAATGAGAGCGTGCGAGGGACTGAGAGTGTGAGAGTGTAAGAATGAGTAAGTGTGTGGGTGTTTTTACATTTTAAAGTGTGTGTGGGGGGTGGAGGGTGCCCAATAAAGGGATCTGCCATGGGTACCAAATACTCTAGATTTGCCCCCGCATGTCCCTTCAGCATTCTATTTTATTGATCACTGTTATTGTAAACACCTCTATTGTAAATGGTGGCCACATTTCAGTAAGTATCTACATTTCCTAAGTACCAACTGTCATTCCCAGCTAATACTTTTGGGTCAGGGTAAAGGTGTCAAACAGTAGGATCAATCACTATTGATTCACACATGATGTTGGCTAGCTCCTGCAATGGTCATCCTCTGTTTGTGGACTAAAATGTTCTAAAAAAAAAAGGTTGACATTGAAAGAAAAACAGAAATGGGCCTCCATGTCAGGGCAATTTTAAACAGATATTATAAACTGAATTATTACAGCACAAGTAAGGTTGGTGTTCAGCCGGGTTGTGTCAGGTTGCCAGAAGTGTTCATTTTAGAGACAGCCAGGAAAATATTTAGGTTGAAGGACATCGGTATCCTTCGCATTAACCCAGTTAGCGTATGTTACTTGACTCTCACTGGACCACATTACATAAGAGATATCAGTGGTCAAGCAGATGACCAAAACTTATATAACGGTTAGTAATAGCTTGAGACTATTTCTTCAGGAAAACTACACAAGAACAGAAGTTCTTTGTTTTGGTTTACTCTTTCCAATGGTCATCTATGCAACATACACAATTTTAGCAAAATGCAGTTATGTGAAAAAAACCACAAAACAATGAAACTGCCTCCCTTATAGAGTCAGTGAAGTTTGTTTTTCAATTTGTTTTGCAAGGCTACTTTCCTAAAAATGTACACAATCAACTACATTGTTTTAAACATTTATCTTTTTTTTCTACAAACCAGAAAGAATTGAGGAATACTTCACAACAAATCAAGGCATGTATTTATCTCAAAGTATGATAACAAATTAAAATGCTTTTTCAGTTTTAGAGGCTCTTACACCATCAAAATGATTATCTGAAATCTGCAAATTAGAATATTGCCAACTAGCACTTTAGTTTAATTATGCAATATTATGGTAATGATAATTAAAGTTAGATTACTTACCATAATAGGAAGCGTACTGTGTAGTGACTTTTTCTTATTTGATTGTATTTTGTAGCAACTAAAAACATTTCTTGACTGTAGACTATGTGTTTTCATATTTGCATCTTTTTATAGATTCAGCCATAAAGGATTTTGGTATCTCTGGAAAAACAAACATGAACTGAATATCCAAATTGCTGAAGGTACATAATGTGTTATTTTGAACAATTCCATTGGGGTGTGTGGCAGGAGGGACAAGGTTGGCCCTGGAAGTGAGCAGGACAGGAGACGTGGCCACCTGCCTGTCTTACCCCAACAACCACAATGGAGGTCTACAGTACAGACCTCCATTGATTTTTTTCACTTCCTTTGGTCAGTCAAAAAAAAGATCAGGGGATCTCCCAAACCGGCTTACTCTCTCCATTGTACACAAAAGCGGGACAGTGGGACAGCTACCTGGCACAGTGGACGAGGATCGTGATTATCTACCGAAAAACCATCACTGTTTGAAGGTATGCAGTCCTGGGGAAAGCACTAAGACTGGAACATTCCATTGATTGCTATGGTGAACCAGAACTGTTTTTCATACATCCCTACGTAGAAGCACTTTCATTGGAAAGGCCTACACGTGAAGAATAGTCTTCAATCTAGAAATATGATATGTATATATAGACTTTTCCAATTTTTCATGCATATTAAAAATCACAGATGTCCAGGTGGTGAGTTTTTGAATACACATCAAAATGGTTTAACGTGTTATTTCTAACATAAAGATTACAAAAAATTGTTGGGAGGATCGCCACAAATTGAAGCAAGTTTGCAAAAGCACATATGTTTGGACTGAATGAGTCTAATTATGGGATACAGACAATAATAAGAAAATGTTTAATGTGTCTGAAAAATTGCAGAGTAAAACCTTTCTACAATAATAAGTTCCATTAGACAGCATGTAATTAAAAATTATCTTTCCCATCTCCACTTCAATGATAAAGGATAAGTGAACGAGATAGTTTTTCCCTAACCATAAAAAAGAAATGAATTAAGTACGTACATTCTTACTTCTGAAATCATTAGAGAAATTAAGACGTTATTGAAGGAAATGTAGGCTGCTAGCGGGATTATTCTGCCACTATTATATCTTGACTGTTACCTTTTATATTATAGTAATTGTAGTATATTTAATTGTATAATGTATACAGATGATACAATACCGTCTTACGAACATTTTGTATTTTAACAGTTTTAAAAATGAGATAATTGCATTTAGATGAAATTCTAGATAATACCCTGTCTGCACAAAGATATGAAAGCCTTTTAGCTGCTTTTTAGCATTGCCTGCTTTATCCAGAATGAGGCTAATTTGCTACTGTTTGTGCAGATGTTAACCGAGTGAGGAGAAAAAAAGAATATGTTGTCAGCATTATTAAAGAGATTGATGATTGGTCACACTCACTTGAATGCAAGTTCTCTGCCAGACACTATACAACTCATTAGCAGGACCTGAGAGAAGGCAGTATGTCTATATCCGAGTAAAAGCTTCTGAAATAGAAAACCCAGTAGAACTTAAGAAACTGTGTGTCCAGTCACACCCTTGGTGAGCGCTGCTAGCAAAGGCATGTCTTGCTCAAATTGGCTCCCTGGAAGTTTGGATAATCGGTTTCATTCACGTTAAGAATAGCGGAAAAAGGTGATAATTATGTAAGATAAGGGTTGCTTCCATATAAGTTCTAGATTGTTTTAACTGATGTAAAAAGAACGACTTTCTTCTCCCAATTAATATTGCCTGCTAATATGAATAAGGAAAACAGGTTGTTCAGATGTTATAGTCATGGAAAGAGTATTTATTAGGTAGCATCTCTATTCCTCACGTATGGTTTTTTTTCTTGAAAGAGGAGTATATATAGAAAAAAATGTTAGATGTTGACTAAACAGAATGCGTATCATTACTTTAGCTATACCTTTGTGTATATACATCACATATCATAGAAGTGGAATATACTTCATTACTAAGACTGTACTAAAAAGGTAAGACTCAAGCACACTATTTACACCACACAATAGAATCCTTAAATCCCCTCATAGTGTCCCAATTCAGATCCTCTCTCATGTGGCCAGCATTCTAGTCCACCAAGTAAAGCTATCACCGTAAGGTGAGACAAAATCTCTTTCCCTGCATATAAGACATAAACATGTCATGTGTTTTGCTGATCCGGTATCGGCTTTTTGAATAAATATTACAATTTCTATTTTTACTCTGTGTACCTATTGCTATGTGTTTTGATGTTACAAGTTCTTTCTACAATGTTTTGTACAGAACTGGGAAATATCTTGTCTGATATATACATTATAAATAACACTACAGCTTGCATTTCATTCTGGATCATGATTAGTCTAGTCACCATGACAATCCAATTTTCAGGCCAGCTTAAGAGGAATCAAGCTTTTTATCATTTCCGATGTGAAATAATATTGTGCTTAATCCTTTTAGTGTAAGAGAACAATCATCCACTAGAACAGAGTTCATAGGATGTCCCTGTGACACCTGGGGGCATTAATTCTATCACTGTTTAACACTGTATGATAATAATCTGTGGTCTCCACTGAAATAAGAAAAAATATTTTTTTTTTAAACTCCTTTCATTAATTATTATAGGAGAAATTAGAATATATTCAGGTCATTCATTGCTGAAAACACCAACAGTTGGTGTTCCAACCCAGTATCTGAGACTGTATTAGTCAATTTGGTAAAATAAAGAAAGTTTTGTTTAGCACCTGCATTGTTTCATAAATTATCATACTTATATGCAAAGTGGTAAGATTATCAGGAAACATTTTAGGCTTGGCAGTTGTAACAGTTGTATTGTCTGCACAAGGGCGGTGAAGTGAAAATAAAATCAACCAAAAAAGTTTGATATTTTTAGTTTGGTAGTGGTCAGGTTGGAGGGACCTTCTTCTGCCATCAAAATAATGGAATACAATGTGCCTGCACGGCCTTCTTTACCTAATGTATCAGAGTCAATTCAAGTTTTATCATACCCTTTGAATATACAGTATTTACTGTAAGAAGTGTTGTGTAAATTGTTGGGGCTGTAAAAAAGATAATACAATAATTCCTTAGCATTCCTGAGTTATCTAACCTATTGTTTTGTGGGCCTCACATAAGGAAAGGAGTATGGTCTAGCTTTTGACTATTTGTTCTTTACTTCATGTAAAATAATTATTTATGTTACCTGTGTTAGAGATGGGACCTTCCACATCTTTTTCTTAGGGCCCCTAAAATCCTAAAGTTGCCCACAGAGCCAATTAACTATATATGGTGTAGAGTCAATTCATTGTGTACAGTTGTTGAGAGACCTGAACTGGAAAATCCAAGAAAAAGCCTATAATTTAGGAAAGAGTGAGGATGGTCAGGAATGATCCAGTAGCCAAAAACAGTCCAAGACTAATAGGAATAAACACAGTTACTGGCAGGGTCTATGTTTCACTAGCGCTCAGTGCTAAATGTGATAATTTGGACAATTATGCCATGCAGAGGTGTATCTACAGTATTTGGCACCTCCCCTACATAAATATAATGTTTGCAAGACATGCTGTTTTATCCCAGCGGTTTCAGGACTTCTTCCCTGGTTATTTCTTGTGGGGTTTTCATGAAGGAGACACACAATGACACTCTCCAGAGTCCAGCTAGCAACCAGTGCACCTGAAGGACATGCTGAGCTAGCATATTACCCAGGGCGCTCAACACTCTGCATAGACTTGGCACACAGACAGAGCTCAGCACTCCACAGTGGACCTGATAGTCTGCAGTGCAGTCACAGGTCTAGAGGTTGCCGCTTCATGGCTGGAAGTCAGGGGCATAACTAGACACCCCAAGGCTCTGGTGCTAAAATGGCCCTCCACCTCACCAGCTTGTTTTTGCCACCTTTGTCACCAAACATCTTGTCAGTGCCACCAAGCAGCTCCTCTGTGCAATATTAGCCACCAAGCAGCCTTCCAGTTCCCTAAACATCCCACCTGTGACATCTTTGACCAACTTTGGGACAAAGATGGCACTGACAAGATGTTTGGCAAAGATGGCACAGACAGGCTGTTTAAGGTCAAACAGCTTATCAGGGCCATCTTTACCCCACAACAGCTTGTCAGTGCCCCCAAACAGCTATCCTGGTCTGCACATTTGAACCACACCGACTATGACTCATGATTACATGATCTTTGCAAATGAAAAATAGGTCATAATCCAGATAATAATGTCTAATCTGTAGCTGGCAACTAGGACCCGTGGCATGTTACCTGATGATTCAGAATTTGAAGGCATATTAAAACCATTTGGCCCACTTAATCTGCCCATTTTTCCTGCTCTGAAAAGCAATTGATTCTGTCACAGCCCACCTTTTATTGTGAATTGATTGTGCTATATGTAACCAATAATACAAATTAAAAAAATCTACAATATTCACATAACTTGATTAATTACCCACTGAAGAAAGACATACGTAAATTCTTAATTATCTTCTTTAAAGACTAATTTATCCTACATGAAAATTATGCCAGCAAATAGCAAAAAAAATTAAATAGTTAAGAAGAATGTTTTTGTTAAGATTCTTACTTTCATTTGAAATTCCAACATATTTTTGATTGCTTGTTAAGTGACACATAGATAGCAAGCAAAATAAAATATTAAATATTTTGACACGGGATATGTATTTGCATTTTATTTTACATAACCCTAATTTTTCAAAGGTGTTAGAACTGTATTTTGAGAGATGCTTAAGGAGTGCTTCAGTTGTTACTGAGCTTTCCTTCCAAGACTGAAAAAATAAGCATGTGCTTCCCTTTCCTTCAACGTCACATATTGCTGTCACGTTTTACTGCACACATCTTGAGCGTTTGATTCAGTCTTTCCTGTTCTAACGGACAACAAAAGTAACAGACTTCAAGAAACTGCCCTATTTAGAAAGAACTTGCAAAATATTTGCTTTTTAAGTGTTGACCTCAGAAATAAAAATAGCTAATAGCATCCTGATATGACTAATCGTACTAAAGTCGCTATTGGTGTCTGTTCAATAAAGTGGAAACATCATTTTTTATAGTTAGGGTTGGAAACTACTTCACATTGCTGAAAAGTTTACCCAATTGGCAGACAGAAATACAATTTTTTATGTGTTTAGAATTTCCAACAATCCAAGTCTTCTATGTAAACAAGTAAAATATCAAAATGCTAAAATATTTCTGTTGCTAATGTTCACATAGTGGATTTGAATGTATTAAGTTGGTAAAAATACTTTTAGCCTATCTTTATGGGTAACCAGATGTCCCTATTTTCAGGGGATAGTATCCTTGTAACAATTTGTACTTGAACCTAAAGGTACATTTTTCTCTTTGAGTGTTAAAAATCCCAACAATGCATATTTAAATGTGTTTTCAATTTACAAAACTGATCAGTTACGGTAAAATTACAGGTTTTTTTAAAAAAAAAGCAAATGCAAATGTTTCTTCACAAGGAGGATAACCATTTCCATAAATACCTTTCTGCTACATAAAATTATGGAAAATATGTAATAATTAAAATTTAAAAGCAGCAAGTTTTTAAGGATGTTGACTCTGCAGTTGTTCCTTTGTACACGTGGGTTTTTGTGCAAAACAATATTTGCACCAGAAGCAGATTACTATATTAAATCATAGTAGATCTCTCTTGATAAATTTTACAACGACAACTAGGAGTACTTGGTCCCCAAAGGAATGGAGTCTCTAATGAGGAGTGCTCACTACTTTCCATAGCACACCAGATAGCCGCAGAAGCAGTGACACTGGACGTGGTGGACCGAAGCAGGGTGGAAACTTAGCTGATCCAAACCCAGCAGGCATGATGCCTGGCAGACATTGATGCCAGTTTGGAGGATAGTAGAACAGTAGCTGGAAAAGGCAGACAAGTACAGACTACAGTGGATGAAACCATCAACACTGAACATGCTAGTCCCGATTAAACTCAAGCTACTCAACAGGCTCAGAAGAGAGTACTGGGACCACTAGAAAACAGGAGGTGGCTGCAGGACTGGAAGCAGGAGTCAGAAACCTCTGGCACTGGCAAACTAGGTAGTTAACTCCACAGAAAATAAAACAGTATATAAGTGAAAGAATCACCAACCAATATTAATTCTTCCCAATAGTGGCACAACTGCAACCCACAAATGACCCTCTCCAATGTCCAATTCAAGCTCCAATAGTAAACACAGTGGGGTGCTTATGCAAACAAATGACAAAAAATAAAGCACAAAATAACACCTTATAATGTAGTTAATTTAGACCTGTTGGATATATATAATATTACATTGCATAGGATATCAATAAAAACAGGTTCTATACTTCCAAATTCTATAAAAATTAAAAAAAAACTGATTCCAATGGTACAGTATCACAGTGAACAGCAGCAAAGAGGAATAAAGATCATGCTTTATATGAGGTTCCAGTGAGGTGGATTCCAGACAGATATGAAATGCTTCCATTCGCAGGTTTAAGGTGGTCAGTTGATGATATAGAAGATATCGCACTAAACAATGCTCTACAAGTCTACTGGAATAAAGTGCACTTTTGTACATATTAAAGTGCTTGGTTAATATAGAACCCCTTGTAAATTGCTACAACGACTAAAGTGCTGGAGATATACAATACTATAAAGTACAAAAACGCAA
This sequence comes from Sceloporus occidentalis, assembly GCA_023333645.1. Taxonomy (NCBI): domain Eukaryota; kingdom Metazoa; phylum Chordata; class Lepidosauria; order Squamata; family Phrynosomatidae; genus Sceloporus; species Sceloporus occidentalis. Next base: position 1,582,983 of record JALMGF010000068.1, read on the forward strand.
AAAACAAAGCTGTACCCACTTGATGATCCTTTTATTTATCTACAAATAGTAACTGCAATATTTAAATAAATAGGTAAAAACACAGCTAAAGTCTGCAACAATAAAAAGTCCTCTTATCATCAACTTATTTTGCCAATATCTCGGCTTCCTCAGATGGTAAAAATGCAGCAAGTAGGAACAGTCAGAATAGCCAAAGTAGCAGATGAACAGTAGCAACACAGATTTGTAGTCAGAGCTATCCAGAGGGTAGCAGGGTTCAATCAAAGCTGCGGACAAAAAAGCCAATAATCAAGACAAGAGTATAATCTACAGTGTAGCAATCCAATAGAGGTGTATCAGTGTGGCACAAGTAAGGTCCCTGTGGAGGCTGCGCTACTTAGGCACAGTGCTCTATACTGTATATGGGTAGGTTACAAGTGATATATCCCCAAATGAATGTGTAATTGTGTGTGCTTGTGAGCATGAATGTGTAATTGTGCATGTGTGTGAGCATGGATGTGTACGTGGGGTGAGGTGTAGTGTGTTTTAGTGAGAATGAGTAAGTGTGTGTAATTTGTGATAGTTGAGTAAGTGTGTTTACATATGTTGTATGTTGGAAGGGGGAGCAAAGGTCAAAGAAGGCACAGACAAGTTGTTTGGGGGCAATGATGGCACAGTCTAGGGGTCCCGGGGGCAATTTTAGCACCAGGGTCCTGTGGTTTCTAGTTACGCCCCTGTCCACGTTTTTAATCACTGTATTAGTATGTGATAATCACTTAGTGGAATGTCTTTGTGGATCACAAAACAATGAATTTGTTTCCTAGACACAAACATTTCTACGTGTTGTGTCACTCCATTTGAGTATAGTGGAAAATTGGTATTTTTTTCAGACAGGAAACCAGTTTCTGAGTCAGAGTAAAAGTTGGCTCGATCTGTTGCTCTTTTTATGGTTTTTTGCTAATTAGCTGATAATGATCTGACTAATCTCACAAAGGATTCAAGCTGTGGAGACCATTCACTAAAATCTCTGTATCAAAACAACTGGAACAATTCATGGAAAAGATAAGTAGCTCTCCAGCTGCTATCTAAAATGAATTTATTTTATTTAAACATTATATTTATAGTATATGTTTATTATTTAAAGGGTAGGTGTCACTTTGATTTTCCAAAGTTTACTACCTTTTTAAAGCCTATTTTAAATTTTTGCCATTTCTCAACCCATTGAGGCCAGTGCTATGAAAATAAGAACAAGAAAATACTTTTTGGGGGAAGGGAAGACATAAAATGAAGCAAGTGGCTAAGGAGATTTGGAATGCATTAATTCTTGGCTGCAAAGCAGTTAAAGAGCAGCAACATGACCCTTTTCTCAATTTTTGGTGTATAATTATAGTTGAGCATGTATGAACTATTACTTTCTTGTATTGTAAATTTTTCATCACAGCTGATCTTTTCAAAGTAGTACACAGATTAGAACATGCATCAATATAATTGGCAACGTTTCTTAATTTAGGATGACTTCCATTGATGATTGTAGTTAAAGGTTCAACCTCAATATGAAATTATATTATAGATCAATATGTATAGATTAGTTCTTGTATGATGTATGACATTGTTAACAGGGGAAGGTTGGCATCTTCTAGCCAAAGGGGCTAGCTAAAACCAAGTTTCCCTCCAGTAACTAGCATATGCACTCGCTTACACACATGTAATCACTCTCACACAGTGCACCACTATTTGTTTATATACTAAACCTTATTAACCGACTTTAGTTTTAGGTTATCATTTTGGTTTTGGTGTTTCCCCTTCTATTGGCCAGGTGGAGCTGGACAAAAGTACATTGTTCTTCCTGTGGGAGTTACTATGAATAATGAACAATTACTTTTTAACCTTTGCCGAATTAGCCATCTGAGCATACAGACATTCTACACAAATTGAGAGTCTTTCTTGCCATTATTGGCTAGTTGGCCACAATATCATCAGTAGCCTGTGATCACACAGATTTTACCAGCAAATGCCAGTGTTTACACCCAAGGGCACATCTATTTCAAACATAAAATATGTGATTTGAAGCCATACTTTACATCAAAATACCTATGTAGTTCCCACGTAAAGTATGTGGAAGAATATTCATATGTTGTAGCCTAACTACCAGGAGTTCTAATGGTGGAGTAAGTTGTTCCACCAATCATACTCTGCTGCTGGGACATGTGAGCTGCTGTACCAATCAAGGGGCAGCAAGAATATGTTGAGGAGTGAATCCTGTGTCCAGTGCCAGTTGACCACTACTAAAGAAAAAGGGAAGCTGTTGGCATACTGCTGATAAAGGCCACCCCCCCCCGTGACAAAGTGGAAGATATTGGTAGGCCACACATTTTCACTGTCCTGCAGGCAGGGACACCACACCTGATCACCTATAGATACTTGTACTGTGTACTTAAAGGGGTAGTGCTATCATACCCAACCTAAAGACCCCCCAACTAGGACTCTCACCCATCCCGGTTTCACAGGGAAAGTCCTGAAATGAAGAGGTGAGTCCCGGACTTACCCCTTTTATGCCCTGGAAACCAGTGGGTGGGTGATGGTGGCAAGGTTTAGCAGGGTCACATAATGTCGGCTTTTAAGTGGCTCCTGTGGTTTTAACAGATGCAAAATGTGTTTATATGTGTCTTAGAATTGCAAGCATTGACATTTTCAGACTTTGTCAGATTTGTTTTTTTTATATTGATGGAGCTTAAATGTTTTTTGGCATTTTCCAGAAATTACTAAGTGGACATTCTCACAGTAGGTGGGTTACAGGCTAAATAATGAAGCAGTGCTATGTACCAACCCATTAATATTTTGAAGTGTTTATTTCATTATTACAATGTTAATATTCTAATATTATAATGAAAATATGAGTGTTTAAACACCAAAAACATGCTTTTGTTGCAGGTGTTTAAGTTCCTTTATGGGTGCAAATTATTGATAAATGTTAATTTAAGCTTATTGTATCGTACCACAACAACAAAACTGCCAAAAAGCCATCTAATTTGGTATGATAGAAATTAAAGTAATTATCTTGTGTATTAATTTCTGTCAATGTGTCACATAAGCTTGCAGTATTTAGCATGAATTATGAGCATTTGCTTCACTTATCTCTGATATGTGAGATTTTGTTGAAATGAAGAGCTGTTATGTGCTTTCAGGGCTGATAGAATGAGTGATATTATATATATATATTGTGAACTGTTTTATTTTGCTTTGAGGAAAGTGGTAATATGGCCTGTTTAACTGATAGACAGCTTTTTAAAAGCGGTGTATTAAATCTAGAAAATAAAAGCTGTTACAAACGTTACATGAATTTGTTGTTTTGAAAGTGGAAGGCAGAACAAGAAGAGGTGGAGAGCAGGAGGGGGAGAAGAAGAGGAGCTGCAGGAAAGGAGACAATGACATAGGAAATGTAGGAAGACTGATGTGAATGAAGTTATACTGTACCACTGTCAATGCCTTGCTCAGTAAGTTATGCTGTACCACAATCAGTGTCTGTCTCAGCATATAGTGATGGGAGTTATAGTGAATGAACATCAGTGCCTCGCTCAGTGTAAAGTGATGGGAGTTATGGTGTAACACTGTCAATGTCTGCCTCAATATATAGCCATGGATGTTATGCTGTAATAGTTGGTGAGTTCATGACTTTTTATTGCTTGGGGTCCTGGATCTCAGTCCGCCCCCAAATGCTGCTTTCTAAAGCAGTGGTCCTCAAACATCTCACAATTGTGAACCTCTTTAAAGACATTGTACCCCAAAAACTGCTGGCATATGCTATGATGTATAGTGTGTAATTTGCAGTAGTCAAAAACATAAAAAAACATGAAATAAAGATTAAATAGAATTCAAAACCTATAATTATAGTTAACGACTGGTTAGTCCTGCTCCTATTTTCTGTCTGTGCACACCCACTTGCACTTAGTTTCTCTAAGAACACATAGTGTTTATCACAAACTTTGGAACATTCCCAAAATAATTTTTAGGATCTGGAAAAGTTTCATGAACCTTTCATTGACTAAGTATAACTCCCTTCTACCATGTGTCTTCAAATATTAACCCTTCAATCACAAAAAATATATAGGATTGGTTTATAATGACAATATTAATAATGGCCCATATATAAACCATGTCTGTGATTAAATAAACACATACTGAATTTACTCACTGATATTTCAGTAGGGATTTTAGATTTGATATATGCACCCACTGGCATACGGTAAAACTGTAAAATTAGAACGAGAGCATTGTCGCATTTACCCTTAGACCCTTAAATTAAAATAGAAACGCAGAATTTGACAAAAGATAAGAAACATTCGGCATATCTAGTCTGTCCATTTTTTGTGGCTCAGATCTTAATTAGTTCATGGTCTTCTCTTAGACTCAGGATAGCTTTATGCCTATCCCATGCTCATTTAAATGTCATCACTTTTATTAGGCTCTACTTATCCTAATGGGAGGTTGATCCATTTATCTGTTGCTCAGTAAAGTAAAACCTACTTACATTACATCTTAAAATAAATAAACCCTGAATTTTTTTTTTAAATATGTCTTACAACAATTTAAAGAAAAATCTGGTCTTGTCTAGTAGAACTTCCTCACCGAAACTAATGTATAAGGACCATCCTGTGTCAATGTGTAGCCCGAATTGCCCCCACAAATATTTTAGAAAACTCTTGACATATTTACCCTCAATTTAGTTTAAAGTGTTAAAGTGAGTAAGGGTAGCAATATTCGGTAATTAAATGATTACATATTAATCATGCTATATAATATATAATACAAAGGCGGTTTCATTATTATTGTTATTATTATTATTATTATTATTATTATTATTATTATTTCTATAGCTGTAGAAAACAGCATCCGAATAGCTCAACAATTTTTATCAACAGAACAGTGACAAGCTAATTAACGATCCTTCTTGCCAAGAGTTTGACACGTTAAGAAATCTAGGTCAAAGGTCCGAAAACTGACATTTTATTACAGAAAAAAATCATTAATTAAAATAGTGACTGTCAAATAAGTGACAGGTTAAAAATGGAGAATGTAAAAATTATATAAATATATATTTTTATTTGCTTCATAATAGGTCATCTACGTATGCTTAGAAAAAGTCTCATACCATTAACATCTCAATAAGTATCACACTGTCCTTTGGGAGACTAATGAGGCTGACTTGTGTCACCTCACAATCTTTGTGCCATCTTTAAAACCGAAGGAAACCTTTCTCCCCCAGGCATTCCTTTGCTATAGATGTCAAGACCATTCAAAACAATTTCTCTCATAATTAGCGCTTAAAATAATATATTTATGTTTGTGCTATCAGATAAAGTATGGAATAAACATTTAAATGAACAAGATTTACCAAAAAATAAGAAAATTTTAGCATACAGATAATTAAACCGGTAGTTTTTATTTTGGTAAATAATGAAATTTTATCAGGTGTAGTGTTTTTTCTATTTACGATGATTGTTTTCTGTTCAATATGCATCTTTAGTCTCATTATCATTAATTCAAATTTATAAGTGTTAGTGTCCATTTTTAATCAACTAACTTTGTGTTTCAACATTCAAAATATTGTCCGAACATCTTGTTTATGTTTGGGACTGGACCACCAGATTTTTGTATACTTGCCTTTTTCAAGTTGATAGATATTTCAAGGATAACAAATTGGATTGCCAAACAAATAAAAAACAAACATAAATATTACTTAATATAAATAGTGATAGGATAAACATTTTAATTTGAATTAAAAAGAATGACCAATTATTTCCCAAAATTATACAATTATGCTAATACAAATTAAAAGAAATACTCATATTTACTAATGGAGACTTGTATGTATAAATCATGTGTATTTCACGGCTAGATTATGGTAAAACATTTGCTTACAGAGATCTTTGGGAAGAAACTAAAACTGAATGACCTCACAAGTAAAAATAGTTAATGCTTGATAATTGCCTCTTTTAGTCCACTTAATATATCCACACACAGGTGACAAAATACAAAAAGATAATAATGTGATTCACAAAGGGATTACACATGTGGAACCTGAATCCTGTGGGAGACAAAGAGAGAAATTATGAACCTAATTATTGATACATAAACAAAAGGCAAATATATGTATTTTAAATAATTTAACTAAATTGGTTTATAAATATTTTAAATGGTTTTTTTTTAGATTCCAATGAATATAGAAGAGATTAAATAACAGATTAAATAAAAATATGTGGTTTGTGCAAATACAGGTGAAGAGGCTTTTGTTGGAGTAGAAATCACATAATTACATCAGGTAGGGGACTGTCTGGCACTGAAAAACCTGCTCTCTGGGAAATTGAGCCAGATTTGAAGTGATTAATTATGCTTCTATGGTGTCACTAATTTATATCTATTTAAAGCACAATTTGCAGGACCATGCTGCCTCAAAGCCTTTCTATACCGTGTGACCCTGGGCAATACTGTTCTCTGCGCAGAACTAATGCACTGGCAAGATAAATCTCAGTATATAGCACAAAATAGGGAAAGACTATTTGGATTTATAAAATGGTGTTTGTGGAATGTTTTATGAACAGCTCTCTCTCGCGTTTTCATTTTACTTCTTGTTCTTTGTATTTGTGGCGAACAACTTGTAGTTGGCCTTCAGAATCTATGGAGTAGTAAAGTAGTTTCAGGCCCTTTGGAGTCTTGAGGTCTATCAGTGGTGACTCTGTGTTTCTATTAAGAACATTATATCCAGATTGTAGGCATCATAGTTAATAGGTCGTGGTTTGCAGTTGCTTCTGGCAGTCTATGAAATCTGAGCTTTTGCAAAAAAATAAATAAATAATATCCTAAACTTTCCTGGTTTATCTGAAAATAGACCTTTAGGGTCCTGAATGTGTAATTTTCAACTTTGGTCTAATAAGTGGTATCAGCTTGAACTAAAGACTCTGTACTCTCTTGGACCAAAAATGGCTATATCAGTGTTTCTTGGAAACTAAGATGGGAGTGTTAATACTGATGTTCTGCAATTACAATCCATACAATCATGCTGGATCTATGGGAAATATAGTTAGATGGCAGGTAAGAACAGAATCTGTTCTACTAGATACTTGAAGCCCCTTGATTAGCGTAGGATTATGTGTCAGAAGGTACTCTGTACAAAAAGCTAAAATAAACATTAATAAAATTATAATAGGCAAACTGGAAAATAACTTTCATTTGCTTTAATTTGATGCATCAACCAAAAATAATACAGGTAATTACAAGCGAGGATGAAAGAAGTACTGTAACCAGAATCCTGAGCATTGTCCACCCAACATGAATGATTGAAACCAAACAAATAGGTCTGGGGTTTCAAACATTAACAAGAGCAGCTGAAGAGTTCTCAGCCACAACAATCTGTTTTGTCGTTGCATATGCATCATTCTATGGTTGCCTGGTACTCCTGTTTTTATATCTTTCGTCCTGGTGATGGATTCATTTAGAATCAGTGCCAGCAAAGCAGGAGCTCAGGTGTTGGAAAAAAATGGCAGCTGGCTAAAGCTGACTTAACAGCAATTAAATGTACAAATCTTTGATTAGACTCCTGAGAATGGAATCATTAGCAGCACTGAATGGACCAGCTTGCTTTCCCCCGCCTCATTAGCCTCAGTACTCAAGTTACGTTAAAGAGCCAGAGCACAAAAGTAATATAAATAGAGAAAAGCTTCCACTTTCAGTAAGTAGCCTGCAATGACTCAAATCAGCTGCTCTAAGCATTTTTGTTTTGTGTTAACAGGCAGGTCATAAATTAACAGGTAAGTTGAAAAGGTTACTGTTACATTTCCAAATCCTACATTATACAGTTCATTAAACCTAATAATCCTACATAATATACAAAGTTTACATATCCAAACAATATGAGGTCTGATAAAAAAAATTCTAACAAAATGTCTTTTACCGGTGGTGGGGTAAAAGAAAAGAGCTATGCTGTGGTATGTACAAAAGCTATATTATCCCAACCCTAAGCCATTTCCCCATACCTTATATCAGTTTGGAAAGTGTTAAAAATACAGACGGAGATCATAAATGGAAAAGCGTGGCAATATTTGTTAATCAAGTTTTGTGTGAAAAATAGTAAAAATGGAACAGAAATCATTTTGTTATTAAGGGCTGCACTTGGTGGCTATAATGGGTATCAGGTAGACCAAAGGGTCTATGGCTAAAGGGAATACAGAAGTTACACGTTCTCAAATGCCGACTACACAGTGAAACGTCAAAACACATACAAATAGAAACAAGGGGGTCAAAAAACACATTAACAAGGCTATGGTACAAAATAACCAAACATGGCAATAACAGTAACGGGAACGAGTCCTGTTACAGTGGTCCATTTTTTTAAAATAAAGTCTTAGAACATATGGATCGTTCAATGCAAAGACATTAGGCTCTATTCACTTCCTTCAATCTGTTTGCAGTGCGGTGGGTGTAATAAATTAAACCTTTGGGTGCATAAGCTTCCATACCCCCTAACTGCTATGCCCTTCTCATGTCCATTGGGTTTAATGTCTTAAAATATTATATGAGAGGCATGCACCACACCCATACTTCATCTCCATCTCATGTCCAGTGGGATAGAGAGTTTAACAATTATTAATAAACCATTGAAATAGTTATTGCCACCCATTGCCCAATACCTAATCACTGTGGTGAATCAAAAAAATACTTTGTAGAGGCACAGAACCCTCTCTCCTTCCTTCATCCTAATGCATCCTGGTCATGATTAATGGCAGTGAATTTTAAAGTGGTGCAGCAGCTTGTATTTATATTTCCATGACCCAGCGACCCAAAGTGTTTAAAGGATGCACTGTGTTTTCCATTGGCCCAAATTAATACAAGCTTTGCCAGGTTGTCCTTAAAAAGAATTTGGCTGACTGACAAAGATTCTTGGTTGTCAACCTGCCATCATGAGGGCTGGCTTCAGGGTGTGTTATTTGTCTGATGCCTCCACGCCCCTGGAAACACACGCAAATATACTAACACACAGACTTACTCTAAGAACATAGAATTACATCGACACATTAACTCTAACACCATGCACATACACACACTCTCTCCCCTGGCTCCACTAACTTTAGACACATCTTTTAAACTCAGGCTTGACACACACACTCACTCTAACACCAAATTACACATAGAATCTTATAACATATGTTCACGAGACACACTTACTCTAACACCATTTGTTGGTGTTAGTCACTCATGCTAACACCAAATAATATAACATATAATCTAATATCATACATTCAACACATTCAATCTAACACTATACATTGCCATGGACCCACTGCACCTACATTAATGCTCCCCTGGCCATCACCCAGGTGAAAATCAGCTCTACTCGAATTAAAATGGCATGCTACAGCAAGATGGTAGCTCTAACTTATAGTACAACATTTAAAAAAATTTATATATATAAAGAGAAAGACAAAAACATGTTGGTAGTGATGTTTACAAATTCCCGTTATTTAGGCAATACGATCCCTGATAATGGGGATTTAGTGGTAGTTACTGAGATATGGCTCAATGAACAATATGATCGGGATGTTGCAATACCAGGATACATGTTATCCAGAAAGGATAGATGTTGAAGTTGTAATTTTAGAACAAGAGGTCTAAAATTTGAGGGTGAGAGGCTTAGAGGTAATGTAAGGAAGTTCTGCTTTACTAAAAGGGTGGTAGATAAATGGAAAAGTATTCCAGTGGGAGTGGGATACAGTGGGGGGAATTTAAACAGGCATGGGATACACATAAAGCTTTCCTTACTATGGGACCCAAACAAGAAGTGAAATGGGCAGATTACATGGGCCAAATGATTCTTATCTGCTGTCAAATTATATGTTTCTATGCTGTATGTTGGTGTAAAAAACAGAACTGGAGATAATCAAGAATGTAATATTTCTGCTTTAACTTTCTATTCTCAGTTTGATAACAGGCTCCTTAATGAGTTAAATAATGTTACTGTATAAACTGCCGTTTTGATCTTTAAATTTGACTGGACATTCATCACTTGGTAACCAGATACCCCCTTTAACTGGAGATTATAAAAAATCACTTATGCCAGGTAGAACTTATTATTTACACACCCCTGTGGTATACAGGGGTTAACTTGGCGCAACTTCGCCGGCAGAGACCACTGGTATCCCTGCTCCAACAGTTAAAAGTCTGAACGAACGACCAATAAAGTCGCTTGTACGGACCTTTAACTGTTGGAGCAGGGAGACCAATGGTCTACACTGGCCAAGCTGCGGCAGCAGGATTTTCAAAGTCTGTACGAGCGACTCTATTGGTCGCCAGTAGGGGGCTCATCTGCCATCAACCAATGAAGTACACCTGTACTTCATTGGTTGAAGTATCTGGTTGCTCATATGAACATTTAAAATCCTGGCGCCAAAGCTGCTGCATAGTCCGTACCACAGTAACCCCGTATTAACCCCTACTACAAAAAACAAAGAAAGAAATGAACGCGAAGAATGTACACAAATATTCGTCTGAACCGAACACAGGAACGGGCGAATATTCGCACAATAAGAAGATTTTTTCCCCCATGAAGACGAACATGAAGACAAATATGAAGACGAACACGAAGAGTTGGCCAGCGCCCAAGTCTAGTAAACACACACTATGGGCAAGATATTGTTTTTAACAAAGTATATATTTTATTTAATATGTAAAAAGAAATGTTTGTTACTGAAAGATCTGCTATATGTTATAGAGAACATTACCTATGGTTGCAAAAGTATATCTAGTTAACTTAAATGGTTTCCACATTAGGGAAAGATAATATGAAGTATTAATTATTGAAGAAGTAATACAGAATATCCTTGTGATATGGGATGCCAGAGACAGTAATTAGCTATTGTTATTAAATTAGAACTGTCAATTGAATTTAGGGGTAGCTATTATTTTAATTCATTTACTTTAGCAATTACTGGTAATCACTTATATTTACAGTTACATTTTTTCTCTTAACATGTGTTTGGAGTTCGTTGTTCACAAACTGCTGGCATTGTATTCCAGATTAACCAAACTATGGGTTGGAATCTAGCTAGGAATGAGTTTGCTTGACAAAATTAAACATTACATACCATGATTTTCGGATTTGCAGATCCAACAGCTGATTTAAACTATCCCTAGCTTGGGTAAAGATATATTGATCACCCTATATGCTCCCATTAATACCCCTCTTCCTTTTGTCCAAGCCACATTCTGCTTCAGACCATTTCTCACACTCATGCTTGATGCACAAAGCCTTTTTACTCCTTTTTTTAATGAGTGCCTATGCTATTGTTTTATACGGCCCTGTACCATTGTGAAGGCTAATATAACCCAATAATGAATAATTCTGAATATAAATGTAAAACATATTTCTGTGAATCTTTTACATGTTGCCACTCAAAGAACCAAACACTATGCCCACCCCAATATCCTCTTTACTGCTATTTTCAGGTAACTCAATGTAAAATCCACATTTTGTCTGTAGATGAATTCATAATTTATTTTTTCTTTCTTATTTAGAAACTGTGTACAAAAAGTAAAAAAAAAAAGAACATTAGCATTTCACAGAAGCTGTCAGCTTCAATACACATTTGAAAGTAGAAAGTCTTACATCATGTGTAGATTTTCTCTGTAATTTGTATTCCATCAAGTTATGTGTAATAACCTCTCTACAAACATGCCATGATCAAATAAAACCAGCATAACAGATTATGGTAGCACTCATGAGACAGAAATGATTAGACCCTTGATGTCTAAGTGCCAAGGTCAAAATTGTCAAATATGACTGATTACACTTTCTAATGGTTTCTCACTGCTTATTAAAGAGCACTCAAGGGTTCTGAATCTCCTGTGATCATAACATGCAGAACTTGTGCTGATAGAAGTGATGTATTTTCTAATCTCAGATGCCATAAACAATGGCTAACCGCTTGTAATTGAGTTTAAATTGATTTCAGGTGGCTTCAGAAAAAGCAATTTCTATAGCAGATTAACCTTTTAATTAAAGTAAATTAAGTATATAAACAGGTATATGCATTGGGTCGAGGCGTAAAATCATATTTTGTTCACACTAGCTTGTGATGAAATTGCTATTGTTGGAAGAAATATTTGTTTTAAAATATTTTTTGTAGCTTAAATAATTAGAGAAAAAATACGCTCACATTTCAAAGGTTTTACACATTTTGTTTTGTTATTTTTGCTTGTTTTTTATGTCTCTGTTTACTTGCAACAAGTGAAAATATTCTAAATATATTCTAATCTAAATGTTTTATTACATGTTACGAAATGTGCTAACTTTGGTACTCGATTAAAGGTGGAGTCTATAGTTAAAGTTGATACTTTCTACTGTGTCAACACAGATGTAAACTTGTAAAGTTTACATCTGAATAGGTTATACCTAAAGTCCTAAATGTATATGTACAGGTTTTTCTATGTTTAGTCACTAAAAATGTATTACTTTGGGCTTAAGAATTCATTTTCTCTTGGATCAATGCTGTCATATCCATTGTGGTATTGCACGTTTCAGAATGCCTCTAGGGCCGTAATTCAGTGAGGGATTTGGAGACCCAATCAGCTTTAACACTTTAATTTAAAGAATGGTAGTCTCGGCATATTGTCCCTTTAAGTAGAGACTGGATCACAGGATTCACAAACAAAATTAAGCAAACTAAAAGACCTACTCCTGTTTAGGAGATTACCTAGATTGTAGTAATGATGGACGGGCCATTTTAGACAGTTCCCAGTTAAAAAAAACACAAACATAAGTACTTTTAACAATAAATCTGGCACACTTACCAGCTCTGTCCCTCCCACTTCCACCAAGGATAATGGTTGCTCATATGAGAGAGTTTCAGTCCTGTATATAACACCCGCGGATTAATGATACCTAAGGGAAGCTGTGTTAATTGGACTTTTAGTTAACTAATTAGTCACAGTTAAACACTACCCTTTCCAATCTCCTACTAATACAAAAGCCATCTTCACCCTCATGCCATTCTTTTCTAAAGATGTACTCAAAGGAACAATCAGATTAATCAGTTCACCAGCTTTAAGATCTGGAAACCCATGGACAAGGTCTTCTACGCAGTTCTTTACTTGAAGGTGGCTAAACAAGGACTGAGTTAGGACCCAGTTGAGAAACCAGTAAATTGTCGAAAAGCTCTCGAAGAGATTACTTTTAACCTTTTCCTAAGAAAACTTCATAGTCTAGTTCCTGAGGAATTATTGACAGTAATCTCTGGTTAGTAGACATGTGCAAATGAGCCAAAAAAGGATTCAGACACATTTTTTTTTGGTTTGTTTTCGGCCCATTCTTTTTACCCAATGAATTCCGTTTCCTTCCAATTTCTTACACACTCATTCACTCTTATGCTTGCTCACCTTCTCCGACGACCACTTCTACTTCCATGTCTCGCGGCTCCATTTCTTCTCTAGCATTCTCTTCATCTTCTTGTTCTTTATCTTCTGTTTTCCGCCTTCTTTCTTTGTCAACATCTATGCAGACATGACCTTTCCGGAGTCACCAAAAGCTCTGCCATTGTTTTGGAAGTTCACCTGGAGGTCATGACCGCGGAGATATAGACGAAGAAAGGAGATGGAAGAGAGAATAACAAGTAGATAAATCAGATGCTAGAGAATAAGGTGTCAGGAACCGGACAAGCAGGTCGGATAGGAGCCCAGTAGCAGGGGATACTTGGGGGTCTGTCTGTACCCCACGATGCCTCATAGCTGAGGGATGATACAGACAGGTGCAAAAGAAGACACCAGAGGCAGAATACTAGGAAATAGTCTATTTTGAGGGAACTGTCAGGATAAGTAAATACAGGTGATAAGTCTCCGTGGCTGGAAGCCCAATGGCAGGGCGCACGGCAGGAAGCCCAATGGCAGGGCGCGTGGCAGGAAGCCCACTGGCAGGGCGCACGGCAGGAACAATAATGCAAAGGCCTTGACTGAAGGGCAGGGCAGGTTTATATAGACAGGCTGATCCAGGTAACCAGGCACAGCTGCTAGCAATGAGGTCTGGGTGCTCCAGAGAGAGAAGGGGCGGCCACTAGTGGTTGCAGGTAATCCTTGAGGCTTTATAATTACAGCATGGTCCAGGCTGAGTAGGGTGGTGCCTGACATAAGGGGAGCTGCTGGCAGACAAGGTTGGGCAACATTCAGAGAGCGTGACAGAGAGTAAAAGAGCTTGAGAGAGTGGAAGCGACTGAGCCCACAAAATTCAAATGAAAATTCTGAGCTTTTTGCTTTGTTTTTGTTCGGGCAATTCATACAAATTGGCAAAATATGCAAATTTTGTTAAGTGTGCAAATTTTGTTAAATGTGCAAATTTAGTTACATTTACAATTCATACAAATCCGAATGCAAAAGGCTGCTGGTTAGAATTAATGGCACAGGGTCGTATGCTACCCAGAATATATATCTATGAGGAAATGAGAGATCCTGCTATGCAATATTGCTGTTATTAAATGTGTAATTCCCTCTCAACCACTCTCACTAAGAAGCTTTGTTGCTGCAGGTATCTGAAACATATGGTTAAACTCTGTATATAATCTGTATATCTGTATATCATTCTGTATATAAACTATTGAAGTATCATATTTTACTGCTGTTTTGTTTTTAATGTAAATTAATAATAATTAACCTACTTGACCTACTCTTTACAAGGAAACTGTTGATCTCTAAAATGGCAAGACACTTTATTGGTATAATGGTTACCCAATCCCACAGAATATATAATCAGAAGGATAAAATGCAATATTACTAATTCACTGTATTGTAAGGAAAGTTGTGGAAATAATATGAATAAATAAGACTCTAGGGACGGAATATATTAAAATATATATTCTTAAAGATAAACAGAAGACCCTTACTGTAATGTATCTTCCATACTGAAGAGTTTGTATAAAATCTCCATACTCCCAAATTATATTTAGCAAGTTTTCATTCTCCCATCATTAGTCAGTGTGAGAAAGCGGAGAATGATGTTCCAATGTTTTGGAACCTAGTCCAGACAATGAACAACATATTTTATTACCCAATCAGAAACAGAGTTTTTAGAAATATATCATTAATAGTTGTGATAAGTATAAAGTGCCTTAAGGTTACCATAAATAAGTAAAATGGCAAATAGAAGCACAGATATGAATTTTTTATGCCTAATTTGTTAAATTACTTTTTGTGCACTATAAGCAGCTCCAATGAGTAATTTGCCGAGGAGGCAACAGATGTCATTCCTCATTTCACCAACTCTATAATAATAAGGGAACATTTTCAGATTTCTGCCAGCTTCTAGAAACCACAGCTACTTACTGAAGGATTTTAAAACTTTCTTTAGCAAAATAATTACAAAGAAGTGCAGAATTAGATTTTCTACGCATCCGTTCCCCTCTGAAAAATGTATGTGTGTTTTTGGAATACATTTTGGATAATAATATATGACATGGAATTATAATTATTTTGGGAAGCAGGCTAAATGAAAAAAAACAGGTCTTTTTAAAGCAATTTATGTATGTTTTACATAACCAGTTAAGTTGAAGAGTCTCTCTCTCTCATATACATATATATATATATATATATATATATATATATATATATATATATATATATATATATATATATATATATATATATATATATATATGTAAAAGGGTGAAGCCGTATTAGTCCAGTAGACACGATGTCATAAAAAATAGAGTATTGCAGAGTATGCGGTGATACCTTTTTTATTGGACTAACATAATATTAAAAAGACAAGCTTTCGAGAGTTATCCTCCCTTCATCAGGTCTGAAGCAATACTAATCAACATGATAGAGGTTACAACTTAAAACAAGTGATGGTATAAGTGATGGTATACCATCACTTGTTTTAAGTTGTAACCTCTATCATGTTGATTAAGGGACCTGATGAAGGGAGGATAACTCTCGAAAGCTTGTCTTTTTAATATTATGTTAGTCCAATAAAAAAGGTATCACCGCATACTCTGCAATACTCTATTTTTTGACATCGTATATATATATATATATATATATATATATATATATATATAGAAGCGAACCAGTCTGCCATTCTCCTCTGACATCAACATGGCATTTTCGTCCACACAACTCACTGGATATTTTCTCTTTTTCGGACCATTATCTGTAAACCCTAGAGATGGTTGTGCATGAAAATCCCAGTAGATTAGCAGTTTCTGAAATACTCAGACCAGCCCATCTGGCAACAACAACCATGCCACATTCAAAGTCACTTAAATCCCCTTTCTTCCCCATTCTGATGCTCGATTTTAACTTCAGCAAGTTGTCTTGACCACGTCTACATGCCTTAAAGCATTGAGTTGCTGCCATGTGATTGGCTGATTAGCTATTTGTGTTGACAAGCAATTGAACAGGTGTACCCAATAAAGTGGCCAGTGGGTGTATAAGCCCCTAACATCACACTTAAATACTGTTTTTCTTAAGCATTAAATAAGGCCTCCTGAGGGTTCGCAAGTATAGTGACCATTGTCTGCAATCTGGGTGAAAGAGAAGAAAGTTAAAAAAAAATACTTAAAAAAAACCCCAAAATTTAGGTAGACTGCACACAATATTTTACCAGATGAAGAAAGAGGATTAATGTTGTCTGAGTACTCTTGTAACTCTAAAGTTCAGATGTTAAGCAAATTTGCTAAAACATTATAGTAAAAAAAACCTGTTTTTGAATTAAACAGACAAATTCAATGCCAGACTATAAACTGGTGTGAGCAGCCCAGCTTGCAATCAAAATCCAGGATATTCTATTCAATTCTTCCTACGTGATTAATTAAGGAACTCTGGGCTGGATCCAGTGACAAAGATAATTCTATCACAAGTAATAGCAATACCCCTATAGACTACAATGGACAATATATTTAAAAAAAAAACAGTGATATGTTTTATCTCAGCTAATGGATCTGGGCCAAAATATCTTTGTTTTTTCATCTGATTTTTTCCATTACAGTCTACAGGAGGTTTGCTATTCAATTATTAGTTATAGATTTAACGCCAAACATTGAATCCAGTCCATTATCTACACAGTTTCACTTGAGCAGCTTAATAGGTGTTTGTATGCAGTCAGTTGGAGCTGACTAGCGATTTGGATTATGAAAAACAAATATAGTTAAAAAATAGACGCACTCGGGCAATAATGCGATGGTCAACCACTTGTTAACCCCTTTGTAAATTGTACGCCAGTCTTTTGCCAATTAAATATCTTTGTCTAGCCATTCAAGAATAAAAACTTTTTATATGATTAAGGCTCGGAGCTTTGCCTCTTATAACAAACATGTATTTTTATCTGTTCCTTGTATTTTCTAAATCTACTCAAATTGCCTGGAATTGTATGTAAAAGATATTGATGCTTTTGCTTACATGGCAATCTGGTAAAATTTTAGCACCTTACATATTATGTTGATGCTGTGATTCAGAAGTGACTATTCCATGCTGTTAGTGAGGTTACTTTCTTCAGTCGAGTACAAGGCCTATGAACTGGCAGAGTAACATAGTGAAGAATAGGCTACATGTTTGATTTTGGGCAAAGGTCATGTCGCTCTAGAAAACCATCATTGAATATGTAAAGAGCAAGTGGTTTCTTGGTTTAAACAAGCATGTGTATCTGTTTATGTTAATGTGTGTGTCTGGGTATGTTACAGAAATTGTGTGTGTGTGGGTATGTAAGAAAAAGTGTGTGTGTCTGGGTATATTAATGTGTGTCTGGGTATGTTACAGCAATTGTGTGTGTGTGGGTATGTAAGAGAAAGTGTGTGTGTCTGGGTATGTTACAGCAATTGTGTGTGTGTGGGTATGTAAGAGAAAGTGTGTATGTCTGAGTATCTTAATTTGTGTGTCCGGGTTTGTTAAAAAAGGTGTGCTTGTCAGTGTATGTTAATGTGTGTGTGTGTGGCTATGTTAGTGTGTGTCTGGGCCAGTTAGTGAAGTGTTAGAGAAAGTGTGTCTCTGGGTATGTTAATGTGTGTCTGAGTATGTTAGAGAAATCTGTCTGGGTATGTTAATGTATGTGTGTGGATATGTTAGTGTGTGTGTCTGGATACCTTAGTTTGAGTAATTGGGTATTTTGTGTGAAATAATATGTACTATAATAAACAGGCAGCACTAAATTATGCCAATTATATGGATTGGGTTGAGCTTTGGGGCAGCGGGTGTGCAAAATCTTCAAGTAAGCATTGATAGCTGTGCTGCAAAGTGTTCCTGGAAATGTTTTCAAATGTTGGCAACTATGAAAACATAACATAGATTGAGTAACTTTAAGTGTTTGGTTCTTCACCAACTTCAGGTATTTTTTAGCAAATTTATTTTAAGATCATAATTGACCATAGTTCCCCAAAGTAATGAAATCCTGACCACTGATCCTTCCTTTGGAAGTGACTCAGGCATCAATACTTTGCTGGGAGTGGTAGAATTCTCAATGAAAGTAGCCGCAGGCATGTGGTTATGTTTAAAGTAAATTCTGCAATGTTCTTACAGAACTGATTCATTCTAAGAAGTCAGATTTTAACTTTTCATTCATTTCCTGGTTAAATTTTCCGGATTCGCTAAGCTGATACACTGGATGCTTTAAAGATGTTGAATGAAGGCAATTCAATTACCTGTCTAAATCTTAACTTGTTTTACTGGAGGTGAAAAATCCATTGTCTGTGATTCAATTACCTGGTCTTAACTTAACTCACCCTTAGAAAGTAACAAAGTACATTACATACACATCAACCCTTTGATTGCTAAATGAAATTTAATATGTGTCAGCATTGCAATATAATAAACAATAATGTGGGTTATGAAGTGCATATGTACTTAATGTAGACTTGGGCACCGGCCAAGTCTTCATGTTTGTCTCCGTGAAAAAAAACCCTTTGTATTCTGGAAATATTCACCCGTCTGTAAGAGTGACTCTATTGGTCGCCGGCAGGGGCCTCCTCTGGCATCAGGCAATGAAGAGCAACTGAAGACTCTATTGGTTGATGCCAGAGGAGGCCCCTGCTGGCAACCAATGGAGTCACTCCTTACGTGTGCATAACATGTTGAACCTTAACCACATTTTCTGGGAACATCTTCTAATTAACTTGCAACTGTCCCAGAAAATGTGTGAGAGGGAGAGATGACCCTTGAGGGCCCTCCTCTTTTCGGAGATTTGAAGGAACGCACCAAATTGGCATAATTTGTCAAAAATATAGTTCGTACTTTCCAACACCATGCATGCACAAACACGCCTTTACTCAGTCTAACACCAAACACTCACACATACATACATACACATATCACCAGTGCAATCAGTCTAACACCATACACACACACACACACACACATACATACATACACACATCATGACTGCAACTTACCAGCTCCTCCTTCCCCCCAAACCTCTTACTTCATGCAGAACCCTGTCTTCACTGCAACTTCAAGTTGCTGCGCTGCTGTCACCCTACTACCATGGACATGTTACATGACTCCATGGGTTTGTCTTGGTTACATTGGTTGTCAGGTGATAGCCTAAGCACTCTCCTAAATACAAACATCTCTGGAGCACAAAAATTAAGCTTCAAATTAAAATGCATAGGTAATGTTTACTTGTAAAAATAATGTGAATGATAAATATAATGCTGAACCTTATGTCAATAAGCAAGGGTAGCTCTATGTTAAGGTTAGAATTCATTTAGGTCACCCACTTCCATTACAAGTCTTGGATGGAATATTTACAAACCAAGAAATGCGTGTTCTCAAATGCTTGTTCATTCAATACAGCGATAGTTGTAGCATAATTGTTATTTACATTACAATCAATCTGATTTGTAAAGAATACATTTTATTAAGTTGCATTTAGAAATGCTTTCTTTGTGGTAGTAACTTCTTACTACTTAAAATAAGTAATCAAATATAATTTTGAAACAATTCAAGAAAGGCATACGATTATCTGCTTCTGATTAGAATTATATTGCTAACATTTAATTATTAATATTTCATTACTATAGCCCAAAAAAGAAATATAATCCACTTTTCCATGATTCAGATGTAGGTTTTTTGGTTATTGACCCAGAACATCAGATCTAGTCTGTGGATTTTTTTAAGGGTTGGCAAACAAGTGATACTATCGATAAATTTGAGCATTTTGTAGTTTTTCTCTGTAAAATCATTTCGTGTGCAGATAAAACCTCTGCTGAGACATGTAAGAGGACTTCTCTATGCTAATTGTTGGATTAAGTTTTATAAATAACAACCTGAAAGTTAGGGCTTGCATAATGCATCTAGAAATACACTGATACATTAATGCATTTTTTTCAGATGTATCCAATGGTTAATGTAATATTTACCCTTTTGTGAGCACTTTACTCACGCAATAAATAGATCAATGATGCACTACACATTCATTTGAAATAACTGCTATAATTATGCTAGGCTTTTATTCAACTTCATACCTCCAAATATGTTACAATGACCGAGTACTCTTCACCAGGACATGTTTAAAAAATGGTCAATGTTCAGAGATCAAACTCTGTTCTAATTAATATAATTATGACCAGCTCTGTAGTCAGGGCATTAGATCTGAGGGAAGGCAGCTCCTTTGCCATATTACTGGGGACAGATCACCCTACTGGGATGATGATTATTATTATTTATTGTTTTATATAGCGCCATCAGATTCTGTAGCTCTGTACAATGGGTGGACAGGACATAACAAGTAGTATGCAACATAACAATTGGACTTACGGAGACAACAGGTTAGGAGGGCCCTGCTCAAACAAGCTTACAATCTAGAGGGATTTCGGGTGTATTACACAATAGGTAAAAGGTAAAAGGGCCAGTGTAAGGGATGGACCAGCCACACTAGTGTAAGTATTGCATTTGAGGGACTAGGAGAGGTGAGCTAAAACAATTGGGCAATATTATTAGTGTCCTCAAAGAAGTGGGTCTTGAGGGATTTTTTGAAGGACCGAAGGCAGGGGGGAGAGACAGATAGACCATGGAGGGCATTCTAGCATAGGGGCGTGCATGAGAGCTAGAAATCAGAGGAGAGGATAGAAGGCGATCATTGGATGAGTGGAGAGACCGGTTAGGAGTGTATTTAGAGATGAGTGAGGAAATGTAGGGAGGGGAACCGCTGTGAAGGGCTTTGAAAGTAAGAGGTTGTTGCCACATAAACTAAAAAAGATTTAGATTAGACCTTCGGGAAAAAAAGGGTAAAAAGACATACCTGTTAAGGGTTATTTGTTGGACGTCTTTTATATTGATTGGACCCTAGGCAAGCATTTGCTTGGCCACCCCTCCCCCTGTGCTCCCTAGCAGCATGGATGGATTGATGGACCAGGCTTGCTTGCTTGCTGGCTGGTGGTGGGTGACTGGTCAGCCAAGTGTGTGCCACTTGCCCAACCACACATCTGAAGGCAAGTATTTGTTTAAAAAATTTCCCCAAATGACCCTTATCCTCTAGTGGTAGGTAGTTCAGTCCACCTCTAGAGAGAGCTGGCAGAGTGGCAGACATCATAAATCGTACTGGCAGCAGCCACCAAATTGGGCCCTCCCAGGAATGACTGGACCCGGGGCAGCTGCCCCTTTTGCCCCACATTAAAGATGAACTAATTGGAATTGCACCTTTAACACACAACTTTCTCTCTCTCTCTTTCTTCTGTATGTCCTAGCAGTTAACACAAGCCAGTCAAACTGGCCCTTTGAAGAGGAAGAAATAAGAGAATGGACACACTATTGCTAAACATAGATACAGGTTATATATAGGTCAGCATCCTTGCTTAGTAAAGTAATTTCAATTTCCAATCGTATCTACTTTACTCGGGTAAATCACTGGTGTATTCTCTTTGTATTATTGTTCTCCAGTTTTACACTGTACACTATATTCTTTGTCCTGCTGACTAAAGCAGCTGCCTTCTCCGTTTCTTTTAAGTAGCCGGCTGGCTTCAGGCAGTAACAGGCACTGGCTTCTTAACTCTGCAGTAATGAGTCACATTGCTTTCATCAAACTATTTTAGGCACAGACCTTTTTTATAACTTTGTATAAATCATATGATAGGTATTTAGTTGTCAAGAGTTTTAATATACACAGTATTTTTAAGGGAATGTGTGCACTTAATTGTAGTCATCTAATTCTCAAATTGATCGTCAGAACCTGATACATGGTTTCTGGGTGCATGATTTAATTATCGCCAAATTAACCCTGTTAAAAAAACTTGGACACCCCTGTAATATAGGGTAGAATCTTATGTGATGGGATTGGAAGTAATCAGTACACTAAAAAAGTAATCATACACGGAACGCCTGAAGCCACAATTTAGTGCCACTAATCCTTTTTTAATAAAATATGCAGATTGAAATAGAGTAAATTACACAAAACCTTTACTTTTCCTCTCACTGATTTCTGGGCCAAGGAAGTTTTGTCTTCTGAAGTGGCTACAAATTCAGGAGGGAGTTTTATCTCTGGATAAGTAAAAATTAAATAGTTCTATTTATTCCTGCAGTAAGTAAAGTGCCAGGAAACAGACAACCAAATACACACCAGGACAGGCTCTGTCACACCGACACCCAAAAACACACACACACACCAGGACAGGCTCTGCCACACAGTCGCCCAAACACATACACCAGGACAGGCTCTGCCACACCGACACCCAAACACACACACCAGGACAGGCTCTGCCACACCGACCCCCAAACACACACACCAGGACAGGCTCTGTCACACCGACGCCCCAAACACACCAGGACAGGCTTTGCCACACAAACGGCTGTAAGACCACCTCCGCCGGCCACTTAATGAAGTTAAATCGGCCGGTGGAGGTGGTCTTACAGCCGCACGACGGCTGGCTTGAACTCCGCAGCAGGGCGGCCACTTTGAATGTGGTCTGCCAGCCCACGGACCGGCCGGTACACCGGGAAATTTCCCGGTGGGCCAGTCAGGCCCTGCTCACGCGGGCCGCAAGTCGAAGTCCAGCGGGACACCTCTGCTATATTATCTGCCGAGTCACTGCCAAAATCCTCAGCACCAGGTCCACGATGCTCTTTATCTGGCCCTGCCTCAAGTGTGCGTCAGTCATTTTAAATCCAGCTTGTACCCACAGTGTGCTTCA
Source organism: Sceloporus occidentalis (assembly GCA_023333645.1). Taxonomy (NCBI): domain Eukaryota; kingdom Metazoa; phylum Chordata; class Lepidosauria; order Squamata; family Phrynosomatidae; genus Sceloporus; species Sceloporus occidentalis. Next base: position 1,606,112 of record JALMGF010000068.1, read on the forward strand.
GCCTTGTGCAGTTTTATTTGGCTAAACTTGTTTTAAATGGTTTGTAGACTGACTTTGTTTTACTGTCTAAGTAATTTAGTATTGATAGAATGACATATAAAAGTTGACAGAAAAACGTTTCCACTGCTTTTATCCATTATCGCCAAATTAACCCTGTATTAATATGCATTATAAAGCTAAAAGGCCATATTTTCTCTCAGTGAAAAATGTGTGCGGCCCACACATAAATTTCGGATGAAGTGGCCCACTGCCTAAAAAACTTGGACACCCCTGATTTATACACACTATGAGTTAGTAATAATATAGAGGTTTTGTGTTTATATAGTATATAGATGTATGTGGATAACTGGGTAACTAGCAACTATTACAACAATAGTATATGTTAATGACAGCAAAAAACTTGATTGAAATAAGATACTATACGTAATATTCAGTGTAAGTAACAGAGCTGGATGACTAATGATATTTATTATTATAATTATTATCTTTATTTATATAGCGCCAACAGTTTACGCAGAGCGTATATTCAAGGGGTATAACAAGACAAGAATTGACAGACTAAAACAAACCGATACATTAGGTAGGCCTCTTGTGGGAAAAAAAAGTACCTTTTACTCCCACAATTTTTCAAAAGAATACTATGCAATTATTTTCTGTACACCTATGGGAAATGTGTTGAAGGTTCGATAGCATAGCTCCTCAGTACCTGTTAGGGTTCCACCCTGCTAGCCTGGGCTATGTGAAAATTACAACATTGTCATGTCTACCTGCAGCCACTAGTGGCCATCCTTTCCTCTCAGGAGCACCCCTTATATACCTGCTCTGCACTTCAGTCTGGGCCATTGCATTGTTTGGCTCTGGTTCCTGTTAGTCTGCTTGCAGTACCTCCTTCCTCTCTGATTTATTTTCTAGACGCTCACAATGTTTGCTGGGTGTGAGTGTATCACAGTGCTAAATATACCAATGTATACATAAAAAACAGAAAATGTAGCACATTGGATGGGGTGGTGATTCCTCATCTATCTGGGAAGGTGTCATGAAAATATTCTTGATCTGGCTGTAGGTGGCAATCCAGTGGTTGAGAACTTGGATGGAATGTACAGGCTTGGTTTGAAGTATAAATTTGTTGTACAGTTTTTAATGTTTGCTGATGTTACCACTACAATTATTCATCATTCAGCACAGTTTTGTGTTTTATTTATTTCTCATTATGAGAAAATTCTACATGCAAATGGAATTGCAAGAAATACTCTGAAATTACTTTGTTATGGATGGATGATCAATGAAACGAAGGTTAACTGAGCAGAAAGCGATAGCATCTGTAAAGCAATTTAAATACTATGGAAAAGGGCTGTTGTAAATACTAGTTATATTTTTAGATAAAAAAATATCTGGCATCTGAGCACTTTATTAAATTAAAATATTTATGTTTTCTATAACATAAAATTGATATTACAATAAAAAGAATGCATCAATAAAATTAAAATATCCACAGGGTAAAATTACTGCATGAGCTTTCAAAGTTAAAATGAAGCATTAGAAAGGACTCATTTGAAATATACAGGTCAAGTTTGTTAACCAATTTAAGGGTGTGATTGAATTTAAAAGAGTAGAAAAGAAGAAATTACACAATTAATAAGGCAAATGTGTATTTTAGCAATAAAGAACATTTTGTTAAATTGAATTTAGAAACAACGACCCCATGTGGTGGCATCATACTATACGAATACATTCAACGGTCTTTATGAAGCCCTTGTAGTTTTTTTAGGTGGCAATTCTATACAAGATCACACTTGGTAACAGATTATTAAACTTTTGTGAATTAAAAATATCACTATTTAAATGTTTCTACACCACCTTTCTCTCTCCTCCTCTTCAAATTATATATTGAGATCCCATAGTATTTTCTTTTATCTTGCAAATGACTAACCATATCAGTAGCCCTTCTTTGAACTCGCTAGAATGTCAATATCTTTTTGGAGGTAGGGTCTCCAGAACTGTACATTACAGAATTACTTTTTGTGTATCCCTTTGGGTCCCAGTGATTTATCTGTACACAGTTAACATAGAACATGGATCAACCCTTGGCAGCTGTGACTATGACAGTCTTTCTACCTTCTGTCTAAAGGCCATTTCCTATTTCAAGAGGAAGAATTCAAACCCTTATGTGAGAGTCTATTTGTTCCTACCAGTGGAATGTTCCAGCATTTCATATACCTGCAAACATGTCACTATAAGCTCCAGCCCACAAAACAATTGACTTCACAGGAACCTCATTATCTTTGGGACATGGTCTGCCAACACTGACACTTTGATAGGTCATACAGTATCATGTATACACTTACACACTGTTGCTTAGCCTATGGCTAAATGAAAAAGGATACAAGATACTCACCTTGTGATACATCACCCCGTGCCTGTTGCATTCAATATTCTTAGGGTTGCACGGTGCTTGCAGGAGGTTTCTCCAGGGAATTTTTTTCTATATCCATTTAGTGGGACAAACAGGAATTTAAGTCTACTACTACCCTACACTATGCCTTTAGCCTTGTAATATAGCTAATAATTCCCTCCCACACTAGCATATTACCTCTTATATTCTGTCGTACTATACTATATGGAAATCATTAACAAAATCAAATTTCATTAAAAAACATGAATTTCCGCTTTTTTATTTTTGAGATTTGGCTTGTTTAAGTACAGTTTAGACCCACAAACCAGTTGGTTTATATAAAAGTTAAATATTTTCTGTAGTGTAGTGAGGTTGACCATTGCCGCTAATCTAATTGACAGCCCTCCTTTAAGAATGCGGCTGATCAGTTTGACCACGTGGCAGCTTCTCAATAAGTAAGAAACTATTAGTACATGAAGCAGATAGGTCTCTATACATGAAGCAGGTAGCCTAATATGTCTCCTAGCATGGTTACAGTTGTGTTTTAAAAAATATTTTGTGACCAGCATTCTGGAAAAAATCTCTAACACCTGCTCTATTGCAGGGATCATTTGTGACCTCAAAGTTGCCCCCCCCCACTCTAAATGAAAGTTAATAAAATAAATGAACACAAACTCATATACCATATTTTTTTTAGTGAATGCACCAGAGGTTCAAAGGAGTACTGTACTTGGCCAAAAGTATGTGGATACTTGACCATCATACCTATATGAGCGTAGATATCCCATTCTAAAACCATAGCCAATAATATATAGTTGCCTTTGCAGTGATAACAGCCTCCATATTTCTGGGAAGGCTTTCCACAAATTTCTGGAGCGTTTCTGTGGGATTTTTTTCCCACTCGTCCAGTAGAGCATTTGTGAGGTCAGGCACTGATGTTGAATGAGAAGGCCTGGCTCTCAATCTCCATTCCAGTTCATCAAAAAGGTGTTGGAGGGGGTTGAGATGAGGTCTTTATGGGGGCCAGTCAAGTTCTTCCACACCAGAATCATCCAATTATGTCTTTATGGTTCTTGCTTTGTGCACTGGGGCACAATCATACTGGGACAGGAAGGGGCCTTCCCAAACTGGTACCGCAAGGTTTGAAGTAAACGATTGTGTAGTGGAACACTGTGTATGTTAAAAAAAAACAAACACATTAGTTACAATGTATTGAAAGCCACTCACAATATAGCAATGCATAGAGACCAGCTCATATGCTAAAAACACTTGCTTAAAAAAAGAATCAGTAAGCTGTTTGGTTAGCATCCTCCCCTTACTGAAGGCGCTCTTCCAGGCGGTAAATCTGCATTAGTGTCTAAAACTCATAAGGGTCTGAGCAAAAATAAATCTCTCCAAACAGGACAGGACCTACAGCAGTTTTGTAGTAAACACTGGATTTGTTCTTTGCAAAATCCTTTGCATTTCATTGGTCACTGTGCTAACTTCCTCAGGGAAATGTTAATTAATAATGCACAAATACTAGTAAACACTTATATACCTACTTCTGACACCTCGTGTCCAATCCAGTGCAAAATACCAATCAGCTGATTCTCTATTTTCACGTGATATCAAATCAGAAACCACTTTGCATACACATTACAGTATAATATTGTATTTTAAACATGCACAGTGTTGCACTATGGCTTTTTTTCTCCATCGATGTCCATAGACGGACATCTGTAGTGAGTGAGTCTACAGAGGACAGCTATGCTACGAGCTTTAACCAGTGGTATCTCCAGCAATCATATTTAGGGGGTGGCAGATGGGGGGACAGGGACAAAAGTAGGGGGAAGATATATATATATCTATATATACATACATACATACACACAAATATTTACAAAACATTTGTAAATTTACTTCTGTGAAATATGCAACCAAGTCATATGGACTTGCTCCAGCTCCCAGATTGGAAGTACAGGACTTGTCCTGGCAACCAGATTGCACCAATAGGATTTACCCCAGCACCCAGATTACACACAGGATTAACCCGACAGCAAAACTACCCACAGGATTTGCCCCACCAGTCAGATTACACACAGACAAAAGATTTGCCCAGATTGCATACACAGGGTTTACCCACCACCTAGATTGCCCCCTTAGGGGCCTCCTCTCAGAGTCTAAGGTCTCCTTTCAGTCTGGCTCAAGAGCACCCTTTATTCATTCTCTTTATTCTTTAGGCCCAAAACATTAACAGTAATGGAATGACTGTCAAAATACACATACATAATACACCCATAAACACACACCTTCCCATACACACCCACACACATTCACGCTTGCCCTCATAATTTCCCCCCATGTCATTAACTCTCATCTTTCTCATTATCTGTAAAGGGTTTTTCACAGTAAGAACAATAAAAATATGGAACTCTGTGCCCTAGGATGTTGTATTATCTAACTCTGTGGATGTTTTTAAGAAAGGTCTGGATGCTTTTCTGGTTAAGCATAACATAAAGGGCTATAACTGTTAAAAGGACAGTCGTATTAGCAAATTGATCCAAGGAGGATCCAAAATTGGTAATTGCCCCAAGTAGGGTTTTTTTTTTTTTTTTGCCTTTTTTTGCATCAACTTAGACCTAGGCATGGGTGAAAGGTTGAACTTGATAGACTGAAGTACCGTATTGGCTCAAATATAGGCCGCACTTTTTTCCCCCACTTTAAGTCTTTAAAGTGGGGGTGCGTCCTATATTCGGGGTCTAGCGCCCGACGCTCGGGACATGCAGTTCCGGGCGCCGGGCAGGCAGCAGGGTTAGGATACAGATCCCCGCACGGGGGGAGTGCTGGCACGGGAGATTGTCTAAGCGCATCGTGCAGACGTTCACCGGCAGTGGTGAACGTCCGCACGATGCGTTTTACCTCTGCCCCCAAGACTTACCAGAGCAGACTCCCGGGTGTCTTGCGGGGCTGGCGGGGGACACCTACGCGTATACAGCTTCCGGTGCTGGCACATCCGCTGAGTCCCGGCACCGGAAGTTGTATACGCGTATTGCGTAGATGTCCCCCGCCGGCCCCGCAAGACACCCGGGAGTCTGCTCTGGTAAGTCGGGGGGGGGGGCAGAGTGGCAGCATATCTCGGGGGGGAGGAGGAGGAGGATAGTGGCAGCATATCTCGGGGGGGAGGAGGAGGAGGACAGTGGCAGCATATCTCGAGGGGGAGGACAGTGGCAGCATATCTCGGGGGGGACAGTGGCAGCATATCTCGGGGGGACAGAGTGGCAGCATATCTTGGGTGGGGGAGAGCGGCAGCATATCTCAGGGGGGGGGGACAGAGTGGCAGCATGTCTATTAAAAAAAAAATTTCTTTAAAAAAGCACCAAACTTTTAGGGTGCGGCCTATACACGGGGGCGGCCTATATCCGAGCCAATACGGTATTTTTTCAACCTACTATACTATACTATCCCAGTTACATTTATTGTATCCCCAGCCGATGCAACGGCACGCACCTCAGTATGATTTCACAAAAGGGGTGGAGGCTTAAAGGGGGTGTGGTTTAATGGACAGCAGATTTCAAAGCCGGCATTGAGCCTTTGCTCATTGCTCAGTTGTTCTGATTCCTTTAGAGCTGCTGTGCTGAGCTACCTAGTGTTCCCTGCTGTTGTCACCTTTTTTTGTTGACTCTGGATTGTCTGACCTTCCTGCTGCTTCTCTGGTATCTGGACCCTGGCTTTGGACTTCGACTCTGCTGTTTGGTATCCGGATTTTGGCTCCTCTACTCGCTGACCCGTCTTCCGTAACCCTGACCTCAGCCTCCATTCTGACCGCTCTCTATCCTGCATCACGGACTCCTCACCAGTAACTATCCTAACACTCACTTCCTTCTCATCCCACTTACATACATAGTTACATATACATAGTTCATAAGGTTGAAAAAAGACCTAAGTCCATCAAGTTCAACCCTTCTACCTAACCTTCTTATTCTTGATCCAGGAGTATTTTAAACTTATTTTATTCACAGGTAAGCTCGGAATTTTATGCTTACATGTTGTTCTCTCCATACACACATTTCAGTTTGTGTGAAAAAAAATTATTCAATACATGTTTTGTAGCAGACATTGAAATTTTACTATACGTGGGATGAGAGGACATTCCAGGTTAAGGCTGATTGTAAAAATACAGGTTGAAATGATTTCATGTATGGCTTTACTACAAAGGTCAATACATTACTTGATTGTCCTTTATAAAACACTAAATGTACAGACAGCACTTCCAGATTGAAATTACATTGCATGCATGTGAGCAGAAATATGTATCTGCTAGTGTGTCATTCAAGGATAACGGTATGTAATAAAAATATGAAGCATTTCCAGAACATAATAAAGAATGTGAAAAAACAGTTTCTCTTCCTTACTTGTCTTTCACAGGTAAGCTAGGAATTCAAAGCTTGCATATAGTTCATTGCAATAATTTTTACAAACAAAAAACAAGTACTTCACTGAAAGGACACATTGAGCGGAATCCATTCCGCTAAAAATCCTTCCTGAATTCTGTTCTGTTTGCTAACTTTTAAGGAATTCAACATTAAGGAAAGGCAAATGGGGTTCTGTATAAAAACGTCTCACGCGCATGACACACTATATGACTAAAGGTATATGGTCACCCTTCCTAATTATTGGGTTGGGTTCAACCACACCCATTGCTAACATGTGTATAAAGTCAAGCAGAAAGGCAGCCATCTCCATAGGCAAGCATTGGCAGTAGAATGGGTCATACTGAAGAGCTCAGTGACACTGTCATTGGATGCCACCTTTGCCACAATTCAGTTTACTCATAGAGTAACAACAGTTAAGCCAAAAAGCGGAAGACCACACACACTCAAAGAGTTGGGCCGCTGAGTGCTGAAGCACATAGCAAGTAAACATTACCTGGACTCTTTTGCATCACTTACTACAGTTCCAAACTGCCTCTTGAATTTTGAGTTATGTTAGATCATTTTTTGGATGTGTGATACCTTTTATGTGTAACATGTTTATGTCAGTAAAGTTTATGTCAAAGTAAGGGCAGAAAGTATCTTTGAAAATGCAAATGTTTATGCACAAATGGACTGCTATCCTAATCTATTAAATTCATATGGTGATTGAACTAAAGGTTGGTCAGCCATGCGGTGGCACAAGACAAGCTGGAGCCGTGCTGAACCTGATCACATGTATCACCAAGTCCCTTCCTGTGTACCCACTCCTGTAGGTTAAAGGACCTCTAGTGTCAGTTCCAACTCACTTCTTACAGTGAGTCACACAAACAAGTATCTGGCTTAAGTTATCCAGATCTCATCTGCTGGCCAAGGCTGACACAGAATAGTTTTGAAGCATTTCAAAATGGTTAGGCAGTTTAAGTGGAGCCGGCATTTAATCATGTATCTTTACATTTTATTTCCTACAGCACTTATTGTAAAATGAGATTGGACCTTCGTAGAAACTTTTAAAGAAATATTTGGGACAAATATGTTGCAGTGGAGAAAATAGGTAATAACGTTGAATACAAGTTTAATTTTTATGACCAAATTTTTTCTTATATAACTATTACTAGACTTGTGCATTCATATTCAGGCGAACATGAAAATGAACACGAAGGGTGCATATTCGCTGTTCAGCCCGAATACTGATGAAATTAACATGAAGGCGGCAAAACATACACAAAGACAAATACACACAACACGAAGAATCTTTGTGTTCGTCTTCGTTAATATCTCTAACTAATCTCCCTGGTCCCTTCCCCTTCTAGCCTACCTTATTTATCCGTAGGTTCGCACGAGGAGTTAGAGGTCCATGCAAGCGACTCTATTGGTTGATGCTAGAGGAGGCCAAGTTTCGTCGTCAGGAGTTAAAGGTCGTTGAGTGCGACTCTAGTGGTCGCCGGCAGTGAGCTCCTCCGGTAGCAACCAATGAAGGAGCTCCCTGCTGGGGACCAATAGAGTTGCTCGTATGGACCTTTAAATCTTGGAGCGGGGAAACCATTCTCCAGGCGGAACTTCGCCGTTAGGGGTTAAAGGTCTGTACGAGTGACTCTATTGGTCGCTGAAGAAAGTTGAGCTACAATATCGAGCTGTGCTTTTGCTTTTTTCCTTTCACTCTCTCTTCCTCCCCTTACTTCCCTCTTAAACATCTTTCTTTTCTTACTTCCTCTTTCTTCTTTCCCACCCCTTCTTTCACTCCCTCTGTCAGGAACCACTTTTTTCACTGCCTGAACCATCGATTTTTTCATACCTGTTGTATAGAACTCTGCTACCACTAGTGGCCACCCTCCGCCCGCTGGAGCACTCAGAACTCAATTACTGGGATCAGGTGTGCCTTGTTACCTGGGTTGAGCCCTAGTCCATACATCCAGCTGAGCCTTGTTATCTGGATTACCCTGCCTTTATGAACCTGCCCTGCCCTTCAGTCAGGGCCTTTGTATTGAAGTCTATGGACCTTCCTGCTGTGGCTCTGCACCTGTACTGTTCCTGGTTCCCTGCTTTGTGTCCTTCCAAGTGGACTCCCTGCTTTGTGTCCTTCCAAGTGGACTCCCTGCTTTGTGTCCTTCCAAGTGGACTCCCTGCTTTGTGTCCTTCCAAGTGGACTCCCTGCTTTGTGTCCTTCCAAGTGGACTCCCTGCTTTGTGTCCTTCCAAGTGGACTCCCTGCTTTGTGTCCTTCCAAGTGGACTCCCTGCTTTGTGTCCTTCCAAGCGGGCTGTGTGCCTTTCGTGTCCTTCCAAGCGGGCTGTGTGCCTTTCGTGTCCTTTCAAGCGGGCTGTGTGCCTTTTGTGCCCTTCCAAGCGGGCTCCCTGCCAAAAGACTTATTACCGGTATTTATTTTGCCATACGTCCGGTTACTTGCTTTGACTGTATTACCCTTATTTGCTGGTCCTGTTATATACATAAAATACAAAGGCCATTACAAGGAGTCTGCGGGGTTACTTTCAGCCATCAAAGTGATAGGAGAATGTTTACTTGAACTGTGCAAATCATTAATGCAAATCTGGGACTCCAACTCCAATCACTCTCATGAAGACCATTCACCTACACCTGTTACATACTGAACCCCAAGTATCCCCTGCGCATGGGCTCCTACCCGACCTGAGCGCCCGAGTCCTGACACCGTCTTTCTCTTCTCTTCCTTTGTCTTTCTCTCTTCCTACCTCTATTTATTCTTTTTCTCTCTCTCTCAACCTCTTTCCGCTCTTCTTTTTTATCTCCCCCTGTTTCTCTTTTCGCTCACCTTTTCTTCTATCACTTTTTTTCTTCTAAAGCTTTAGTCTTCACCTGTAATCATTTCTTCAGTCTGCTTCATGCAGTTATATTTAAGCCTCATAAACTGACTTAATGGAATGTTGGCAGTAAATCTATTATAATGACAGATTTTAGCATATTAAAAAATAATTAATATCTGTATCATAAAAGTAAGCTCTAGGGAAAATCACACTGTCTCTGACCCAAATATTAAAATCCAAAAGGTACTATAAATCTAGATTAAATTAACCGTGAGTGCTGCTCAGCATTACAAGCCGCACCGAGACTGAACAGGGAGATTCGCCGCAGGACTGCTGAAAGGTAAGTACAAGGGGGGGGGGGGTAGATAATATGGGGGGGGTAGATAATGGGGGGGGCGGCAGGGACGGAGGGAGAGGAAGGGTAAAACAGGGGGGGGGGGCGGCATTTTAAAATTCGCCCCAGGCGGCATTTTGCCTTGGGCCGGCCCTGCATAGGGTCAATTATGGAAAGCAACGTTGAACTTAATGAACTTGCATCTTTTTTCAACCTAAATTACTGTGTTACTACAGTATGTTATTAAAAGGTCAGTTGCCGGGACAGCACTGGTTGCATGCCTGTGTCTGTTAACACTGATAAAACAGACAGTATGATGTTTTCAAATCTAGAAAGTAAAAGTGCCCACCAAGCTTGATGTGCATTAAGATGTTTGGCATTGCTGATGTATTGAAGGTTATGATCGTAAGTATTGCAAAATGTCCATGATCCCTCTCTGTGTTGAAAATACTTTTCCTCCTCAGTTAGCTAAGTGGTACCAATGTGCATGGGCCCCTCTGAAGCAGTTGGTAGGGTCTCTGGATGAGTGAAACGCAAGGCCAGATGAATAGCGACTCCCTGTAAAGGCAGCACAAGAGCCTCATTATTCCAATTCACCTCTGCAGCTAAGTCTGAAATTCAATGACAGAGACCTGGAAGAGGTGGTAGTTTTTCGGCCTGGCATATCGAACACTTGTCTAAAGACCGTCATAAAAACAAAATTAAATTGTAATTGTTCACTTGACAAAAAATCCACTCCCAATGCAGGGATGCCAAGCCATGGTTCAGTCCAGCTAATAGCATCTCGTGAGCTTTAGCAAACTGATCCATCCAGTGATCCAGGCTTTCAATTCTGGCTTCGTAAGTGGACATTTTCTGGCCTATCTCTGCTGGATTCATAGATGGCTGTTTGTACTGTAACGATTGTAGTAGGCTGGAATAATGGTGCAGAGATAGGGTAGCCGGAGGATTTGGAATCCGCAGACTGAGCAGGGGTCACCACAAGATCCCAGTCAGAATGCAGAAGCATAGTCACAAAACTAGCTGGGTCAAACCAGGAATCAATGTCGTCAAGCCAAATCAAGAACAAGAGACTGGCCCAGGAAAAGCCGGGTCAAGGAACTAATTCGCTATATTCACTAGAACAACACAGGAATATTACAACAACAAAGGGCAGAGTGATACAGGAGGCCCAGCTTTAAAGTAGGAAATCCTAGACTGAAAACAAGGATACAAAAGGTATGTCAGGGGTCAGTGCGATCATGTGGTTGAGCACTGCAAGGTATGTCCAGAAACAGGTGTAAATTAGATTGAGTTAAATTTAAAGAATAACTGAGTTGGACTTTAGTCCATCTCAATGGGAGTTCTCAAATATTTTAGCCACTTTGCATGCACATGCAGCTTAGTGAATAGACCCCAATGTCTCCAAGGGCCATCTACATGTTACACTGTTAAGTAAAGAAGTCAATGTTTTCCATGAATGTCACGTCATATGATCTCCAGTATTTCCAATAATTCAAGTGTAGCTAATTCCACCGACAACATTTCTCCTATCAGCACCAATTATCCTATCATTTGTGTTTGTAACAACCTGCTCTTATGTTCTCACACATTTTTACGCGTGTAAAGACATGTGAACCATGCGTGTACTGCCATCACTTTCTTATTATGCATACCTTTTTTTTCATATCTTGCTTCTGTTGCTTACTTGTATAGTATTCTTCTTATTCAATGTCTGCAGTACCCTCATGTTAATTTCCTTTCTCACTTCATGCGTCATCCATCCTTGTCTATTGTTCTTTTTCCTCTGTTTCCTTTTTAGAGGAATTTGCTTACTGGCCATTAACCCTTACAATTCTGTAGCTGATGATTATGCATTGTACTAAATTTCTATAGGTCCCACTGCAAGTAAGTGCAGATTTTTTTGAAAATGATCTTAAATTTTTTTTGTTAATTTATACATTTTTTTTTGTTTAAGTAGCATCTGATGCCTGGAATTGTCCAAAATTGTATAACCTATAAGGAATGACTGAGTTAAAGATTGGCTGGGGGAAATGCAATTGTGTTTAAAATAACAGGCACCCTTATATCATGAGGCAAATCTAAGTACGTAAGCGGCAGGAATCCTAAACTGACACTTTTATAACAGATTGTAAACTATTTAATGTATCATAGGGTGTAAAATAAGATTCTCAATCATGTCCTAAAGGAATTGCAATGTTTTGTTCTCACAAAGATACTGCTCCTGCAATATCTATCTATGGTTGATGGACAATGGATGAAGGAGCCAAAAAGACATTTGAACCTTGGGCAGATGTTTGTTCCTTTCGCCCGGCAGAAAAGATATATACCAAGTGCACAACAGCAAATCTACTACATACAATATCAATCCCTCCATATGGCATAGCAAGGACATTCTTCAATTCATAATCCAATTTGTAATTTCCCTTAGTATACAATCGTTTTCCAAAAGCTGGCCTAATCAATGGCCAATGTCTATAACTTGGGCTAATGTTTTTCCAGCATAGAAACATTGTTCTTAAAGGTGTTGTCCCACCTACTCTGGGGAATTTAACACTTGTGACTACACTCCATCAGCAACGACCCAGTTATCCATCACCAACCTGGGCAGAATCATCGACCAGCATGGCCCAGGACCAAGGACTCTGGAGATCTGTAGTTGGTGGCCCATACCCTTGCAAGGGTGACGGGCATAAGTAAAGTAAATAGACTAAACATGATGTTAGACACATTGTTTCTAGAACTAGTGAATGCCCAAAACCTTTCTAGAAATAATGATTTCTTCTTTTAATTCTTTGCCTTATTCATACCTTTTGCTGGGAAGATTTTTCATGTGATACAAACCATGATGTGATAAGATTAATTATATGTGTATATATATTTGTATTGCCATTTTAATTTATGTTTAATTTATACAACCTTTGTGTTTTTTCCCAACGACTGAAGTCTTGCATTTCTCTGAAGAATCAACATTTGCTTTTCTTTAATCTCCGTCCTACTTACCGCTTTTCCAACACCTGAAAAAGCTCAGACAGGCATTTGCTTATATCAAGGTCCACTGTGTTTGTTTGTTTTTTCACAATTCTCCCAAGGAGATTTTAGTTGTCCTGACTAAGCTGTGCCCTTTATCTGGGAATGATTTCCTGATTTTTATGCAAAATTCAGTACGTAGCAAATTCACTTACAATAAGGTTGTTTGGTATGAAGGATTCAAAACGTATTTGGTACAGCACAGAATACTCTATTCTGACCTATATAGGTCTATAAAGACCTATATTTAACTATGCATTTGAGATAGAGATAGATGGAGGTAGTTATGTGTCGTTCCATTTGAGTGTTTGTATGTATATATATATAAATATACATCAGATTTACAAATAAAGACATTCTAATTCACATTTTAAAACGTGGTCTGATCACCATAGAAACCAGTGCAATGCTCCTTTAATCGTTTGCTCAAGTAATAAAAGCTTTATCCAGATCCGTAAATGATTTCATAGTTTGCATTGCAGACCTCTTTATAGCTAAAAAGGCTATAATTTATTGTTGCTAATCTCTGGGATTTTAAATGTCCTTTCTCAGACTCCTGCATTTAATATTTTTAATTTTCCAATGATAATACCAAAGGGAAGAGTAAAGGAAGGGTGTGGAAATACATAAATAAATATTGAACCATATGTGTTTTACACACCCAAAATAAATGTGTTAACAGCTGCACATTTCTTGCCAGAATTTAGGAGATCTCCTTGCCTTACTTGCTCGGAGTGTATGAGGTTTTGTCTTTAACGGAAGGAATTGTGACCTGTTGACAAAGAATTTATTGGCACATTAATTAAAAATTAAAATGCATGAATCAGTATAATCCCCAGTGGCACCAAGACTTCAACACATTGAAATGCTATTTCACAAAATAGAAATGATATTTGTTAGAGATTGTCTGAGCTCAGAAGAAGCATGTTTCGATATTATATTACTTTTGTTATAACTTAAGTTTTTTTTTAAAAAAATAAATTGGCACAGAATTTAAGGAACAACAAATTAGAAAATGTTCCTTGTTTGTGTTGATTAAGAAATCTAACATCCACTTTATATCATTTATGTGTACAAACACAGACGGGAAATAACATCTGGTTTCTATGAATGGAATTGTTGGCTTTCATGAACTAGAAGGATTATTTTTGGCGAAGTATAATATATATTTTACCCCATGCAGTTTTTCATAACTTCTTAATATTACTTTGCCTTTATGGTTTTGAAAGAACAGAAATTAGAAAAAAGTTTAAAGTTTGAGTAAATCAAAAAGAGAGAATGTTTGAAAACAAATCTTGTGGTGCATTTCATTTTTATTTTTTTTTTAAGAAAATCAAAGAAAAGAATAGAACTATTTTTTGTTTTCACAAAATGAACTACAAGCCCATATATTTTGTGATTTAATTATCAACATGTTCACCTTTGATGTCAACCGTGTTGACTTTTAAAGTTCAAAGAAAACTGTGAAAGTCAGCAGTTTTATTCTTTTGACACAGGGGACAAAAGCCTGTAATATTGTATTTAATGTTGTTTTCCTTTGAAGGTTTGGGTGGTTGGGGGTTCCAGAAGATCCCTCCTCATCGGCCATCAACATTTGCAAACTTCTATATTGCCTTTGGCATGGATCACTCTATCTGCACTCTGCAGCTGTGTCTATAAGTCTGAGGGCTAGGATAAGATTTAATATCCTAATTATTACACGCCAAACATGGAGAACAACTAATGTAGAGACCTCTTCCTTCCTACCAAGGACTACCAGGGAGAAGTCTACCTCCTTTAAGGACCTTGGATGAAGGTTGGCTTGACGGGTAGAACTTCTCCTTGGGTTGCTCTGAAGCTTTTTTGTATTGTGTTTGCAATGGAAACATATCCACCAAGAGTAAAATGATTTAAGGCTACATTTATACCCTGATTCAATATTTTCTCTGCCTCTTTTATTGGATTTCTATGCATCCCCTTTCTTTTAATGTGTTTAAAACTAGACTGGTTAGTCCACACTCACCATGTTGCTTGACAAATATGTCTTGGGCTGTTTTATTACAGGACTGTGGCCACATGTTGAATTCTGCCAGTGCATTACCTGAGCTAGATAAGAAAAATCTAAATTTTCTTTCCATAAAAACTCCTGGGTATCATAAATGTGGGAGATGCAAACTATGTAGAACATGCAGCCTACAAGAGAAAAAAAGCTTGGTTTTTAAGTGTACAAACACGGGGAGAGAGTATAAAATTAAACATTTTATCAACTGCAATACCACCAATGTGATATATATGTTGGAATGTCAATGTGGAGCTCAGTATATAGGGCGAACCTCTAGAAAACTAAAAATTAGGGCTCTTGAGCACATAAGAGGCATCAGGAATAATAACCCCAAACATAGTGTGCCTAGACATGCAAATAACTGTAAAGATTTCTCTTTTGAGAATTTTAAAATTATAGGGATAGATATTGTTACCCCACATTGGCGTGGAGGAAATATTAAAGAAATGCTGGCCAAACGAGAGACTGAATGGATCTACAAGTTCCAGACACACAAAAAAGGGGGACTAAATATGGAACTTGACATTTTAGCTTTTATGGATTAGTTTATCACCCATTGTACCATAGCCCCACTCTCAGCTTTGGTTTTTTAAATAGGCCTATATACGGATTTCATCATATATTTTTATCTTTTAATTATTATATTCAATTGAGTTATAGCTTTTCATACTTAGCTTATATCTTTTATTTTATTAATATTTGTAACATATATTTTAACATGTCTATTTTAACATATTAGTCCTGTTTATATATAAATTCACATTACATTACATTTATAGAGTCACTTCCTTTATCGATTTTATACATATGAATAATGAATTACTTCATGAATATTTTGAATAAAATACAATTATATTTATTATATATATATTTTTTTAAATTAGTCTATTCTGTGTATCTATTTACACCATTTATTTATAATAATAATATAATAATAGAATAGACCTTTTATTATTATTCTAATCTCCAAAATATTTTATTTCCTCAATCTCCTCTATGATATTAATATATTTTTCATTATTATCTTTATTATTCTTTTATTATTTTCATTACTCTAACTTTCACAAACATTTTTCCTATTTTTATTATGTCAAGCACATTATCACTTTTGATTATGTATGTTTATTGCCTATATTAGCAGATGAACATACTTCCTTTATATTAACACACAGTTAGATTTCAGACATTCCTTCACTTTTTTTACATAAATTATTAATCATTTTTTTAGACTAGTAGATGAACACATTTCATCTATATAAACACATAGATTTTTTCCAATTCACTTCATTAAAAGTTACACGACACATTTAATCATTATTTCGTTTATTAACACAACACCTTTATAATTAATCATTTTTTTAAAAAACATATTGGGTAAATTACTTCTATAAACCATTATATATACATATATATTTGATATTAATAATGATCTAAATTATATACATAGATACTCGTGACATTCAGAAAGGGTGATAATGCATTCGGGTGGATTGGTTTTCTTCCGTTCATCCCTCGTTGTTCAAGTGTAGAGGTCAATCGTTTTTACTTACCTGGCAAACTACTCCTAATCGCATGTATCCTTTTACCCCCATATATTGGGAGAATCGCGTCACGATCTCCCTAAAACGCAAGCGGAACATTTAGTTTTCTCTTCAACACCATATTTGGAGATCCAGAGAGACAAGAGGCGCGGCGGATTTCAAAGAAAAGAAACGAACAGTACGTGATGACACACACAACGGAATAAAACGTGATGACGCACACGGAAATACATGAAACGCGGTAGTCTCTAAAGAAGAAAAATGGATAGTACGGGATGCACGCATGACACGCAACAAGACGCGATGACATACACAATACGCGACACAACTACTGGACGGGAGATGGGCGGCGTGGGATGACGTTGTATATGGATACACTTATAAAAACAACATAGAAACATAGGAAAACCACTTACCTGGCTGAATAAACTTCTACTGAAGAAGCCAAGTCGGCGAAACGCGTTTGGAAGAATTCGGAAGGACTTACCTGAACTTTGTCTTTTATGCCACAATCGGTGGTTCTTTTACATACACACTTTATGCACTTTGGGTGCATGGACTTGATGTAAGTGCTTTTTGCTGGCTATATTGATCCTTTGCCTATATATTGCACTTTGCTTATATACTGCACTTTCTAGTTCAATTTAGACTCATATTTATTATTAAAGATATCATTATATTTCACTTTAGTTGTCTTTTCCCGTATATGGTTCTGCGCCCCATATTTCTTTTTGTTTGCCTAAAACATATATCTATCAGTTTATTTTAATGTGCAATTGATCTTAATCCATTCAGGCTAACATGCCTTTAAGTAAGTGTGATTTTAAAATTCTGCTTATTGTATCTCACTCTGTTGAACCCTTTTCCATGGTAACCGGTTAATGAGCTCAAAAAGGTTCTTAAGTATTGTAAGTCAGCTATTACTATTTGCTTCTATTCATTTGCTTTAATTCCAATCCTCATTTATACGATGGGCTTTTATGAGGCCACTAGCAAGTCAAGGAGCCTTTTTACTGCCTCTGCTGTGAGGATCAGAAATGGGTTCCAGCCTTGGCTGAAAAATCTAACATCTTCAAGGAGTGCTACATTCTGCTGCCTGTGAATGTCTTGCAAATAAAAAAAGATTATTAATACTCTCGTTTGTAGACATGTTAGAAAATATTATTTATTTGCTAACTATGGCAACATTACATCATGTACCAATTTTTGACCCAAATACAGATGTCCTACTTCTACGGAAAATGAAAATACATGCACTTTGCAAGGCAAATGCGCTTAAATGGATCTTGTATTGCCCTGACATACTCCAAAATTAAAAAAAAGTATTAAGTGTATTGTCTAAAGGGCAAGGCTAGCCCTCCCACAGCGGAAAGTTTCTAGGGTTGCTTAGTAAGTCAGATCGGAAGTCATGGATATACTGAGCCGAGAAGTGCTTAGCATTTCCATTATTTTGACAACTGGGTTAATTCAATGGAGCATGCTGAGTTAGGGTCTTTACGCAAAAGCAGCAAGAAGCAACTTTATGTCCAGTAATTACCCCTTTAGTATTTGTGGTACACATGTGTGAATATATAAAAAAAAAATATGCATGCATTTAGTTTAATTAACTAATCATAGTGTGTGGACTTCTCTCATGATGAATTTGCTCATTGTAAGAAAATTATTTTGTAGTTTCTTTGCTAATGTTGATTATATCTAAAGTTGAAGAAAATACAATTTAGTTATTCTTTAATTTATAGAAGAAATAGAGCATTAAAAAAATAGAAAATCTATTCTTTAATGTATCACGCTAGAAAAGTGAATGAACCCATCACTGGAGTATTGCCAATTTCATGGGCCCGAATTCCCATACACCACCTAAATAAAAACACAGGCTGGTAAAAATTGGCCATAGTTTTAATACGTACGGCAAAAAGATCCACTAAGAAATTGTTAACATGATATAGTAATTGTCAAAATTGCAACCAAACATATTACAGTACATACATTCCCCCTTTTATTTCCAATTACCCACTGGCAATGACACCCCACTTCCCAAATATATAACACCACAATAACCCCAACAAAATAACCAACCAGGAAAGAGCATACCAAGAAGCACCTTTCCCACACCAGGTTCTAACCCATGGACCAGCTTGAAGCCACCATAAGCCAAAAACACTCTATTTGTTATTAAAAAAACATTCCACCCCCTCCTTACACTGACCAGCCTCATCACTGTGACACTGACGAGAAAAAAGTGACCGTTACAAAATGGAGGGACCTATAGTGCCCTACAGGAAAAAAAAGTTTGACTAGTATAAATTAATTCACATGTAAACTATTTTTTCATAGTTAATAAAATCTATGCACATCTGCCCCCAGGCTTGCTACTCTGCCCCCCAAATATGCCTTATACCCTCCTATATGCCACTCTGCCTCCCTGATATGCCACTCTGCCCCCTAATATGCCTTATACCCCCTATATGCCACTCTGCCCTCCAGATATGCTTTATTCCCCCCCTGATATTCTACTCTGCCCCCGATATATACCTTATACTCCCCATATGCCACTTTACCCCCCTGTATGCCATTCTGTCACCCCTGATATGCCTTATACCCCCTATTTGTCAATCTTCCCCCTGATATGCCTTATACCCCCTATATGCCCCCCCTTTCCCGACTTACCGATGTATCTCTAGACTTGCCTCCAGTGCTCCAGACTCTCTGGTGTCAAGTGGGGGCAGCTAGTGAATGTCTGCGTGATGTGCACAGACAACCTCCGCTGCTACCCAGGACTTCCCTTGGGGCTTCTACGACTGAGCACCGGAACGTCGTAGACGGCAGCAATGGAGGTTGTCTGCACGCATTGCACAGAAGTCCACCCGGTGCCAGAGAAGAGGATCCAGGTCCCCTGCAGCGCTGCGGGGGATCAGGATCTTAGTCTTGTAGTCAGACCTCTATTTGAGGTCGCATTATAAAACGACCTGGAATATAAAACGAGGGGTATCTGAAAAAAACTTGTCTTGTAATCGAGCAAATACGGTAGTTTAATTTACCATAAAAGATCACTATCATTCAAAAAAAATATATAAAATATATATATATATATATATATATATGTTTGGTTTTTTTTTCTCCAAAAGATGCATTATTTGAATTGATCTCCTATTATAAAAGAAACAGCTGCTTGTTAATATAACCATAACCCATATTTTAATGATTCTAAGAGAATGAATTATGTGTTTGAACTGAAATTCCCAAAACATTTTAATTTACAGATATGTCGTAAATGCTCTTACTTCCAAGGTCAGTAGAAAATCATGCAGATATAGGTACATAAGCCATCTTGTCATTCTATTAGGTAAAGTAAAGTTTACTCACTTAGTCATGACCTATGTGAAACATTTCAGCTTATCATGATGGAGGGCCAACAGTGGGTAGATTTTAAACAGAAAGGCCAAAGTTCAGGACCTGACTAAGCTTTGAGCAAATGCACAGTTGGACAGTGGCCTTCAGCATCTTTCTTTAGAGTGCGGCTGCACACTGTAAAAGTGTAGCGTGCTTCCACACAGGCCACAGGCCTTACATGGTGCCCCGTTGGATGGGAGTATTGAAACAAATTGAGTCTCCTCTCAGTCATGTCTCCTCTGTCTGTCGTCCAGTGGCACTCCCCTAACTCTCTTGAGTCTGAGTGCCAGGAGGTTCTGACTTCCGCATGTCCCCCAACCAGCGTCTCTGGCAGAGCCTCAGAGGAGGCACCCTCTGGGGTGTTATACCCTTTGCGGTCGTACACACCAAAGCTCAGCCCTGGCCAGAGTTGGCCCTTCATAATTTATTTAGTAAATTATTAAATAGAGAATATCTACATCTATTCAGGGATTAGTGAATAAAGCCCTAAGATTTACATGAACAAGTGCCCTCTTTAAATCCCCTGAATTTAAGAAAATATATTGTATATATTGAAAACGTTCCACAGGCAAGCCATCCCTATTTGCCATCGATGCAGTAGCTACCGTAAAGTAGAGAGGATTTCTCTGCTAAGCTCATCACGTTTTAGATGGAATTGAAATCTATCAATTTGCGAGCAGAAATGGGAAAACTTGTTTAGCAGTTTTTGTTTGCACACAGTCTACTACTTCAGTAAACCTGAAATTTGTAGAATGATTCATCTATTTTGACCAAAGAGAAAATAGAAAAGTAATCTTATGATGTAAGGTACAATCATCCTTTATTGAGTTTGGACAAGCAAAACATGACAGCTTCTTTAATGTTTTTTTGATATTCACCAACTTTTCCACAAACCAAATCGCAATTGGAAGGACTTCCTTCTCATATGATGGAATATCTATGAATTCATTGACCGTGTAGTAGGTTCACAAAATTAATGAATATTAGTAACTGTTTAAAATGTGCATGTTTTGAAACTGGGCAATGGAAATTGAAAGCAATCTGTTAAGGAAAAATACATTTGGTTGCTACGTCATAAATAGTAAATATGAATAATCATAGAGGTTTGCTAAGTACTGACAAATCAGCATTAATAGGCCAACAAAAAAAAATATTGCAAGAATTGTCGTTCGTTCTTCAGAACAAGTGATACTATACACTCGTACGTAGTTTTTTATATTACAAAGTACATGAGTAATTGGACAGTGAGATTAGTTCCAACTTATTAATATTCTTATTAACTGCACCTGCAACACCACATGATATGCAGACTCATGACTTAATCATCAAAATTAAAATGTCATAGGTGAAAAGCCGTGTTCAGCAGATCGTATTGCCGTAAGCACAGAAACACAGAAAAGTTACAGAACGGGTGGAACGTATCCCATTCAACATATTTTTTAATTAAATGAATCATTAACATATGTATTGATATATACATATATATATATATATATATATATATACACACACACACACACACGCGCGCAAACACAACACTGCTTGACACTGCCTCTGCTGTTTTGAACACTGGCTTGTCATTCATATTCATTGATCTCCATTCACAAACACAGCATTACGTTTCACGCATCAGAAGTTTGTTATTATGGTTACATGGACCTATTCTAGAGGTGATAGAATATCATCACAGAGCAGAACCGCCTGGTACAGAGTAATAACATGTTCAGCCCCCCTGGGCTGCTTTTAATGCTACAGGACATGTATTTTAGTTGTATATTTAAGTGTGTTACTCGCAATGCCGCGTATAACCACCGGGCTGTTTACAGTAACAAGGATTTAAGGCAGGGTTTACATGATTATATATAAATAATTTTATATAGCACCATCAAATTCCATAGCGCTGTACAAAGGGCAGACAGTATATAACAGGTAGTATATATAACATAACAATTTGGGAATATGGGAGGAAGGGTGTTAACGTGTAAGGTTGTAGGCGTCCTTAAAGAAGTGAGTCTTGAGGGATTTTATGAAGAACCGAAGGCAGGGGGAAAGATGGATAGGCCAGGGAAGGGCATTCCAGAGTATAGGGGCATCTGCAACGGCAACCCGATGTGCGAGGCTATGCGACAGAGGTGTCATTGCACATGGCCGCAAATACCTGCAAGGTACACGTGAAGAGCAAAAAACGGGTTACAATTTCTCTCACACGAATAAGCAATTCCATAAATAGTGAGGATTTACTGTACACTAAAAGGTTTTACTTAAACCGATGCATGTCTGTTTAAGGAGCACCCATGTATTTGGTACAATAGGACTAGGCTTTCAAGTTATTCTCATGTCCATACTGGCATAAGTGTATTTTATTTTACTTGTCGTGCTCCGTGCAATGGGGCATTTGGCACGTTTGGCCCACCATAACCACGCAGAACTGTTGCTTAATTACTGTTGAGGATTCACATTGCATAATCTAGTGCAGTTTTTATCCATGCTCATCAATGTCTTACCTTATTTTTTACTCAGAAGTTCTGTCTAAACTGCAGATACATACAGGTTAGGACGTTACATACATAGTTTGTATGACTGAGTGTGTGTCTCAGTCATAGGCCTCCTCCAAGGGTTAGCCAAGGGGTGCCCAATATACCAAAGTGAGGAATAAATCTATTAAGTTTAATATTCTTTTTTTTTTTTATTAATTGGATTTATTACTCACATTAAATGTGTATTTTGGATACCGTGTAGACTTTTACATTTATTATTTATAGGAAACAACCCAGAATGAAAAATCTATTTCTTTTATGTAATGAATTAAATTTTTAAGTAAACAATTACAAATTATGTTTTGATTTTTGAATCATTATCCAGTTTATGTTTTGAAATTAATGTAGGGGGTATTTTTTGGATTGATTAGTGACTTGTAATATACTTAGCATTCAAAGACTCTTTGAAGATGGAATGCTCAGCTCGCGCACTTCTAACCCTATGTTACACTATGTTTTGCAATAAAACATGCAAATGAAGGAGTTCATGTAATCATGAGTAAGGAATGAAAACATGACATACCTTGTGTCTTTGTATGCGTCTCAACCCTAGACATGTCCACATTCGCATAAGTATATATTTTTTTCTTCATATAATAGGAATAAATTGAGAATCATAGATATGTTGCATTAGGCTGGCCTTTATTGGTATAGTTTCTATCCTATATGCTGATTTTGTCACTTGATTTTGTTTTGCTTACTCATACATTTGTGGCTTAATATCTGTGCAAAAAAACATTGAAATCTACTGCTAACTTTTAAGATTTCCATATTATTTATTCTTTCAAAAAAGGAATTTTAATAATTTCAGTTTCAGTTTGTCTTCAAGGGTTTTTTTTATGAACGTGGCCTTTATAATAAATTCTTAGCTTTTAAAAAGGGTCTCCAACTCCCATTGCATATTTGTGTTTCTTAAATAGCTTTAATGGTATAGTGGTGTGGAACATATTGTGGTCGTTTGAGGTTTTTTAAATATTTAAACACAATATATTGCATATGCTTCAAGGCTTAAACCATCTGAGGTGTATAATAAACTCTTCTTTTTTTTATGGGTCTGAGAAAGTGGATATGGATGGCAAATCTAAACTGTCTACAAGTAGTAAGTTCTAATTGCCTTTATAGGGTTAAAAAATCATATATGTGCACTAACAGATAAAGCAGCAGGGTGGGTTTTAGCACTGACAGGCAACATTTTATTTGTTTTTGGAGTGGAAAGTTCCTTTCTGTTTTAGGGCAGAAAAGAAATTCTGTCTCCCAGGGTGTGGAGCTAGCAAGGTGAGAATGAAATCTTGACAGTGGTGGTGGAAAAAATTTCAAGCTGTCTGTATCTTTGTTATCCAACAGAGCAAGCTCAGATTATAACGCTCTCCGTCGGCAGCAACCATCAAAATTAAGAACATGAGTCATGAGCCACTGGATATGGGAACAACTCTTAAAAACATAGTGAACCATATAAAAGCAGTCTTAAAAATATTTAATAACTAACCTCTTATTTAATATGTGGGCGTATAACATATGGGTTGTGGTGATAGCATGCAAATTCTAGCCTTACATAGTGATGGGAATGCATATTCTGGCTTGCTAGCTCAAATAAACAATTTCATGGACACTTTGTAAGTAGGGTTGATATGCGAGAAGCATACTGAAGTATGCTCCCTGTATACAGTAGAGATGGGAAAGGACAGAGGTACTCCAACAACTCCTTTCAAAAAATATCAACACCTACTTACATGCAGTAACACGGACCCCAATATGAACTCCAAAATGCATTTAACATGCAAATAGGGCTGGAGCGCTCCTTTAAAGAAGAGAAATTATTTTAACTTTACATGATACTTTATTTGGTGAGACTTCTAAAGCTCAACAATGAGTTGTAAGTATGGAATACAACCCCAGCTTTTTGCATACAGTGCCCAAAATATTCTTCTTAAAATAAATAACTATAAACATGAACTTCTGTGTTGGATTCCAAAAAGTGGGAAAATAAATACTGATTTTATTTTGTAATATTATTGCAAGTAACACAATTGCAAAAGAGTACTTGAAGATCCTAGTCTAATGCATAAATAGACTATTAGTCAAATCCTATTAGTATAAGAGAATAATTCTAAATAGTTGCTGTGATTTGTGAGTAGAATGTTTCTGGTTAAGCAATGGGCATTAAAAATGTATAAATTATAATTATGCAACATGTGTTAAGAATATAACAGCTGTAATTATGCAATGAGTGTTAAAAATTCATAAACTTTAATTATGCTTTATGTGTTTAGAAGACAAAGTGTAAATAAAATATGCAAAAAAATGGAATCAGTGAAATTCATCTATTGTAATTATGCAATCCATAGTTTTTTTAAGCATATGAACTGTTGACAGGCCAGGTTAAATGCTGTAGAAATAAAAGATAGATAGAGGATTGTTTCTCCGTATTGCACGTATGCTAAATATCAAATCACCTAACATGCAAAAAGCTAAATGTCAAGTGACTAAAATAATAGCACGGTCAATACTCTCAGAGGTTTCTACTTCCTGTCTGTCAGTTACTCTTTGCACAAAAACGGTATATATAAAAATGTGAATAATGTCATTTGAGGTTTGTGGTATTGTAATTTTCAAATGACTCTGACACATTGAAGCCATGACAGTAAATGTTACAATCAAAAGGAATATGTTTTGGGTTTTTTTTACAAACCTTAAGATAAAGTATTTTATTTCATTTGATTGTAATTAATAATAAGCAGTAATAACATGAGCATTGCCATATTGCCTTGTGAGTTTACATTCCCGTCTGAAACATAAAGAAGCCATAGTTGCTTTTTCCCATCTTATAAACTTCTATTCAGGGTTTAAAAGATCACGCGATCACACAAAAACACCACAGGAAATTCTTGAGGGCAAAAACACACCCTGAGATGGAGACCATAATCTCTCTATGCCTCCTGTTGTTTAGTAATATTAAAATCTTTAATTTGTTTAAATCAATGTTTTAATATGATTTAAATCACATGAACAGCCATTAAGCAGGCCGACTTGTAAACAATGATGATAGTAATTGGGTTCTCTGTAACTACAGTTAGTGTGACCTTCATATGATGGCATTACAATGATTTCTATAAAAAATAGTGTGTTTGACAGAAAACAAATATAATTAAACTTGGAGAAAACCACAAGGCAGAGATATTATCAGATCCTTTGCATGCCACAGGTTATAAACTATAGGTCTATAGGAGCTATGCTGAATGGACACCTACCAGCAGCGATGTATTTACATTGGGTATTGCCCTAGCTGGGATGAGATGTCATATGCCAGCACTCTGTTTCTTAAGGACATACAGTGCCAGATCCAGTACACCATGGAGGCTGTGCTGGCTATAGTAAATGGGCTGGTTGGGGAGATCAGAGACCTTCCTTGTAACCAGCGCTTTGAGCATGTGTGTACTGGGAGCCTGATATGCTCATGTTTTCTAGTAGAGGACCTGTTGCTCCTCATGGACCTTCTGTTCTATTCAGCCTAGGCCACTAAATGCCAACCAGCCATCCAGATCCCGTTTTAGCATGACCGTGTACAAAGAAAGGTCCATATTTTGGTGTGGAGGAACTCTAGTAGCCTGCACAGAGCAGGTTTTCAACCCCACTTTACACCTATGGAATTAATGAGAATGTTAATGCAAAGCAGGCCTTCTCGTTCAACATCAGAGCCTGACCTCACAAATGCTGTTTGGCTCAATGGACTCGAATTCCAACAGGCACACTCCAAAATCTTGTGAAAAGGCATCCAAGAAAAATGGAAGCTGTAATGGACGCAATGGGGGGCAAACTTCATATTAATGTCCATGGTATTGGAATGGGATGTCAAACAAGTTCAAATAGATACAATGGTCAGGTGTCCACATACCTTTGGTCACCGTATATAGCAAGAAACCACCGTGTCTGCACAGCGTCGCACGCTGGCTGATAAATCAAATGCTTCTTATGTCTCCTGCACTTTTCTAATATGCAAACATCAAAGTTGCCTTATAAATGTGCAACTGACTCTTTCCTTCTTAAAGGTGTTAAGTACTGGTTTAGCATATCTGAAATGGAAAGCCACAGAATTATGGTACTTGACAGAAACTATTTTCATTCTCTTTGGGGAAATAGGAGACATAATCATATTATATTTATAGAAACATTTTAACATTTCTGGAAACTTGCATGATTATGATTTATAGGTAATTTTGTATACATCCCTGCATGTAGGGCACCACTTTTAAAAAATAGATAATAATCAGAAAACATGCCAAATATCTGAAAAGCACTCTTGTAAGTATCCCTTGTTGTCTTGAGAATATATTAGACAGAATTTCTTTGACAAAAACCTCTTTACAATTCTCTTTTTTAGAACTGCATTATTCAGTGCTGCTGTGATAAATGATATTAGCATAATTGTTTTCCATCAAGATGTGCTCTTTTATTTAATTTCATCATGACATTGCCTTGTTGTAAGCTCGAGTAACAACCACTGATAAATATGCAATAAGAGCACGCTGAAGACATTATGCAGTAAAACTACATAAAGCATTGCTGTCATTTTACAGACGTTTAAGCATAAGGAATATTTCCATGGTGCAGAAATTAAAATATCTTTCATTTGTATCATTATGAAATGCAGAAATGTATGGATTGGTAAGACAATATAGAAATATATTGAAAATAAGTTTTTATATTTGTGGTTGTTGAACAGATCATTTATTTTCCTCAACCATGATGTCCACATGGTCTGTGAATTGTTTATTAAATAGAAAATGTGTCCTACAATAGAAATCTAAGACGGTGTTCAGTGGTAACCTGCCATCTCTTTGTCCATAAGGTTATTGGGGTGTACTTTAAAGGTGTACATAAAGGTAAAAAATTATTTCTAACATCCACCCTTTAAATGATCTTTGTGTTCTCTTTGTTAAATTCTCACTAGACAGAATTTAGATAATTCCGTGGCCAAACCAGGAGAGGAACATTGCTATGAATTACATAGAATACATCTTGAGATATTGCCTAGACCGAAAGATACTTTGACAGATATTGAAAGCAGTTGTGAAATGCGTAGGCTATTAACAATCCAGATTCAAGTATTACCTCGGCTGAGTTAAAGTTATATCTTGAGGCTACAAAATTTAATTTAGGACCTTCAGATGGAAGTAGCTTTTTTTTACCCTGTACAGCAAAGAGACCTACATATTTATAAAGTCGTCCCATCTGAGCTAGCTGGAATAATAAGAAAATAAGGATGTAGGCAGTGACCATGCATTCTTGCATACAGCTTGTTTACCGCAGTCACGTATGAAGTCATTATACATATTCAATTTCCATAAAATATTGTGATTTTTAGGGATTGGGGTAGAAGCAGGTGGTTATTACTTCAGTTTGTTGAACATTTATTATACATTATGTTGCATATAAGTCTATATATGTAGAGTCCCTTGTTTTCAGTGCATCTCATATACTGAAAATGTTGAATCTTCTTTTACAGCGTATCTCACTTGAGCAAACCGATATTGTTTGCACTAGACAATAATAAACCATCATTTACAGAATGCAGGTCAAGTAATGATCAGAGGTTGCTTCGTAATGACTGGTTTCAGCTATTCAGTAAAATCGTTCATTTTTTATATAAGAAAAAGTTACATTGCTGTGCATATCTGTTGGATATACCATCTTTTTGGCATGGCAGTCATTTTCATTGTATTTTTAGTAATGATTTTGCTTACAATAGAATGAGTCTGTTAAGAGTACTACCAGCTATGACAAGCCTACTAAAATATCTCATCTTTTTAATATTGTGGTTCTTGAAAGTCCATGGAAAGCCTCCAATTCCTGGTAGATTAGTCCAGCTTGGACTGAGCGCAGTCAACAGGGTCTGGCTCAGCTCTTCTCAGATCATGTCCCACCAAGGCCATATTATCCATCTTTTATTTCTGCATCTTCTACGTGTATTTATGCTGTAGACTGTGGGGATTCAGAGCACACCTACCGTTCTCCTATTAAGTTCATTCTGCTCCAGTTATAAAACAAGTTATAAATATTAATTAAAAGCCCATTTATTTAGCAGCCACTCGGGAAGAAGGCTACAAGTACCTGCTGGTCAATTTTGTGTTCAAAGTAAATGTGATTTAAAAATTCTCATTTCAGCAGAGCCCTCTTGTTACTGTAATTGTTACGTTATTTACTACCTGTAATGTTCTTTTTTACCTATTATACATCGCTGCAGAATATGATGGCACTATATAAATTAATAAATAATAATAAAAATATTTTTTTTAATTAAACTTATAGACAGTAATTGAAAAGTGCAGGGCAAAGTCCATCAATAGTATTTTCCAGCGCAAAGAAAGCTTTCTCTTTCTCTCCCACCAAAGCCCAAATATAAGAACTGCAGTTCAGATGATTTCAATGATTACAGATAAGTGTCTCTGTGGGTTCCACAAAATTACAGTTGTGACCTTTCGAAAGCCAGAAAAAAATAGGGTTTTTTTTTTTTAGCACAATGTATTACTATTAATGGTTTTGTGGGTTAAAGTTAAGTGCCATAATCATAAACCTAATGGCTGAAAGAAATAAAGTGGACCCAAGTGGATAATATTGTCATCTGAGACACAGAAAATAAAATCTTACATATCCTGTGCTAGAAAGAGGCAGAGATAGTTGGGATGTATGCCGGTTAAAATGTGCAGGAAAAGCAACACCAGGTTATGATGAATTAAAGCACAAACATTTGTGGAAATCATCTGTCTCGTGGATGATGTTAGCTGAACAACTGATTTATATGTAAAATCTCTCTAAACCTTGATTGCAGCAAGGAAACACTGATTTAATTAATATCAATTATTACTATATCAGAGAACAGACATATTTTATCAATGTCTGTACTGATATTGCCTTCACATTGTTCAAAAATATTAAGTGTTGTGGATATTAATTATCTGTAAATGTAATATTTGTTGTACATGATCTGGGGTCATAAATATATATATATATATATATATATATACATCGATCAATTATGACTTTAAAGAGATAGTGGTTAGTTTATTTAATATTTTGATTCTTTTTCCTTATGACACTGTAGAGTTTACTTTGCGATCTTTTGCTGCCGTCATAAGGTCAGCGCCCTGTCCGGTTTGTGTGTGCTAGTGGAACTTGTGCAAGGACTCATAACAAAAGCAAGCAAAAGTCGTTCTTTTACAAAAAAGAAATATATAATATTGATATAATTATTAATATAATAATATTAACTTGGGTTCTTTCCTTTTAAAGGGACGCTCCAATGTCTCATGCCCCACTAACAAAGAATGCGTATTCAAGTACTTTGTAAGTGTTTAAATATGCATTATTCAACCTGTAAAACAATCAAATAAATATAAATCACCTTTTAGGAAAGAGGAAAATGCATACAGGAGGGTTCTGATAAATGTTTTCATGCATTTGTAAGGGAGAACATACTAAAATGTAGATGCCTCACTCATCTATCACATGTATTAAAGTGCATACAATGGCTAGATTGTCCCTCTAAATACTACCTTTTGTTACTTGCTCCATACTTAGCGTCTTCATGACGGTAGAGGCTATTAGAAGTCAATTTAGCCGCTAGTTGCTGTATCCCTGTTTGGAAAATATGATTATCAAATATAAAAACAAAAAAAAATCCATGGTCATATTTAAATGGATAAAATTATTGATTGCTATTAAAATGTTCCCTGAAATCTCTAGTGTCGTACTAAACAGAAAAAATAATATATTATGAGTAGGTTTGGATTCTTGTATGATTCTATTTGAAGTCAGTCTCTGCTTCTGTTGAATATGACGTGCCAAAAAAACAAACACAATCATGTCACCAATAAAAAAAGATTGTTTTTTTTAAGGAAAGGGAGATAGAATGAACAAGGTCATACATTTTTGAACACAATGGCCCACTCATTAGTTAGTTAGTAAGCTAGGGTACATTCTGTACCATTGTCCAATTTTATTGAAATTAGTTTCTTAATGTAAAATAAACAAATGAATCAAAAATATTTTTTTTATCAGGATTGCTATAGTAGGCAATGGTTCAAATAGCGAATACATGTATAGCTTATGTATTATTCATATTTTTTATTTATGTACCCATGACAGCTCATTTGGTCCTTCTTTTGGACCCAAATCCCCAGGTCCCTCTTTCCTCCCTGATGTCCCTATCTAATAAGAGCGTATCACAGTGTTTCACAACCCTAAAAAGTCACATTTATGCGTATGGAAATAGCAGAAATATATTTATGCACTGTACTGCATAAATAAAATATGTTATTATTTTTCTGACATAAACAGCTACGGTATTAATAAAATCACATATAATGTCTGTGTAAAGCCCTTAGTTAGACCTTAAGTATTCTTGGGATTTACATAAAATCCTGAACAAGACAGATAAAACAGATAGGGCCAGGCACATTGCCATCAAATGATCTGCTTCAATGTTTTTAATGATTTATTATTTGGGGTGTTTAGTGTCATTGTGCTATGAAATTAAAATGTTAACATATCTCCCATATGTCCAGATTTACTCTTCATTAATAAATGTAATCATTAACACAAATACCAATACTGCTTTTAATATAAAGTGTAAATGTACTGTTCCTTTAAATCTGATTTTATATGGCGTATGTCTCCAATAGCGTATTTTGAGTGCACTTTACTCTTGATTTCTACAAATAATCACCAGCTGTGCAATAATTGGTGTTAAATTGAAAAAGCAAATTTAAAATATTTAATTTTATTGTTGCATGATATAATGTAATGGTTAAAATTGATTACAGATGTGATACACTTAGGATCCTCTTTTGGTAATTTACAAAGAGAGGGTGTATTATGATGAGAATGTGTTATTAGGCTTTATGGAAACTATGATAAAATAATTTATGCCACACCTTATACATGAGGTTTGACTTAAAAAAATGCTAGATATGTTGATGTACATGATAATCAATTGTGGTAACTTGGTGGGGCTTATTTTGCGGCAAAGTATTAAAATTTGAACAATCAGCAAGAAAAGTCAAAAAGTTGCCATGGTGATTGCACTACATATACTGTTTTGTTCAGAATTGCTTTTTGTTTGAAACCCTCGTTATTTCCTGCCTAATATCTGACAAAAGTCACGAGTAGTAGAGCCTTCATCTAATCTACTAGCATACTTTTAACTTTAATTTTTAACTATAAAAAATGTTTTTTTGCTCAAGAGGTTCCTTTACATTAGAAGTTAGGTGTCAGATTCAACAACACACAATAAATATGGTTTGACTTATACAGCTGACCGCTTCAATGTGGACAAGTAAGTATTTTCACAACTCGGGTGACTCAATTTCCTATACTTCAATGCTTGTTTGCTGGCAACATAAACAAGAGGCCCTTACTTTATATACTGTACAATTGGTCAGGCAAACTCTTGATATATTAGAAAATCTCTTTTCTTATGCTTGATTTATAAAACACTACACAAGTCCTAGGTAATTCCCTTTTTGCCCACTAGGGGTGCCAGGCAAAATAGGACTTGTCCTAGAGCAAGCAGAACCCCAGAAGAGAATTCTCGCTGGTGCCAATCCACCATATGTTTTCATTTTGTTATAGCAATAACCATCAGGTACACTTGAGTATGGCGATAGCAGTGGTGGGACACATAATGTTACATGACCTCTGCTAAGCATCCACTCCCAGAATAAGAAGTAGTGCAGTGCATAACAACCAAAAAACTGTGTAGTCAGGGAATCACCTCTTTATTCCAGTGCTTTCCTGGGTGTCAACCTTTCCCAGGGTTAGGAGCCACAGCAGATGACTTGTCCAACCCTGGGGATAAGATCAGCTGATATGTTTCCATTCATCATATTGAATATGTCATGTGTTCCCGGATGTCTCCTCTTCCGTGACTACTAGGATATTTCTCTTGGTCTGCAGATTGACAGTCCGCCCCTGTTCATATATAATGTGTAAGTGTTGAGCGTAAGAGCATCAAGTTCTTTAATAGTCCGCATTCATGTTACCATGGATTTGGAAAGCCTCATTTATGCAATCCCCAATGTCTTAGACGAAATACAGTGCTAGAATGAAATAGCCTGCACAAACCTCTACGGTAATTTATTCAAACATTTTTTATAAAATGATAGTCATTAGAAATAATAGTCTTAAAAACCACATATTCGTATTTTGTACCATAATAAGGGAGTGCTCAAATATATTTATGCAGGTGGCACCAAGTTGAGATTCCTGGCTGTATATCAAAACAGAGGAGCTTGGAAGAGCACAGCATTCATTTTCCTTGAAGGTTGCATTTTCATTATTATTTTAAACCTTTGCTCCTCTTCACATTCCCTACATCTTAGCAGGGGGATGAGATAGATCCCTATTCAAAAGTCATTAACTGTAATAATTGGCTGGCAGCATACTTATGTCTGCTAGCGATCAGATCCAACTGTATCTAGACTTATCTAGACAGAATAAAAAGCTAAAGAAAAATCTGATCTCATTTTTGTTGCAGATTTTATCCCAGAGGCCCTAAAATCAGCTGATTAATGGCGTATGTGCAGCTGCCTACTGGACATATGCAACACTTAACACTTTTGCAACATGCAGCCGCGTGTATTGAGCTGTAAGCTGCACATTAAAGGGTGAAACTGTCGGATTAGCAACAATAAAGGCACATGGGAGTCGCAGAAAAGGCTAGCATCCTCCTAGATCCCCCTTGATCCTACCCTTCGGAAAGGTGTTTAGACGAAATGTTGGGGGATCTCACACTAGATGCCAGACTTTTCTGTCTTTACATTACATTTGATACATTTGTGTATGTAAACTACTTGTTTTATCCTGTATCATAGTTTCTTCTTTTTGGTGTGCAAGCCTCATATTTTGAGAAAATAATGTAGAATGTTTTGTTTTTTACTATTTTGGCGTGCAGTTCTGATTTTTGTATTAAGGAACTGATGCAAAACTGGGGGTTGTGACAGGTTGCCCTCTTGGGCTGAATGGGCCAGTTACAGGGGTGGGGGCTGTGATATTGTAGGATATTGCACGCCTTTTAATGTAATGAAGACGTGGACCATGAAAGGGGCCTCTGGGGCAGTGGGGAAGGTAAATGTATCATACATTGCGTTCTGTTTCTTTTTATTGTTTGTTTAATGTTTGTTTATTAGATGGATTTCACCCTGTCAAATGCCTTTTCTGCATCCATTGATTGAAACAATGTAGGACTACTTCTTGCTCTCACAAGGTGGATTAAGTTAAGCAATTTAGTAATATTATCTCTAGCTTCTCGTCCTGGCACGAGGCCCACATGGTCACATGGATGGAGAGGGGGAAGGAGATCATAAAGCATTTTACTTAGAATTTTTGCAAACAATTTCATGACTCGGGCACTATATATGTTAACATACAGCGAAAACGACATGAAATAAAAACACAAGAGACATGAGGTCGTTGGAAAAAGTGTAAGGCCACAGTGCTTTATTAACTGTGACAAGTTCAAGAAAATATATTAAATATTAATAAAACAAGAGATAGGTTATGCATTAATAACATGTAAAAACCATAACCAAACAACATCTTGTAGGGATATCCCGCCAAATTCCAAACGGAGACCGTTGGGTCGGAACACCCTACCCTTCGAAAGTTCCCCCAGGGACTGAACCCGTGGAGAAAACCAGTTAAACATGAATGTTGGCATAACAACCAATCGTAAATTCAGCATACCTATCTCAAAATACTGCCGTACACCACATACAGGTAGAACAGAAAAAATTGGGGAGGGAGGGCGGGAAATACTTTGGTTTGTCACTCTGATTAACAGAATTTCTGATCAGTGGCGGGAAAAAGGGTCCCCTAAATAGCCACCAAAAAACCCCACCCCTAAGAGGATATGGGACCCCATAGGATGTCCCTTACATGACCCTTAAAAACCTGGCCAGCACGCTTCTAGTTAAATATAGGCCCAGTCATGCAGCCCTTCCTCTTATTATCCAGGGCTTGTCTTGTCCTTGTTAAGAAGTAAAATTGGGTAGTAACTACCACACACCTACGGACCCTGCCCAGCTTTCGGAAAGGACAGTTTTGTGTGCCTTCACCTGAGGCGGCAAGGAGTGACCCAATGAGATAGAGTGAAATGCTCTTAAAAAATATGGGTGTAACGAGTCTTAACAAATCTTATAATATGAGATTGTGAAGCCTCCAGGATCCAGACTCATCCCAGCAGGCACATATTTAATTGCCTCGGCTAATTCCTCATCATTTAGAGGGCGTCCAGTGTCTGGGATATTTCAGCTGATATCCTTTGTGTTATATGTTGTGCTACTGTATCTAGGTATTTCAAGATATCCTCTAGATTGGGTTGGGAAGTGTGTGAATGACAAGGGTATCCTATATTGTATAGCTCCTGCCAATAAAGCCGAAAGTCTTCTACTATCTGGTATGTACAATATAGGTTCTCACCCTTAGAGGACTTCTTCTAAACGCATTTAGGTGCCCAGCCTGGAAAGGAATAACTTATCTCATGTGGGCAATTTGGCTAATGAACCGGGCGGAAGTGAGATCAAAACTTTTACCAATAAAATTTTACAGAATCCTAGTAAGGACTTGCTGCTCATAGAAAACTACCGAACCCAGAACCTCATAAACCCCGGAGCTGTGTAATCATCAGGCTAGCAAAGTATACAGTAAATGAAGTGTTGTTAGGCAAAGGGTCTGGGGTGATAAAATTTGGCAGATCAGTTTAGGCCAAGTGGCCTGGTAAGGTGAGTATCAGAAGAGTTAATCTTAATGTCCTCTGTCTATAGGTTCACCATCCAGAGAGCATGGGCTGCTTCCTGCTTCAGAATCTTCGGTCTGCATCTTGGAATGCGTCTTGACCGACAAGGCCAATTATACTAAATAAGAGGTAAGTAAGGTATACTCACCATTTTTCCTATTCTGTTTTCCCATGATTTTCCATTTTTTGCACAGAGCTAAATTAGATCAGCTGAGGGGGAGCTACAGCAATGTGGGTCCATCTACATCAGTGGCCGACCACACACCCCCCGCCTGCTGTTTCTATACACATTATTGTTACTTTTCAGGCTGTAGAACACTGTCATAATCTCATACACAGCAAACAAAAGTGAAAAAGTATAACTAAATAAATGCCTTTTTATTGTAGTGCCTCCTTTCTGCTTCTGTTACTGTTGTATGCTATATAATTATATCCCTACTGTGTTTCTTTATATATTATCCACAGGTTTTGACTTGATCCTAATATCTCAGATACAGCAGTTTTTTGGTTTATTCAACACGCAATCCTGATTGTTTATTGTGACTCCACATTGCTGTGTCTCATAGATCTTAGTGGAACATTCGGTTACAGTTTAATTTTCTGCAGTAATGCAATTATAGCAGCTCCGAACAGCTTTATTCATGGAGCATCAAGTCATGTTTATGTGATGCCGTGACACATTTACAAAAGTTAAGTACAGTTTCTAAAATGATAGAGGCCCAAAAATCTTGTAGATCGCGACCCCTCTCTAATTGTTCATGGGTGATCCAATAAATCAACATTAACAAGTTACTACACAAAATTATTGATCCAGGACATTGATGCTCTTTAAAATTGGTGTACATTCGACAGCTCATTGGTATATTTTATATTTTATCACTTTACTCCTAAATGGATTTTGGTCTTGTATGGGGCATCTTCATTACATTCGAATTGATTTTATATTTCACAATATTTCTGCAACGATGATATTGATTGAGGATCCAGGGTTGTTATTCAATGACTTGTTTGTTACACTTTCATTTCTGTTTGCATAGATAAACATTATATTATAACTTTATGGAAGGTGTGGTATAGGATTGTTTTTCCTCTTAAGTAATATGTAATTACATTTTGAACCTTGTACACAATGCCCCATTGCCTATTACACATGTAGCAACTTTGATTGCACTTTTGTTTTCACTTTTTCAATATATAGAATTCCCTTGAAAAGGTATACACCTAAACATTGGGTGCTGGCAGGGCCGGCCCTACAATGGAGCAGAGTGGGGCAATTGCTCCAGGCGACACTTTTGAAGGGGCGGCCCCAAGCCCTTTTTTTTTAAATCGGAAGAGAGAGAGGGGCTGTGACAGAATGTGACAATGTGACAGAATGTCCTGTCATACAGGGCCCCAAGGTGGAGATGGCTCCAGCCTGGCTGCCAAACAGGCAGGAACTCCATTGTTAAACGAATCCCATTAACAGGATGGCTACCAGGGGGATATTCAGTAGCTAAAGCGGATTAAAGGTTGGGTTGTCTACTGTTTATCAATGTTAATTTATGTTAATGAAGTTCTGTGGCTATATCAGTCTATGTTTTACAACAATAAACTGTTCATTCCTGCTGTACTCAGTTCAAGGTAGTTGTGTCTACTTATTGGGTACACATAGCAGGGTTCCAAGGTGCGCATGCTGGCTGGTGCTGGAAGTGATTTCGGGGACAAGAGGAGGATACATGTGGGTGATCTCTGGGAGTTACTACAGCGCTCTTGGTGAACCCGTTACAGGGGCGCCGAGTGGTTTTTTGCTTACCAAGTTGTTAGCACCCGCTCGTCGCCCCTCTCTCCTCTACCTCGGTCTCGGTGCCGGCTTGTAAAGATGATGTCATTTCCGGTGCTCAGCATTACAAACCGGCACCGAGACCGAGCAGGGAGACTCGCCGCAGGACTGCTAAAAGGTAAGTACAAAGGAGGGGTGGGAGTAAGGGTAGATAATAGGAAGGAAGAGGAAGGGTAGATAAAGGGGGGGGGAGTAAGGGTAGATAAGGGGGGGCGGCAGAGGAAGGGTAGATAATGAGATGGGGGGAGCGGCATTTTAAACTTCCCCACAGGCGGCATTATGTCTTGGGCCAACCCTGGGTGCTGGTCTCACATATGTCCAAAAATCTTGTGGAAAGCCTTTCCAGATTAGTGGAAGCTGTTCTAGCTACAAAGGGGGGATCAACTACATATTAATATCTATGTATTTCGAATGCAATGTCATAAAAGTCTCTGTTGGTGTAATGTTGGTCAGGTGTTCCAATACTTTTGTCCATATAGTACATATACCTACAAAATCCCTGACTTTGTGTAAGTCTAACTAAAATAATTGATGCCCTTTTGAAGGCAAAGGTTGCTCACACCAAATATTGATTTGATTTAGATTTTTCTTCTGTTCACTCACTTTGCATTGTGTTAACTATTAGCATGTCTATTTTTTAAAGCATTCTTACTTTACAGCATTTTTACACACCTGGCTAAAACTTTTGCACAGTATTGTATATCCATTTCCAATGGAGATCCAATAAAAAACTGCAAACTGTGTGATCTGTAACACTAGGGTACAGCTGCTTAGTTTCTGCGCAATTACTTAATAAATCCAGTTTTCAAGGCGTTAAGGTACAGACAGGTTAGATGGTCAGAAAGGACGTCAGTTATCTACAGACAGAAGCTCTATTTGGCAGTTGCTTCTAGTCCAGGAAACTTAGAAAACATCTGTATAAACAGACTTATGGAAACTATACTGCTTCTCCTCCCTTGTGATGGTTCTAGCTACAGTTCTGAAAGTAAAATTATCACTAAACATACATCGTAACAGTCTGCTCTGAATAATTGTGTTATTGTGCTGCTTGTATAATGAAAATTGCTGCTGTCAGACACCAGCAAGTGTCTGTGTTAGCAGGGTAGAAGGAGCCCAGAATGCAGGACTACTGGAGGTAACCGGAATAGTCCAGAGTAGTAGAGATAGGACGCAGTAGAAAACTCAGGTAGAGGCAGTACTCAAAATAGCATAGACAGGTAACAGGCCAGGGCCAGGTCCAGGCAGCAAAGTAGCGAAAACAGGTCACAGGCAAGGGTCAGGTCCAGGCAGCAAAGTAGCGAAAACAGGTCACAGGCAAGGGTCAGGTCCAGGCGGCGAAGTAGCGTAAACAGGTCACAGGCAAGGGTCAGGTCCAGGCGGCAAGGTAGCATAAACGGGTCACAGGCAAGGGTCAGGTAACAGATCAAATCAGGAGACAAATGGGTAAAGGAGCACAGTACAGGAGACGCTGTGTAGGGCACAGAGCGTCTCAGAATATCTGAGCGCCGACATAAGGGAACTTGAGGGTTTTATTGAGATCCCAGACGTGGCGTCTGACGTCACGTCTGGATCTCCGCCCTCGGTTCCGCCCCCAACCATCTCTCTCCTGTGAGACGGCACCAGAGGTGCCGCCCCACCAGGGGAAGCCTCTCTCTCCACTCCTCCCCCTCCCCCCTGCATACTGTTAGCAGGAGGAGAGGAACTTAGAGCGGCGTGCTGGAGCGCCGCCCCCTCCGTGGGGACCAGAGCCGCGTCGCCGGCGTGTTCCCCAGCTCCCCGCGTGGACGCGGGGAGTGAAGAACAGACTGCCCGAGCCGGCGACAGGGACCGGGAGCCTGTCACGAGCAGACGCGGTCTGCCACGGGAGGTAAGTCCCGGACCTTGAATGGCACGTACCGTACGCCGGGCGGTACGTGCCTTACAGAACCCCCCCCCTAGACGACCCCTCCGGGGGCGTTCAAGTTTGGGGCGATCAGGGTGGTTACGGTGAAATGCACGGAGTTTAACAGGCGCATGAATATTACTAATGGGTACCCAGGAACGATCCGTCACCCCATAACCCTTCCAATGTATGAAATATTCTAACCGGCCGTTCTTTATGCGGGAATCAAGAATGTGCTGAACCTCGTATTCATTCTCTCCTGCAATCTGCACAGGAGGTGGAGGAGGAGGATCTGACGAGCGTCTCCAGGGTTTCACAAGGGAAACGTGAAAAACAGGGTGGATACGATATTTGTTGGGTAACTGGAGACGGACTGCAGCGACACCAACCATCTCAATGACGGAAAACGGACCAATAAAGCGAGGGCCAAGTTTCTTCGAGGGACAGGATAGACGGAGATGTGTAGTGGAGAGCCATACTTTGTCTCCTCTTTGGTAACACGGGGTTGGAGAACGAAGGCGATCGGCATAGTTCTTGTAGGACTCTTGGGCTTTAAGGATGTTGGTTCGTATGGTATTAAAGGACTGGATGAGATGCTGAAGTCTCGTTGCAGCTTCAGGCACAGAATCGGATATAGGCACAGCTGGCAGGGAAGCAGGATGATACCCAAAGTTGGCGAAAAAAGGGGAACAGCCAGTAGTCCTTTGTGTTTGGTTATTATAGGCATATTCGGCTGTTGGCAATAATTGGATCCAGTCATCTTGAAGGTAAGTTATGTAGCAACGTAGGTATTGTTCGAGTATCTGATTAACTCGTTCAGTCTGCCCGTTGCTCTGAGGATGAAAAGAGGAGGAATAGTTGGGCTGTATCTGTAGTCCCTTGCAGAAGGCACGCCAGAAACGAGAGGTGAACTGTGTTCCACGGTCAGTGGTGATTGAGCGGGGTAAGCCATGAAGACGGAAGATCTCTTTGAGAAATAAAGTGGCTGTTTCAGAGGAATTGGGTAGACCTTTGGCTGGTAAGAAGTGGGCCATCTTGGTGAACCGATCCACCACTACCAAGATAGTTGTGTAACCATGTGAATCAGGTAAGTCTACAATAAAATCCATTGAAATATCAGTCCATGGTTGTTCAGGTACTGGTAGTGGTTGAAGAAATCCGGCAGGTCGTTGGCGTGAGGTCTTAGAAGTAGCACACACTTGGCAAACTGAAACGTAGGCGAGGATCTCTTTGCGCATAGCCGGCCACCAAAAGAGACGTTGGATTAACTCCATCGTTTTACGTGAACCTCCGTGTCCTGCAGCCAATGTAGAGTGGTGAAGACGGATTACCTCCTGTCGTACAGGAGGTGGAACGAAAATCTTGTCGCGGAAGTACAGCAACCCCTCCTTACGAGTACAGAAACGAGGGGCAGTAAATCTCTTAGAGGTGCTATGGTAACGAAGTCTATCCCACATAGACGGGAAGGATGCTAGAAAATGACCCTTGTGTAAGATGGTCTCATCAATGTCTGGTGTACTCTCAAATCTTTCAGTCATACGTGACAGGGCATCCGCTTTGCCATTCTTGGATCCCGGACGGTATGTAATGTTAAGATCAAATCGACTAAAAAACAAGGCCCAACGAGCCTGGCGAGGTTTTAGCCTTTTAGCTGTGCGGAGATACTCCAGGTTACGATGGTCAGTGTACACCAGTACAGGATGAGTAGCACCTTCTAAATGATGTCTCCATTCGTCAAGGGCAGATTTTAGGGCAAGTAATTCGCGGTCACCGACATCATAATTCCTCTCGGGAGGAGTCAGTCTCTTAGAGAAAAAAGCAACTGGGTGTACCATGTTCTGAGGGCCATCTCTTTGAGACAGTATAGCCCCTATCGCAGAGTCAGAAGCGTCTACTTCCAAAATATAAGGTTTGGAGGGATCAGGGAAAGCAAGGATAGGGGCTGAGGTAAAGAGGCCCTTGAGACGATCAAAGGCCACTTGAGCGGGAGGAGTCCAGGCGAACCTACCCTCCTTCTTGGTCAAGAGTGT
Organism: Sceloporus occidentalis; assembly: GCA_023333645.1. Lineage (NCBI taxonomy): Eukaryota > Metazoa > Chordata > Lepidosauria > Squamata > Phrynosomatidae > Sceloporus > Sceloporus occidentalis. The sequence continues at coordinate 1,647,128 of JALMGF010000068.1, forward strand.
AAGAGGCTGTATTACTTTAGAGAAATCACGAATGAATCTTCGATAGAAATTAGCGAAGCCTATAAAACGTTGGACCTCTCTTTTATTGGTAGGGCAAGACCAGGAGGTGATGGCTTGAACTTTCTTGTTATCCATCTGAATCCCTTGGGGGGTTACAAGGTACCCGAGGAACTCCACTATGTCAGTCTCAAATGCACATTTCTCCAATTTAGCATAAAGATTATTTTCACGTAGACGGACGAGAACCTTGCGTACATGTTCTCGATGCTCTTTCAGGGTTACTGAATATATCAATATGTCATCCAAATAAATTACAACGAAGACATCCAAATAGTCCCGGAATACATTATTCAAGAAATGTTGAAAGGTTGCTGGGGCGTTGCATAAACCAAACGGCATCACAGTGTACTCAAAATGTCCGTACCGTGTCCGAAAGGCCGTCTTCCACTCGTCTCCTTTTCTTATTCGTACCAAATTGTATGCCCCACGTAGATCAAGCTTGGTATAAATATGGGCCGAGCTAAGACGATCTAAAAGTTCGGGTATCAAGGGCAACGGATAACGGTTTTTAATTGTAATGTCATTAAGAGCACGATAGTCTATACAAGGACGCAGTCCCCCATCTTTCTTTCCCACGAAGAACATGCCTGCACCGGCCGGAGAAGTAGAAGGTCTTATAAACCCTTTATTAAGAGCATCATCAATGTAGTCTTTTAAAATCTTGAGTTCAGGACCCGAGAGAGGATAAATATGTCCGTACGGAATGGGAGCACCAGGAAGCAAGTCAATAGGACAGTCATAACTGCGATGAGGCGGGAGTTTGTCTGCACCCTTCTTTTCAAAAACATCGGCAAAGGTATAGTAGTTGGAAGGGATACCCGGCGTTATCTTGTTGACAGGTTGTGACTCCAGAGAAAGCAACTGTCCATGTGGAGGAGTGCGTTGACATAAACAAGTAGTTCTGCAATGGATGGAGGAGAAGGAGAGTGTTCCCTTCTCCCAATTTATACAGGGGTTATGCCGTCTTAACCAAGGTAAACCGAGGATAACAGGAAACAAGGGGGACTGGACTAAATCAAATTGAAGAAGTTCATGATGACGGGTTCCCAGGCAAAGAGTAAGGTGAGTGGTCTCTTGAGTAACAGGACCAGAGTCTAGAGGATTACCATCGACCAGGTGAATATGCAGAGCTTTGGACTTGGTGAGACGAGGTATACGATGCACGGAAGCAAATGCTGAATCCATGAAGTTCCCGCTGGCACCGGAGTCCACCATGGCCGACGTGGTGACGGAACCCTCAGTCCACTGTAGAATGAGAGAGACGGATAAGTGAGGAGCAGAACGAAACACGGTGGGTCTTTCTGTGGAATGCATCGTAAACAGCTTACCTCCCAACTTAGAGGGTCTTACAGGGCACTCGCGGAGCATATGGCCAGCCTTGCCGCAGTAAAGGCAGAGATTCAATGTCCTTCTTCTGGAATGCTCCACGGCTGAAAGTGGTCCCCGAAAGAGGCCTATCTGCATTGGTTCCTCCATGGAGGGAGAAAAGATCTGAGGAGATCGGACAACCGCAGGAGTAGGGGCTGGAGCTGGAGCAGGAGCCTGATAGAGCCGACGCCTCGGAGGGCTGGATTCCAAGGTACGCTCCTGTCTACGTTCACGTAATCGGCGATCAATCTGAATCACCAAGTCTATAAGTACCTCCAGGGAGGTAGGTATCCCAACGCGTGCCAGTTCATCTTTCAAAGGGTCCGAAAGACCTAAACGGAATTGATCAAGGAGGGCTGCCTCATTCCACATAGATTCAACCGCAGCTTGACGGAAGTCGGTAACATACTCTTCCACTGGTCGCCTACCTTGCCTGAGGTGGCGCAGTGTTTTCTGGGCAGTAGCTGCTCTTAGTGGATCATCATAGACCTTGATTAAAGCTGACTGGAATGTGGACCAGGAGTCAGTGACCGAGTCATTAGTGCGGAGGAGGTGATGGGCCCACTGCTGTGGTTCGCCTGCTAGTAATGAAATTACTGTGTGTACCCTCGCACGGTCTGAGGCAAAGGTGCGGGGTTTCAGTGTAAACATCACCTGGCAAGCTGTAAGAAAAGTCCGGAATTGGGACCTGTCTCCGGAAAATTTATCAGGCATAGCTATCTGAGGTTCCGGGTCCAAAACCCCTCCAGGAGCTAGGCGTCCGGATCGAAATTCCTGTAGCTGAGACCGGAGATCAGCTACCTCCGCTTGAAGTTCCCCCACAGAGCGGTTAAGGGAGGTTATCTGGTGAGACATAGACGTCATGGCCTCAGCTAGCCCCGCGGACTCCATGTATGGCTCAGATATTATGTCAGACACCAGCAAGTGTCTGTGTTAGCAGGGTAGAAGGAGCCCAGAATGCAGGACTACTGGAGGTAACCGGAATAGTCCAGAGTAGTAGAGATAGGACGCAGTAGAAAACTCAGGTAGAGGCAGTACTCAAAATAGCATAGACAGGTAACAGGCCAGGGCCAGGTCCAGGCAGCAAAGTAGCGAAAACAGGTCACAGGCAAGGGTCAGGTCCAGGCAGCAAAGTAGCGAAAACAGGTCACAGGCAAGGGTCAGGTCCAGGCGGCGAAGTAGCGTAAACAGGTCACAGGCAAGGGTCAGGTCCAGGCGGCAAGGTAGCATAAACGGGTCACAGGCAAGGGTCAGGTAACAGATCAAATCAGGAGACAAATGGGTAAAGGAGCACAGTACAGGAGACGCTGTGTAGGGCACAGAGCGTCTCAGAATATCTGAGCGCCGACATAAGGGAGCCACTCCTCCCCCTCCCCCCTGCATACTGTTAGCAGGAGGAGAGGAACTTAGAGCGGCGTGCTGGAGCACCGCCCCCTCCGTGGGGACCAGAGCCGCGTCGCCGGCGTGTTCCCCAGCTCCCCGCGTGGACGCGGGGAGTGAAGAACAGACTGCCCGAGCCGGCGACAGGGACCGGGAGCCTGTCACGAGCAGACGCGGTCTGCCACGGGAGGTAAGTCCCGGACCTTGAATGGCACGTACCGTACGCCGGGCGGTACGTGCCTTACAGCTGCCCTGGTGTATTTCTATATAGTTTTCTTTATTATTATTTCTCTCAGTATTTCTCTAAGTATATATATAAATACATATGCATGAACCAATGCAGCCAAATTAAATTATACACTATGTGACCACAATTATGTGGGCCGCTAACCATCACATCTGTATGAGATTGTTGGACATCCCCTTCCACAGCCATGTGCATTAATAGGGAGTCCCCCCACTCCTTGAGGCTATGACAGATTCCACTCTTCCAGAAAGGCGTTCTACAAGATTCTGAAGTGTATCGGTGGTAATGAATGTCCATTCAGCCAAAAGAACAATTGTGAGGTTAGGCACTGGTGTTGGGTGAGAAGGCCTGGCTACCAATCAGAGTTCCAATTCATCCCAAATGTGTTTAGTGGGGTTATGGTCACAGTTCTGTGCAGGCCAGTCAAGTTCCTCCACACCAAACTTGTCTAACCATGTCTTTATGGATCCTGCTTTGTGCACAGGGACGCAGTCATGCTGAAGAACGAAAGGGCCTGTTCCAAACTGGTGCCACAAAGTTAGAAGCCGTTGTCTAAAATGTACTTGTATACTGTACTGTAGCATTAATATTGCCCTTCACTAGAACTAAGTTGCCTAGCCCTAGGCCATTCTGGTAGGTAGTGTTCGCCTGGCATCTGGCAAACCCATATTTGTCCATCACAGAAAGAGGCGAGATAGTGAGAAGGGGAGATAATGAGAAATGTAATAGATGGCAAGAAAGTGGAAGATCATGAGAAAGGTGAGAAATGGGAAAAGGGGGAGATATTGAGGAGGCGAGATAGAGAAAGAAGAGAAATAATGAGAGATGAGGAAAAATAAGAGATGAAGCAAAAGGGGAAAGAAAATTAGAAAAGGGAAAGAAAATTAGAAAAGGTGAAGATAACGAGAAAAGGGAGCGATAAAGAAAAATGGAAGAGATAAGATAAAGAAAAATAGGAGAGATAATGAGAAATGGAGTATCAAAGAAAATGGGAGATATAAAAGAGGAAGGGTAGAGAGAAAGAGAGAGATAAAGAGAATGAGGAGGAGGAGAGCTAAAAAAAGTCAAAGAGAAAGGGGGGAGATCAAAGAGAAAGGGGGGAGAGATAAAGATAAAGGAAATAATGTGATATTAAATAGAAATTTTTTGTATAACAGCACTCATGATTTTATACTCAGATTACATATTTTTGAACAGTTATCTTGTTCTCTAATCAAAAGAATACATTTTAGTTCATTTTAGTTTGTGGTTCCTGACACGGGGAAAGTGACAAATGCACTGCAAGTCTGGTTGGCGTTTTACCCTTTAACACACAAGGGGAAATAAAGAACAGGAGAGATAAAGAGAATAATTAGATGGAAGAGATAGAGAGAAAATGAAAGATTAAAGAGAAGGGGAGAGATAAATAGAAAGGAGAGCGATAAAGAGGAATAACGAGATGGGCAGAAAGAGAAGAGATCATGAGAAAGAGGAGAGAGACAATGAGCTAAGGAAGACATTATGAGAAAGGGTAGAGAGAGAGTATGTATTTTGAAAGTGTTTATGTTAGCGCAAGTATGCCTAAGGGCAACTGTTACTGTTTTAAGCCGTGCTTAATTGGTTGGTAGGGGTGGAGCTTCATCACTATCACTGTACCTGACAAGTGGCCTGTCTCTGTCTAGAACAGTCAAAGATAGTGAATGGCAGGTAGAGAGAAGGAATGCACATACAGAAAAGCAGGAGACTAATAAGTGCCATTGTGTTGGAATTATTAAGAGAGAACAGGTGCAGCCACTTTTCAGATATCTATTAGGTCTCTCACAATGAATCTCTAGTTACCAATGCACAGGATATTCATGTCTCTGGAAACAAAGAAAACTGGAACAAATGGGAAATTCACTAATTAGCCTGTGGATCTAAAGCAATCACAATGTAATTAACAATAATGCAGAGGGTAGTTGTGGGATTTGTGTTCTGCAAGCTCTAAGCACAATGGTCCAATTTAAATCTCCTTCTTGCAGGACAACAATCAGTCTCAACTAACCAAAAAATCATACTGCCAACTTAAAATGTACATCAAACCTTCATATCACAATTAGTCCTTGAATGTTCCATGAATGGGTTTGTCCAACTCTGCATTCTGGGATTTGGGGTGCTGGCTCTTTTTCTCTTCTATATATGGTAATTTGATCATATAAAGGGGTTGCTAACCACCTGGACCTGCTGCCATAAGACTAGTCTCCTAGGCCCGTATGCGCCATCGCCCACAGAAACTCATGGGGCCCTTATTGCATAGGGGAGCAATATAGGTGCATATTTAGGAGGAAGAATCATGCAGATCCTGAGAACAAGTGAAGATGGCTGATCAGATGGTATTCATATAAAGCTTCTATTTCTATTGCATATAGTGCTTACATTTGAACACAATTAGCTTACTTATATATATGTGTATAGGGTAAGAGTCGAACAGACTTGCTTTAAGTTTAATTTTGTTTCATCACATGCTAACATTAGGATCCCATATTTCCATAACCCAAACGGGTCGGAACTTATTTCTTCTTCTTCTTCTCCTTTTTTTTTTTGTTGAGAAATAGGAACTACATTTTCAGAAGTAATGCAACCATAGCAGGTGACCAGTAAAATTTTTTTATCTAGGTTACATTTTCCTGTATTATTTGACATTCAGGTGGAATTTATTCTCTACCGGTATATGTAATGCTTGTGCTTCATGTCTGTTGTTGATTCCAAGCAACGGGTCTGAGGTTGAATAACGTACTAGTACTGATGTGGAGAAACACTCAAGGGTGCTTGGTGAAATCACACTGTCCACTCAGGAAGCAAGACTGATGGACAATCAATTTCACATGCTGTTGTGCAAATGGAACAGACAACAGGTGGAAATTATAGGCAATTAGCAAGACACCCCCAATAAAGGAGTAGTTCTGCAGGTGGTGACCACAGACCACTTCTCAGTTCCTATGATTCCTGGCTGATGTTTTGGTCACTTTTGAATGCTGGCGGTGCTTTCGCTCTAGTGGTAGCATGAGACGGAGTCTACAACCCACACAAGTGGCTCAGGTAGTGCAGCTCATCCAGGATGGCACATCAATGCGAGCTGTGGCAAGAAGGTTTCCTGTGTCTGTCAGCATAGTGTCCAGAGCATGGAGGCGCTACCAGGAGACAGGCCACTACATCAGGAGACGTGGAGGAGGCCATAGGAGGGCAACAACCCAGCAGCAGGACCGCTACCTTCGCCTTTGTGCAAGGAGGAGCAGGAGGAGCACTGCCAGAGCCCTGCAAAATGACCTCCAGCAGGCCACAAGTGTGCATGTGTCCACTAAAACGGTCAGAAACAGACTCCATGAGGGTGGTATGAGGGCCCGACGTCCACAGGTGGGGGTTGTGCTTATGGCTGCAGGACGTTTGGCATTTGCCAAAGGACACCAGGATTGGCATATTCGCCACTGGCGCCCTGTGCTCTTCACAGATGAAAGCAGGTTCACACTGAGCACATGTGACAGACGTGACAGAGTCTGGAGACGCCGTGGAAAACGTTCTGCTGCCTGCAACATCCTCCACCATGACCGGTTTGGCGGTGGGTCAGTAATGGTGTGGGGTGGCATTTCTTTGGGGGGCCGCACAGCCCTCCATGTGCTTGCCAGAGGTAACCTGACTGCCATTAGGTACCGAGATGAGATCCTCAGACCCCTTGTGAGACCATATGCTGGTGCGGTTGGCCTCCTAATGCAAGACAATGCTAGACCTCATGTGGCTGGAGTGTGTCAGCAGTTCCTGCAAAAGGAAGGCATTGATGCTATGGATTGGCCCGCCCATTCCCCAGACCTGAATCCGATTGAGCACATCTGGGACATCATGTTTCGCTCTATCCACCAACGCCACGTTGCACCACAGACTGTCCAGGAGTTAGCGGATGCTTTAGTCCAGGTCTGGGAGGACATCCCTCAGGAGACCATCCGCAACCTCATCAGGAGCATGCCCAGGCGTTGTAGGGAGGTCATACGGGCACGTGGAGGCCACACACACTACTGACCCTCATTGTGATTTGTTTTAAGGACATTACATCAAAGTTGAATCAACCTGTAGTGTGGTTTTCCATTTTGATTTTGAGTGTGACTCCATATCCAGACCTCCATTGGTTGATAAATTTGATTTCCATTGAGAATTGTTGTGTGATTTTGTTGTCAGCACATTCAACTATGTAAAGACGCAAGTATGTCATACGATTAGTTCATTCATTCAGATCTAGGATGTGTAATCTTAGTGTTCCCTTTAATTTTTGGAGCAGTGTATTTACATAGCTAAGAGTTTGTATGAAATTATTCTCTGCTAACAGTTTAACATTATGTAAATGTATAAATAAAAATATATATTTAAGTGTCACGTGACGCTTTTATTTTAAGCTGTATAGATTTTGTGCATCTGTTTTTTTTTTGGACAACTTTCATGATGCACATCTAAGTATTTACAGCTAAACATTAATAATTTTGAGTAATAACACCAATTGGAAGATTATTAATATCCTATAACAATATGATAAATTATACCACTCATCTATGGCTCTACTAAGAAATACTAGGAATATTTTGACCAAATAGATTTAATGACAATAAAATATACACAAAGAAAATCAGAATGCTAGGGCAGCCAATAAAGGCAGCATTTAAGAGGTTCCTGGAAATGTAAAAGGGCATGTGACAAGCAAAATAAAAATACTGGAACAATGTAATACAGTAATAGGATTTAAACATGCATGCGGTAGCCATATGACTATCCTGAATCCAAGATGAGACCAAGGACTGATTAAGGTCTGAAAAATGGTCAGAGTAGATGTTTCAATTTGTGTGTTTCTATTTAGTCGAAAGTAAGCAAAAATGTACATGATATGTTTATACGTTACCCTAAAACGTTGGGTCTCAGGGATGCCTGTGCATAATAGACTCTACGTGGAGTTTTAGACTGTTGAGTTTCACACTCCATGTATCTCTCCTGAAAACAGAGTCATTTTTAGAGGAGGGTATGTGAGGGGGCACAGTCAGGGCCGGCCGAAGACTTAACGCCGCCTGGGGCGAAGTTTAAAATGCCACCCCCCGCCGACGCCGGGGGGGGGCGGCATTATCTACCACCACCACCACCACCACCACCGGTACTTACCCGTAAACAGTCCTGCGGCGAGTCTCCCTGTGCTGCCACGGTGCCGGCTTGTAATGCTGAGCGCCGGAAATTCACGTCACTTCCGGCGCTCTGCATTACAAGCCGGCACAGAGACCGAACAGGGAAACTCGCCGCAGAGGAGAGAGAGAGGGGCGCCGAGCGGGTAAGCGAAAACCACTCGGTGCCCCTCTCTCTCTCCTCCGCTTCAAAAAAAAACCCCCAAAAAACCGCTTGGGGCGGCAAAGTGCCGCCCCTTCTGAAGTGCCGCCTGGGGCAATTGCCCCAGTCGGCTCCATTGTAGGGCCGGCCCTGGGCACAGTCATAAAAAGAGTGCAAACGTAGGTTGGTGTCTGTGGTTTTCTAGATTAAAATGATCTAATGCAATTATTTTTCACTTTTTTAACTCTGGATCTCATGAATCTGGTGGTCCACTAGATGAGCATAGATCATGCCTCAGATCAATTTCAAAGGTCTCCCGCACCCAGGCACAGGCAAGCTATTATTTTTATTATTATTATTATTACTATCTTTTATTTATATAGTGCAAACAATTTACACAGCACTTCTTACAGTATATTCAAAGAGTATGACAAAGTACACTTGACAGCCAAGGACAAACGGATACATTACATAGAGAGGGCCCTGCTCGCAAGCTTACAATCTAGAGGATGAATTGTTATACAACCAGAATCGAGAGTCTAACGTCACCTTCCCTGAAAGCCGGCCCCAGAGAACCAACAATCAGCTGAAATGCCTAGAATTTCTGGGGCATATCTGGAGCAACCCCAGGTATACTAATCAGAAGACCTTTGTGAGCAATTGCCTAAATTCTGCCATTAGTGAATACGTCTACTCGATACTAGAAATAGCTACTACAGTCTAAGAACACCTAACCTTTTCTCACTCCTGCATGTCAGTGTAAATACACAGGTGTATCTAACAGCTTTTACTATGAAGTACAGTTGTTATTACAGTAAATTACAGGGTGGAGGTTATCATTACGCATCTCTGATGTTTGGACCCGTCAGAAGTCATGAATAGGTTAATGTACAGGACATTTGCTTTATAAATGTAATTTCCGTGCAGGACAGAGTCCTGTAAAATATTTTAATGGAATCATTCTGAGAAATATATGTTTGAAGCATGGTAGCATGGCATATATGAACCTTTTGATTCAGCACTTTTCTTTTACACAGTGATTTCTCTGAAGAGCTCCTAACAACACAAGAGATGGAATTGGCCTTGACATATGTGTTCAAGATATGTTCTTCATTCAATGTAACCCAGAGGGTCCGGCCGGGTGAATCGCTGCTGCTCTGGGTTCCTGGCCCAGTTTCTTGTTTGTCCAGACAGAGGAACATTTGTCCACATTCACAACATCTGTAACTGTTTCTACTAGGGCCATACCAAGTCCCATTAGCTTACATGATAGAACTCGGGAACAACAACTGAAGGTCATGACTGTCTTTAAATGCAGGAATGGACTGAGAACTAAAACAGGAGAACAGCTTTGATGGCATTTGCATATGTATGAATATACATTCAGTTCTAATAACGCTGTTGTTTGGTAGGAAATCATAAGCATGAGCTTAAAAAAACCCCTCACTTTTACTTATTATGCTTTTACTTTATGGTTCTTTGAATTATCTTAGACATCATGGTGAGGAGAGAAAAAAGCACATTCAATTTAGACAACCTTTAATTATCATAGAAATAAAGAGGCAATGAAGTCCAATGACGTAATTAAAAACATGTCAGAATCCATTGCTGGGGAATTACTGGGGACTAGTGTTTTTCTCTCTCGATTCCTTTGCATATATTTGCATGAGAACATATGGCTTTTAAGATATAGACAATTATATTTTATTTGTATTGTATGCTGTAGGGCGAACCTGGCACAATGCATTTCTGTCTTAAAGTGACAGCTATCAAAGCCAAGATGAATAATTATATATATATATATATATATATATATATATATATAATATGCTAGTACACACAGGTAAAGTAGGGGTCTAGCAACCAGATTAGTATGGGGTGCGTATACAGTGTGTATCGGTTGCCGATGGAGAGCAGTCCACTGGGCACATAGGATCAAAACCTGAACAATACCAAAATAAGGGTTTATGGGCTAGAGTGCAAATGAGTTCTGAATCCGTAATCAGCAGCCAAGAGACATTGCAGCACGTAAGACAGGAGTGTCCTATCTGCTTATATCTTTATTAAGGTTACTATTACATTGGCAAGATAAAAGCTAGATAGGAACAAGTCTAATACCTGTGATTTAGGTTTCGCTATTCTCAAACCTCCGTTGGTTTAGCTGTGTACTCAACACTTTATTTACCAAAGGTTATTCTCTTAGTCAAGACTTGTCTATTTTAACAAAGCTTATCCTATTGCTCAAGACTTGATTAGTTTAGCATTTACGGTAATATTATCTTTCATACTCAAGGACCCGGTTAACCTTCTAATCTTCCAACAAGTTAACTTAAAGACAAATCTTTTTAAAGGGGAACTGTTAGTATAACGCTTGTTATCATAACCAGACTTGTTAATCAAAACTACCTATAGCTTGTGCTGTTTGCCGATGAGTACACTTTTTAAGATGTGATCTGCTTGTGGTGGGGCCACCATTATCTAATCTAATCTTTTAGAGCGTGGAATATTCTGTTACATTATAATTCATTATACCTACATATGCCATATTAGCCATTTTTTTGAGGAACGCACATATATATGTCACATATTGTTGTTCTGACCAGCACATGTAAAGTGCCCTGTAATATGTGGGATGTATAACTAAATAATTAATTCCCTTCTTTACACATCCGACTTTCTGCAGGAGAGCCCTTGCCAGCAAAGTGTGAAATGTGCATGTGTTCCTCTGAAAGGAGCCAACATGGAAACCCTAGTTATATTCCTCCCATATAAATGTCCTTAAGGGCCCAAGGAGACAGACAGCTGAATGTAACAGGGTGGGGTTGGGTTGCTGGACGGCTAGCAGGACCCGCAGTGACCTTCTATACAAAACACACATTTCATTATCACGGAATAATCAGGATTGGCTGTGTCGGTTGTGCCAGCTGTGCCAGCATCCACTGGGTATAAATCGGATTTGGGTATTAACTGAGCCCTACGTGCCACCTGCATTGTAATACTGGAACTAAGGTGGAATAATTTCAGGAACACATAAAATTGCATGGTGCAGAATTTTATATTTTAGCACAATTGTCTATTGTTGGGTAACTGATCTCTTTTCATATATACATATAATTGAACAACACTATGTACTAAAGTTCCCCATCAAACCAAATCTTTGACACTTTTGAAACTTGATGGGTGCCTGAGAGCAGTGTGTCTGGCCAAATGTGATCTGTGTGGCTGATAGCGACGTGTGTGTTTGAATATGATCTGTACAGGCTAGTGTGGTAGGTGTGAAAGGGGTGTCTGAGAGTTTTGATTTGACAAAAGTGGTCTGCAGAACTTCACCTACACTAACACAGTACAAATACTGTTCACACAAACACACAGCACACATACATACATCCAGCTTTTTTCTGGCAGCTACAGCGCTCACTTATACTGTCACTCTTGGTAAATCTGAACAAATGCTGTGAAAAATTGTCTTTATTGTTTAACCCTTTGATCTCTAAAAATTCTCTGCTTTCATGGATCTCAAACAATGTGTCCAGGTTGAGTTTGGTTTTGCATAAGAGTAGAGACTTTTTTCTTGAATCTCTTCCTAACATTTTGTGGTGATGTAGGTGATGTTGGATTGTAGTTTTGGAGACTTTCTGACCCCAAGACACAACTAACTTCTACAATTGTTTTGGATGCTTTCCAATAAAGCCTTTCTTCAATTGTTGAACTGCTCCAAATTATGTGAATATAAATGTACGTGCACGGAGAGAGAAATAAGACACACGACACACTCTGGGTCAGGTCCAAAATCACTCTGCTTTATTTTGTTTATATTATAGATTATATAGTGTCCGGAAATAGGGACGTCAGGTTACGTAAAGCTTATTAAATGGTTAATCCTGAAACTATGCGGAAATAGGGAAAAAGGCAGAAAACAGTTAGATACTTTCCTGCAACTAGATATAGTCAGGATTGCGCTTGCGGTTAGTAAAACATAGATAATTGAATACACTGCTACTTGCGTCTCCCATGTATCTGCGTGAGGTGTAACCCTTTATTGGTCGAGGCCAGCTTATATTCATTAAAGCAATAAGCGTTTCTTGCTGATATATAGTGGTTCCATAACAGACAATATAGACGCACAGGTTAATTCATAACATTTCCAGTTGACTGCGACTTTCTAATTATTCCCCTGATGGTGTAAATGGGCTTTTTCAATGGTTTTTCTATTTTCTTACATCCACTTCCCATTTTGTGAAGCTCAACAACATTTTCTCGCACATGAAAACTATTTTCCTTGGTCTTACCCATTGTGATCAATGACTAAAGGCATTTAGCCTATGTGTTACCTAGTATTTATACCCCTGTAAAACAGGAAGTCATAGTTAAACAATTTCCTGTTCCTAGTGACCCAGGTGTACTAAAACTATAAAATGGGAATGGGAGTATGCTTAAAATATATTTTTTTTGGATAAACCTGGGTTGTGTTGTCACTTGGTTGATATCCACGAGACCAGAGTATTTTTGTGTATTTTTTAAAGAATAGATCAAAGGGTTGAACAATAACGTTAATTTTTCACAGTATTCTTTGCCCATATTTACCAAGTGTGCCAGCATAAATGGAGGACGCAATATGGATGTGGATAAACAAATTGCATTATTAAAAATGTAACAATTTAACAATAAAGACCTCATATGTTACGCTTCCTTAAAGTAATATTAACAAAACAATGCTAAAATCCCAAAAAAGTGGGCTTTTGATTTTAAAACAAACCATGTCATGTGTATCGCATGCATTTTATTTATTCATTTTGCATCAGTATTACTAATGTAGGACCATCACTGAGTAACCATGAAAGATTTATCCAATTTGAAATATTAGTCTCTAATCGTGGTGCTCTTCTGGAAGCATTTCCGTTACTTTCCTGTCATTAAATCGTCTGAAATTTAACTGCATCATAATGATTATCTAATTTTCTGACAGACATGGGATTCCTAGCAGGCCTCGTTCTTCCATTTGTTTGGCATTCACAATGTTCATTATTGCATTTTTATTACTTTCCAAAGCATCCAAACCTATTTAACTCTTTTAGGGTCAGAAGATGAGGCAATTTATAGGAAAATTGTGTATTTAAAGGAAACAAAGAGCACATTACTGCCCCAGCCACTGACTGGGCAAGTGAATGATCAGGTTCCCACTTACTGTTGACTACAAGGGCTCAGGGGGAAATGTACACAGAATATATTCGGCGGCTGCTACATGTATTAGCCGGGGATGGAATCAGAGGCAAGTGACAATATGTTAGCATTAACCAGTTCCTCACCCTAAATGCCACCCATACTCTCTGACCATAATGCGTTAACATAACTAGCCTAAGCTGGCCCAGGCTGGCCATCAGATACACCCAGTGGCCAGTAGGTCCACAAATTAACAGATACTAAATTAGCAGGTCCAACAGTGTGCAGCCACTGGCAGAATACATGCTGCCGCACCCTACGTCTATGGATGGCGGCTGGCCATAAGGTGCCAGGGCCGTTTAGTCATCCCCAGCTGGCCCTGGTCCTAAGTATCCGTATGATATACCCATCCTCAACTTTATTATTAAACGTGACTTAAAGAAAGCTTCCTCAAAGATCCCTAAATATTGATTTGTTTTATTTTAAAACTTTTTTGCCACTCTTTAAGTCAACTGACTAACAAATCAGAGCTCCATGGTGGTGGTGATTTAAATCCCCAGAAGATAGAATCAATCAAATAAAAGGAAATATGGAATTTACTGGTGTGTATCTGATTGTGGAGAAAGGAAAGGAATGAAAAAGGAAAAGCAGGTGGAGAGTTCAAAAGATACAACTGAGGCTTCAAGTGTGTACATCACCGGGGGACATCCACTGTTGCCACTCCTTAAGTCAACTGACTATTTTCAATATAGGCAGTAAATGTTATGAAGCATAATTTTTACCGTGTATTTTTTCATTTTTGGACAACCCATACCTATTTGCTATCACTGGTGCATGTAGAATAATCTAGAAGGAATGAAGTTCCTCTTACTTTTGGCAACACTCAACAGGATATTATCAGTATTGCCTTCCTTGTCTAGCAAGAATGTCTTTGCCCACGTTACCCACAATTCACATGCAGAATATTTAGTTATTTTGGTGCTACATGGACCTCTGTAAGTGATGACCATCATTGAAAGTTGGAGTTCCTGGTGGACGGGTCACTCTTTTTACAAACCCTCTATGTTCTTTAAGCTGTGGATTCTGTGTGGCAAAAAAAACATACTTTCCCCACTAAACGACATTATGCAAGTGTTTGCATTTTAAATATAATGCTCTTAGACAAAACATTAATTGTGCTCTCTAGTATGTTTAGTAAATAAATTCAAGATCGTCATTTTATTCTTTCCTCTGTTTAATCACATGAAACAATAACTAGAAGCTTTTTCGGTGTCTAGGACAACAATAATCTGCCTGCTTTTTGTGTCACATAAGTCTTCCTGGCAACAGTTTAAAAAAAGTTGTGAAATAAGAAAAAAAAATGTAAGTGTTATATTTATTAGAGTAAGTGGAACAGCACCTTAACAGACAGTAGACTTAATGTCTTAAATGGGCATCACCCTTTTCTCCAGCAGACACAGAGTTAATCAATATATTCTCACCCAGTGTTTGTATGTACAGTAGCTGACAGGCATAGCAGAGATTCCGGAGTATCATTAAACCTTCCTTCCTTAAACTGATATTTCAAGAATTCCAAGACATGGCATCCTGTGTTCTCACACACATTTCAGCGACTCGTGTTTAAAGGCTTCAAATTAAGTAAATGGGTATTTTGGGAAACGTTGGAATGCAAACTTGAAGGCAGAAGTTATGTTGATGCAACAGTTTTTTAAGATGTGTTATCAATACTAAACCAGATTGCAAGAAGTTATGTTTTAGGGTCATGCTATATTTTAAGATATACAGTTCATCGGCAGTGATTGTTTAAAAAAAAAAAATTGCAAAAGTGACACAAAAATGTGCTCTGATGTCCTGAATTTTCAAAATGAGCCCCATGCATTCTTCTGCAACAATACCCCCATGTACCATAACATCCTACCTCTGCTTACACTTTTCATTTGGGTATCATGACTTAACCATATGGAGGATCAGTGTTACAAGAAAAGCTTAATGCATGCTGGAACCATGGCCCTGGTCCAAGAACATTGAATACTAGAGCTACAATGTATCAGTAAATACGATACATATATGGGGAGATGAAACATTATGTTTGGCAAATAATTCCTCCGACAACTTGCTTTGGGGCTGATGATTATATTCACACTTGTCTAAAGATTTGTCTTCTCGGTATGGATGATTAATAACAAAGCACAACATGCTTACATTCTCTTCAATTACAGTTTTATATTATAGGACCCAAAACCAATCTGAGTATACATTTAAAAATGGAACAGTTAAACTGATATTCAACTGTGCTAAATACAACAGTAGAAATCGAAACTTCTTGAGGTTTGGTGGTGCGGCGGTTCTAGATTCCTTTTTGTTCTAGTGAGGATAAGAAGATTCTACTGCAGTCTTAGGTCGCGTTAGTAAAATGTCCAAGCAAATGCTTTCTAGTCTGACAGTCTTTAAGACACCAAAGCCTTAGTTTGACTAGTAATCAACACAGGGTAAACCCACAATTGTGTTTATTCATGCATATTACATTTCCTAAATTGATTAAAGTATTAAGACAGATAACATTTTTACTTTAAAGAACATCTATAGGAGTCAGACAAGTTACCTTCAGATACTTTAGCTTAGTTTCTGGTTTTTAAGAAACTCTATAAACATAGACCACTTAAAGGTGCACTCAAGTCATATGTAGTTTAAATTGTTTTCCTACAAAATGGATAAAGGGAATCTTCATGGATGTCACAACACTACCTGAAACTTAATCTTTCTAAAACTGAACTCATCTTCCCTCCCTCCATCTCCACTCCACTACCTGAATTCTCTATCACCATTAACAACATGACTATCTCTCCTCTAACCAGACCCGATGCCTTGGGGTCATCCTTGACTCAAACCTCTCCTTCATCCCGCACATTCAGCCCCTCGCCAGATCCTGCCGCTTGCACCTAAAAAACATCTCTCGTGTCTGCCCATTCCTCACCCAAGAATCCACAAAAACTCTGGTTCATTCACTTATTTCCCGTCTTGACTACTGCAACACTCTTCTGGTCGGCATTCCATGGTCTCGACTCTCTCATCTACAGTCTGTCCTAAATGCTGCTGCTAGGCTTATCTTCCTTGCACGTCGCTCCTCTTCTGCTTCCCACTTCTATGAAACCCTCCACTGGCTCCCAATTACCTTTAGAAATAAATGTAAAATCTTGGCACTAACATATAAGGCCCTCCATAATACTGCTCCTCTATACTTTTTTGCCCTCATAAGCAAATACTCTCCTACTCGATCCCTAGATTCTTCCCATGGGCTAAGGCTCCTCTCCTCACTTATCACCTCTTAAATTTCCAGTCTACAAGATTTCACTCGAGTTGCCCCATATCTCTGGAATCCACTTACACTGAACCTTCAGCATTCACCCTCCCTCCATCCCAACATTCATGAAACATCTAAAAACCCACTTCTTCGGAGAAGCTTAGCTGCTAGAACTTCCTTGTCATCGATACAACCACCACACTACCTCTCACTATTTCTCTGTGTCTTATGTTTGTCACCCCATTCCCTCAAGATTGTAAGCTTGCGAGCAGGGCTCTCTCCACCTAATGTATCTGTTGGTCTTAGTCTGTCAATTCTTGTCATACCCCTTAAATATACATATTGTATTAATCTTCAGAATCCTTTACGTAGATTTGCCTCTTTCTCCACATCCCAGTTATTTGCCTGGTGTGTACGCAAGAGATGCTCCACTCCATCTAGCTCCAGCACTGACTTATACAAAAGCTCCCTGTACTAAAGGTACTTTCTTCTTTTAGGTAGAAGAACGTAAAATAAAATGCATTGATTATTGATGGGGCACCAAAAAAAACCAACAAAAAACATCCTGTTCCATCACCCTCTGAGATGTTTAAAATTCCTCCCGCTGACCATAAACCCCCTCCTTTAAACACTCCTATTAAATCTGAATACAAACCGTGCAGGAGGACTTGTATTAAAAAGTGTCTTCTGCATTCCCCAATTACTCTTCACTTTTGTAAGGCTTGCAATCGCCTTTATTATTACCATATGCTGCTTCCTGCAAAAAAAAAAAAAACACCAGCAGGCAGGCAATAAGCCTAAAGTACTATAATTTTGTCCCTTTTGGATTCTGTGCCTTATTAATTGTCTGATTATTCTTTAAAAAAAGGAAATAACTGGTTTTGATGTTGAACTGTTTACTTGCAGTGTTTATTTTGTCTGTCAGAGGCAAAAAAATGATAACATAGTAATATATGCTGAAAACCCCCCAACAGAATTACAAATTATGCATTAAAAAGAAGTTCTGACTCCATATCTCACCGTAATCATGCCTGTGTTAACATTCATAATGTGTATGTATTTTGCTTTACATAAAAGGCATCCGTTGAATTTGATAGCACATGGTAAATGCCATATCTTTACTGTTAACCAGTTATATAATCATTTGTGTATTATGTTATAAAACGGACAATACAAACCTCTTCCTTAACAGCACTGTATACATACACACACGCATATATATATATATATATATATATATATATATATATATATATATATATATATATATATATACACACACCATAATACAAAGATTATATATTTCCCTATATGCCCTTTGTCTAAAATATCTGGCATACTCTAATTCAAAAATTCATATTCCATATATATATATATAAATATATATAATCCAAAGCCTATCCCCCCACCCATAGTTATCCACCCTCCTTGTATCAGAGCCAACAAAGTGTCCACTTACACATAAAACAATTTCATCGCGCAAATAAGCAGAGAGAACAGGGTGATTTGTAACATTTTATATACATTTATGGCTTCATACAACAGATTACTCTTGTGTCTGTAAGTACATCAGGCACTTGTCTGCAAATAATGAATCATGATGTATTTATAAAGGAACATGACGATTCCGCTATAACAATAATAATAAAAAAAATAGCAGTTTTTACATGCTATTAACAATATTGCAGGTTTATTGTATCTATGGAAAATGTATGCTGGTTGATAAGACACAAATTACTTTTTTGCTTGCATGAACCACTATAACCTCTATTTCATATACACGATTAATTAAAATCAGTCATAAATTAAGGGATATAACAACTGTATCAGGAAAACATGATATCAGCTAAAGCACGGATACCATTTCCAGTGGTTTCACAAGTGCAAATGTTACACACAAATTTAAAATTTGGTCCAGTCTACAACGTTCACCACTAATTTAAAGAGGAATGCATCTTTTTAAGCGTGTATGCAGTTAGGACTTTGCCGGAACTCTTAGCGATGCAAATGATTCAGACGGTGTCACAAAGCAGGTCTGGCCATTTTAAAGCCATTTCTACTCCTATAACACCAATGGACTGTAAATACACAGCCCTCTGTTCCGTTACATTCTCCAAAAACATACCCGCGTCTGTGTTATCAAATATGTATATATTTGGCTGCGTGGTATTAAACTGGAGAGCGTAAAGAGTTTATAGATACCACATCAAATACCGCCGTAACTGCCTTCACAATACAACTTATTAAAAACATTCCATGACATTAAAAATGATACACTTACATTAAGAAAAATAAATTCTGGAACACAACAGCATTATAGAAAAGGGATGCAGGGTACAGATATATATTATATATATATATATATATATATATATATTCACCTACACATTTTACAGGGAAATCTGTTACAATTATCCAGTAATATTTATGGATGGGACAATGAAATGTATATTATATAGGGGATTAATATGGTATTGAACACTTAAATAATAGTCCTTGTAGTATGACACTCAATGAGAATGCTGCGCATGCCCACTGGCAAGCAGGAGACATGTTTAGCCAAACTAATCTCCTTTAAGAAGGAGCTGGGGCATGTGGGAATAATGCAAAATAACGCATGGGGGTTCTAATCAAATCTTTCACATATTTGCAAGTGGAAAAAACGGCTATCATATATATGGAAATGTATATGATGGCATATTATATATATATATATCACACACACACACACACACACTCCCCCTATGCATGCGCTCCAATGACTAATCAGAGTTGTAAACACCGTATATACACCACGTATGGTGAATGAAAAGGAAACCAAAGCAACAAAAATAGAAACTAACCCAACTACGTGAAATGATAAGCGTGGAAATGTGAACCAGGTCATAAAGGGAACTGTGAACAAACCACTCAGATTTTGGTTTCAGGCGTTTACTTGTCTTATTTGAAAATTCAAACCCCTTTATATAAGCAGGGAATGTGATTATGCATCTAAAAACATGTTTATCTGCGTTGATTAGGGGAAGTATTCATCTATTTAAGGTAAAATCATACAATAAAGTAACTATTGCTCCTTTAAATGACATACTCGGGTCTTGTGTTTTGAATCTTGCATTAAGATGTGAAGTGTTACCCTGTTACCCCTTTCATTTTTGCTGTTGCCTTCAGCGACACCTTCCATTGAGCAAGGGATGCCAATAAAACATGTTGTGTTTCCATAAAGGGACAGGGGGGAAAAGTTCTAACACACAAATTAAAAAGGTAACCCTAACCAAGCATGGATTATCGACCAGTACATAGCTATAATCTTAGTATAGGCTTACTACAAAACTACATGATACTACACGTACACAAACCTTTTTCAGGACAGATTCCCTTTAAAAGGAAGGAAAAATGAAAACTATGAGACCTGCATTAATATTACATTGCGGAACCTCTAGAAAATAAATAGAACCTGTACTGTGTGACGGTGCGCGGCCGGTAATGATTTATTCTACGATGCATTACTGGCCGTGCCGCAGAGGGGGGGGCTTAGCGTCATACAAGCAATCAAGGCATCATAAACACTTTACGGTATAGAAAGCTTGTCGGGGGGGGGGGACACAGAGTCTCAGGAATCTCCTAAGATGCAGATAAGAACATTTATACATACATTTTAAGGCAAAAGGAAGAAAGTTTGCTTCTTATTTACATTTATCCTCCATTTTCCGTTAACAATGTTCATGAAAAAAAAAGTTAACCATAAAAGCCCACAAATCCAGTAAAAAGCACATGATAAACTGGATATCGAGCGTTTCTGTGCCTTTTTTTTTTTTTTTTAACCCCTTCATGACAATGCATTGTTTTTAATGGGTTTAAGGACAACCCATTGTCCTTAAGGGGTTAAACTGTATAATGATGCTGGTTTAAAACCATTAAAGTGAAAAACTACATTTGGGATAAGTGCGCAGAGGTCAAAAGTATTTCTATATTGTGCTAAAAACCAAGAACAGGTCTTTAAAATCAAGACGCTCCAATTGTTTCAGGTCTGACCTTGTATGCAAATAGTTACAGATTTGAATACGAGGCCACATTAGGACAGCAATACTACCAAACTGAGAGCGAATGTCTCTTGATATATATCTGTAAGCACTACGCATAAACTGCTCCCTGCTCCACACATCTGTATCAAGAAATCTGGTCTCGGGTTCACTATATGTAACAAGGTATAACATAACCCTGTTTGTCTCCGTAACTAAGCTTTGTGTATTCATTTATAATACAATCCTTTTGCAACTCTGACATAAAGTGATCCAAAGTGGTGTTCATTTGTATACAAAATGCGTACACTACTCTCAGTTTTGAGCATATATTTGATATCTATATATCTATATCTATTTATAGCTATAGATATATATATAAAAAGTAATTTCGATAAAATGTTTATCTGGGGAAACAAAATCCCATTAAGATACAAAAACAACCTGGTTAGCACCAACTTAGCATGATTTTAATGCTGGGCCAACAACATACATTTGGTAGTCACTGAATTACACACAAAAAACACCTCTGATGTTAGCACTGGTTCTTGAGTCCACTTGGTTGGAAAAGTTTTTGCAATGCCTTTAGAAAGCCATGATGTTCAACAGATGCAAGCATCAATGCAAGCAGATGAAAATGTCGCCTGGGGGCCGGTAGGAGATGCATTGGTAAAGCTGCGAGGGACACCGATTATCCATTCCTGATCCAAGCGGTTTTCCCCACTCTGTTTTGTATCAGGTTTGGCACTTCGTAGCGAAGAGAGTTCCAAGATCATCAAAACTTGTATACATCAAGGAACATCCTTTAGGAGAAATCCATATTATATGTTAAGTTTGAGAAAAAGAAACGGTTCCGTGAAAATATAATCTGTAGAAGGGCATCTTTGGACTTTCTTCTTCTGCTCACCGCTATGACACTAATACCACCTAAATGGGGAAAAAATAAAAAAACAAAAATGAAATCACCTAACAGAAGGTTTACCTTCAATTAACGTTTTCTATGCATTCTGCTGGATGAGCAGGTCTCGGGTGCAGGCTTTAGTATTTTCAAATACAAATATTGCCTTTTCTAAGGTGAATTACACAAGTATCAAGGGTGATTAAACAAAGACTAAACAGAGTATGTGCCAGAAACATACAAGTGAAAATTAGCCCAAACAGTCAAAAATTTGTATTTCAAATCATTTTTAAATATAAACAGAACATTGCCCTATTCTGCCCAAACTATTATTTATTATCTGTGCAACATTTTTCAGGCTTTGCTTATACAATGTAAAATGGAAAGTATGTTGGATATCGCGGTGTGAAAGAAATGGGGTCACTTAACTCTTTTCACGGAAAACAAGGACATTACTAGCTGTTATAAATACAAAAGGGTTTTCTAATGATCAATTAGCCTTTTAAACGTAATCTTGGATTAGCAAAGGACCATTAAAACACAGGAGCGATGGTTGCTGGAATACTGATAATAGGCCTCTGTATGCCAATGAAGATATTACGTGTGTGTGTGTGTGTGTGTGTGTGTGTGTGTGTGTGTGTGTGTGTGTGTGTGTGTGTGTGTATATATATATATATATATATATATATATATACACACATATACACACACACACATAATTATATATACACACACAGTGTATTATATATGTGCACACATGTATTCCAAGGAGGTTTAAATTGTGCTTACCAATTTCCAGCCTTTATCCAGATACCCAACTATGTGTGGTGGTTGTTACACTGTGAGGAAAACTTTGGTTGGGTAATATGCTATCAAAGTTAAAATCTGCTTCATCCTCCATGAGGTGGTCATTGCGGATAATAGACTCCACGTCACAGTCCAAACTTTCAATAAGCATGTCATCTAGGTCACTAGGAAGCATCTCCTGGTGAATGGAGACAATGCCAACTCTTCCATAGCCATTGCAGCTGTTAACAGGATATGGACCCATTCCTGACATCTGAATAGGCTGACCCATAGGCACTTGTAAAGAATGTTTCACTGCTGACAAGTGGTTAATGCCAGATCCGTGCGTCATGGCACCCACTGTATTGGGCAAGGCACGACCATTGATTGACGTCTGCTGGCTATGTGGCTGATGCGAGTGGGAAAAAGTCATTTTGCTGTGAGATGACTGACTGCCATATGCTGGCATTAAAGAACTGGTCACCATCATCGAATTCTTACACACTCTGCCACTGGCCTGTGAAACTGCAGGGTCCACCGGGGTCAAAATATCATTATGGGGTGGTGAATCTGATGTAAGAAGTTCCTTTAAAAGTCCAGGAACAGAATATGGACCAACAGCTCTATACGATGGTTTACTGTCAGGTACTGTTTGCATAGGCATCTGAGAGATTGAGTTCATACTAGCTTGAACATAACTATATTTTCTGTAGTCAGGGTTGGGTGATCCCATACTCGTGTTAGGCGACGTTAATAAATAACCAGACTGCTGCATCATTGAGGCAGGTGAGGACTGTGTAGAAACAGTCAGTGAGGTGTTTGGCGACAAGAGGTTCAGGTTATCTAGCAGATTTTCCATGTTTTCAGAGTTTCCCAATTCTGAAAGGCTTGGCAAAGTAGAAGTCAGCTTGGTTGATGATGTAGGGTACACCAGACTATGCACATCAGCATCCCCAAGATCGTCCTGCTCCGGCATGATCGGAGAAAGCCTCCCACTGATTGTACTTGCGTTGGAACTTGTTCTGGGTCGGAATGTGTTCCATGCTTCAAAGTCATCATTGCTGTGTGAATTTGGACTTCCAGGCCACTTGGAGAACTGTGATCCAGGGCTATCCCCGTTGCCGTCTTGGCTTGACTGGAGGGAGGCTTTTTTCTTGGCAGCTCTTCCTCTGCTTTTGGCAAATTTACTGTTATTGTCCATAGAAACAGCTCTTCGTCGGGGCGATTTCCCATTTTTCCCCCCTTCAGGGTTGAGGATCCACCATGAACTTTTACCTGTTCCTTCATTTTGCACTCTCACAAATTTGCTGTGAAGGGATAGGTTATGCCGAATGGAGTTCTGAAAGGCAACAAAACAATGTATTAAAATCCCATTCATTCACTCTTTGTGCATGTATAACATATGTGTATCTTTCAGAATAAATACTTAAAATGCAACAAATTATTGCCCTTTTCCTCCTCCTTTCTCCTTACACTCAAAAAACACTGCTTCCACTGGAGAAAACAAAGAAATAATGGAATAATCATGATCAGCAAAAGACATAAAACGTACACACTCACGCTAACACCCTTAAAAATTCTTAAACATAGACACTCAATGACATATGATGGGTGAAGCGTCACTTTAAATGCAACCTTCTGCCTTAATGCCCAATTACTTCGCAAAAAGTGATACCACATCTATATATCTAAATGGCTCAAAACAAATCCTCCTACGTCCAATATGTAAACGTGCTGTGCCAGTAGACCATGAAGCATTTCATTGTTCCATAAAAAGATGCTACATATTTTCAGCAACTTTCTTACTCATCAAAAATATCCTAAACTGGTGCTATTGTAACAAGGACATCTGAGGTCACACGGAGATACTTAATCTCCAGCCAAAAACACACACACAAAGTAAATTTCCTAACAGGAAAATAGTCTGCTGGCTAGTTACACAAATTCCTGTTTTTACTTGCAGCAATCAAGGGGGGAAAATGGATTTAATAAAACACGGAGAGAAAATCCTTACCAAAGAGAAAACAAATAAAGAAAAAAATAAATTAACGTTGAAAAGAGAAGAGACGAGTCCAGCGTTTTGTTTAAAGGGACTCGCTTTGCGCAGTTAGACCCATAAAAAGCTTTTTGCTATTTACAAGAAACGATTTTCAAGATTCCTGCCTCGTGGAGAGACGTTCGTGCTACCCCCTAACACAATTTATAAGAGGGGTGCCTGATTTGCTAAATACCTCAAGGAACTGGAAGTTTTCCCACATGCCTCCCCGTCCAGCTCTATATGATGGAGGGAGGAAGTAGATGCACAAAAAAGGGATTTAAGTCTCCAAAAATAACAGCACTTATTAAGCTCATAATATCCGAGAGGCTCAGCAGAATACATTAAGAACCGATACACTGAATATTTTTACACTTTATTCGGATTCTTTAGAAAGACCACTAATCCGATGCTTGGGATACTGGGCAAAAGTTGTGTAAATTGCAAAAATAGGCATTTTAGTTTATTTTTCTCATTCAACAAAATGCACAAAAATGAACAGAAATCAATATTTGGTGTGAAAAGTGATCTACTTAGTAAATTTCCTCAGCAAAGTTCTATAAGGATGATTTATTTAATCATTACTAAGTTCTTTTATGAATTTAGCATTTTTGCATTCCGATGCCGTATAGCATTGCCCATGCATTTGTCATTTTAGGTCAGTAGCCTGATAAACATATCCGATCTGTACTGCATTTCTATGAGGCCTACCAAACAGGTGTAAGCATGCTGCAAAAACAGTGTATTGGCTGTACAATGTATACAAAAAACAAAAACTGTCTGCGCTTCTTACCCTAATATAGTTGGCAACAAATATATAAACATAATATAAATGAGAGGTTTTGGTTATATGAATTGGCCAAAGCATAATTAAGCTCACCCGCCACGTCAAGGCACACTCTCAATAGGGTGAGAACCTACGCTCACCTCCTACATAGTGGACACACAAAGCAGTTTATATTGCTACCAAAACCTTATTAATGTGTTGGAGGAGGTGCAATTAAACCTCCTCCCTATTAACCCCTGGACAGCAAGCTGCAACCAGACTAATGAGGAGCCAACAACCTCAAATATGTGCAAACAGGGAAAAGAAAAAATGTCGGTGCGCTAAGCTAGTCTCAGGCTCAAATAATACAAATGTATAATACGAGGCCTACCAAACAGGTGTAAGACATTTTTTCTTTTCCCTGTTTGCACATATTTGAGGTTGTTGGCTCCTCATTAGTCTGGTTGCAGCTTGCTGTCCAGGGGTTCATAGGGAGGAGGTTTAATTGCACCTCCTCCAACACATTAATCTGGTTTTGGTAGCAGTATAAACTGCTTTGTGTGCCCACTATGTAGGAGGTGAGAGCAGGTTCTCACCCTATTGAGAGTGTGCCTTGACGTGGCGGGTGAGCTTAATTATGCTTTGGCCAATTCATATAACCAAAACCTCTCATTTATATTATGTTTATATATTTGTTGCCAACTATATTAGGGTAAGAAGCGCAGACAGTTTTTGTTTTTTGTCTGCATTTCTATGAAACAGAAAAAAAAAAAACAAAAAGGAACAAAAAAGTCTTAATTTTCTAAAACAAACAAAAAGATAGCTCAGAGATAAAAAGAAACGTATATTGATTTATGAAAATGAAACGGCATGTATTGCCAGTATAAACACCTACACCTCATGCCACTGGGGCAGATAACAGCCTCGGGCGACCACGATTGATTCCAATGAATGCAGCGCACTAGGCTATAGCAGTAAATAGTAAATAAGCATACATTGGGCATTTATTTTCAGGGCTGTTATAGAGGTGCCTCTTTATATCGATGTATATTCATCGCAGTGAACAACAATTCTGATAGTAATTGGTGATAACTACAAAACTATCGGCTGCAATATGCTTCTGTTAATTCTTCTAACTTACTGGCTGTTCCACCAACTATACTGAATGAGTCTGTAGAAAGCTCATTTTTGGTACTGGCCTGCATCCAAAAGCCTTCCCCAGAAGTAACTCTAATTGTGTAAAAATTTGCCCCATTTATATTTTATCCAAGAACATTGAATTGTCGTGCAACACAAAAAGCAGGCTCACATGGGTTGTTGCCATAGAAACTGAAAAGGCTTCCCAAAAGTTTGTGATGTTTCTATACGAGTAAACCCTTAGAGGAACAAAATAAATGACAGACCTGCATATAAGGTTGTTTGCTTAGACAGAACATTATTCACATTCTGTAGCAGTGGGACAGCACCTTTACATGCACACTACACTAACGTGTTATTCTGCCGTTCTGTGAATTGGATCAAATTGGTTAATCCCAGAGGGTGGCACTTCTTTTACGAACAAGCATTTATTCTTTTGCATTCGGGAAAAAAAGAGAAAAGAACAAGAAGCCTCCAGAGAAAGTCTTCACCATGCATTTAAATGTCTGGAAGGGGCAGCACGTAATTAAGAATATAACTAGTACATTTACAGGCGCCGATTTATTCGCAGGGCAAGGTATGGCTGGTGATTTCGCTCTGGAATGCGTGAAAGAACTGGGTAAGATGTAGAATATAAATACAGCCTTCAGCCTGTGAAGGTAGTTATCAGTAGCCAAGCTGTTAACCCTTCCTGTTAACCAAGAATGTGTTGCCATGAATCAAACGTCTGTATAACACGGGGAGGAAAAGGGGAGGGTTGGTGCCGCCTCCTCAAACTCACTTTTAACCCCTAGAGTGGCAACGAAAAGGGCTGCAATTCACCTGTTTTGGAATGAGCCTTTTGCTCGCGACTAAAGGGTTAACAGGCAACCCACAAAAGTTAAAGGCAACTTCTGTAATTAGAAGACTTAACTGTTTTGGCACCAGACAAGGAACCTGTAACCAAAAGGGTTAAACGCGCATCCAACTAGACACAGAAAAATGGCACCACACAAGGAACCTGTCACCAAAAGGGTTAAACGCGCATCCAACTAGAGACAGAAAAATGGCACAAAACCAGGTTAGTGATGTAATCATTCCTGTTACATAACGAGCTCATTACTTTAACCCTTCGAAAGCATTCAGCTACTGCCCCTCTTTCACAGCAACAGGTTGAAGTGCTTAATAATTTAGGGCTCTGTCACAGGCCACGCACATAGCTAGGCATGGGTGTAAGCCGGGTTTATATACTGATTTATAACGCACGTTCCCGGGAAGGATACGTCGAGATTTATGGTTTTCTTTGCTTGGCCGCAGAATAGTTGCGCAGGGATACGGATCGGACATTTGCAATACACCAAAGTTACTTGTTTCTATGGCATATTCTGCGCAGTCTAATCTAAAAGCACATAGGAGGAGGACTGTTGTACAGAGGTCAGAAAGCACACAACAGTAAAAATCACACCCTTCCTGTTCAACTTCATGGTGGATTCACCTTTGTGACTCTTCAAACATGGCCAGCACCACCCACGCTCCATCGCATGCACTGCAAAGGTAATTAAGCGATTAGCAGTTACAGCATGAACAATACGAAACATCAAGAATCGCATTAAAGATCATGATAAATTAACCGGCTGCAGCCATAATTAGTCACAACAGTGGTCTTCAGAAGTGCTTTTGTTTGGGTGCTTCAAAGACAAAACGACAATGCTGCATTAGAACGGTCACATACAGAAACCGGAAAGTGCCTTTTAACCAAAGACAAGGTCTAAAAGGCAGTCCAAGACCCCGAGATCGCCACTGTTCTGGTTTGTAGAATGAAGACGTATCTGCGCCTAGAAGCAGACCCTTTTGTAGGTTATGCTAAAGTCATGTTCTTGCAGGAAATTCCTGTGTCGCAGGAAGCAGCTCACATCTTAAAGGAAAGTTTAAACAAGCTGCAAGATAAAGACCAGCACCGACGGATGTCCTGAAAAGGGAGACGTCACCGCGCTATTCAATGCCGTCCCCAAAATCAAACAAAAAAAACAGTAACGCTGGGGAAAAGTTAAACAGGGGGAGAAAGGCATAGAGCTACATGAAGAAGTGCTTAGATCTGGGCTTCAAACATGTCACATGTACGCTGGGGCAGCTCTTTACGTCTTTAACCTACTTCTTAATCTAGGCTGATTACAGTGACGTAACATTATTATGAGTCAGTCACACTTTCCTGGATAGTTTCATTAGAAAATATATATGGCGCATTTACTGCGCATACGCAGCGGGGGGTTTGTTAGGCCTCCCCAAAACGCTCGCCGAGCAAGTGAAGGAACTGGTGGTAAATATAGTATGTGTCAGGAGACGGCAGCGCAGGAGAGATGTTCATCTGTAGACAACTACTGAGGAGCAAACACGCAAGGAGGTATTCTGCAGAACCCAGAAATGTAAAAAGATCACTCATCTCACAAGAATTAAAGTGCATATGATGGCTGGATTGTCCATTTAACACCGATCCTAACTAATTGTAGAACAATTTTTTTTAATTAGTCCTTCCGGTGTTGGAGATGGATGAACCAGCCAGACCCTGAGACAGGACATCAAGCTCACCCTCTAAACACACAGGTCAAGGACGTGTACAAGGAGGAAGAGGAAGGTGTTTGGCCAAATCGCTGGCGCACCCCTGCTCTCCTGGATAGT
This sequence comes from Sceloporus occidentalis, assembly GCA_023333645.1. Lineage (NCBI taxonomy): Eukaryota > Metazoa > Chordata > Lepidosauria > Squamata > Phrynosomatidae > Sceloporus > Sceloporus occidentalis. Next base: position 1,676,250 of record JALMGF010000068.1, read on the forward strand.
CCAGCTCTATGGACATACAGTCTTGGGGTCCTGATCCTTCCCATCTTCTGTGTCACGCAAAGCATGACAGCAGAGCAGGGTTCTGGCAACGTGTTACCACTCGCTAAAGCATTTCATCTTCATGTGTGCAGACTTAAACAAATTAAGTAGTTTGACTTCTGAACGTGCTGCAGCACTTACACACCGACTTTTACAGCAAACAAAGCACGTCCTACAAACTAACCAGGGCCATTTTCTCCAGGCCTCCTCCTCATACATTATGATCAATGTTCCATCTAATTTTTCTTAGGTTGTGTGCGCAGAAAATTTCTCTTGTGCAAAAATTTTCCCAGAGCCAAAATTATGTGCGCACAATATCCGCACCACAAAAAGTATCAAAAAAATATATATATTTTTTTTATTGGGAAAAACTGTTGTGCGCGCAATTTTTGGACGTGTGCGCTCTCTAAAACTACTATGTTTACAGCTTAGAGGGAACACTGATTATGACAGTTTGATGTTAGCTCCAATGAAACCCCAAATGAATGCCTTGCATCATTCTCTGATTGTAAGATGATGAATGCCTGTCCTACTAAGGACAAAAAAATAGGAAGCGGACGGGGTGATGATTATCATGACTGATCCGCTGGAATAATGAGATTGCTTTCAAAGCCAACTGATCATGTACCCACCAGCCCAATGTAATAAGGTAGGACTTTCTAGGTATCCATTAGTGGATCATATAATAGACATGTGGGTTAGTAAATGGGTTTATATTTTTCCAGGAAGCAACGCCAAACAACCAAGGGAAGCTACACCACTTTTGGGAAGCTTCAGAAAATCCCCCAGCCTTTTTCTTGTACGTATTTAGTAAAAGAATCCTAACAAAGGGCCCTTCCTTAACAGATTTCACCTGATATATGTCAGACGAAATGAAAGCACAACTACTCTCAGCCTACCTGAAAAACTGGATTACAATTTTAAAAAGGTTAAAAAAAAAAAAAAAATAAGTTATAAAAGCAAAATATATATAAAAAAAATCCCTTAATAAAAGCAGCATTCTTAGTTTACTGCAAAAAAAAAAAAGTGTGCATGATGAGAATACACTGCTTTGTGAGCCTGAACGTAGATGTTTTTAAGATTGCTTAGTGCCACCCAAACATTAACAGCCAAGGCTGTAGAACAAATGGAAATAAGTGTGAATGTGCTTTAATGCGAGCCTCTATATCCACCGATCTGAAGAGCCCTAACAGAAGTAAAAAAACAAAACAGAAGATGTATTATCCCTACAGACACAATGTGCTTTGATGTGTAGACATTTATATAGGCCAGGATGGGCAGAGGAAAGCAGGTGTACAAATAATAATGATGGGATATTGGCAAGGCACAGGAACGCACTGGTATGGAATACTTACTCCATATAATTTCCTATAAAATAAGTTGTTTTTTTTAAACTATAAATATGTGACGCTACTTCTACGCACTTGACCAAATAACCACATCATAGCAGAGAGAGCAATAAGAAAAGCTGTGATAATAGCCTCTATAAGAAGAGATATTGGTGGAAAATGCATTGATACTGCTTCATGGACCACTGATGGGATCTTATTTAGAAGATGGTGTCTAGTTTTGGTGACCATGGTTCAAGTCCAATAATTCAAAAGGCCACCTAATGGTTAATGGTCTTAAAACCTTAATAGTTATACCAAGGGGAAGACATGATAGAAACATTAAGTCAAGGAATCAAGAGGAAAAAAATCCAGGAAGGAATCATCTCTATACATATAAAAAGCACAGGACAGACAGGGCTTACAGCAAATGTACGATCATAGGGGACTTGTTGCTTCGTGCCCTGCTCAGCGTCGTGCCTCATGTCTTTTTGGGGTGGTACAGACTGTTTGATTATAGCGTTGAGGATGACCGATAATATTAAGCAACGATGGTACGTACACACTTGACAGACTCTCCGGTGCTGCATGGTGAGATTAAGACGCAGCCATTGCGTTGGGGTTGTTTTTGAAGAATGTGATAGGTGGTGAAGGGGGAAAAAAGGAGAAATCAGGGAATTTTGGAAGTGTTGGTAGATAACCAAAAAAATTTACAAGGCAAAATGAGTGCTTCATCTTAAGACAGGCGCTTACTAGTTTTTAATAAAAACACAGGGGTGCAAGAGTTGAAGGACGCGACGTTGGATTATGGAAGATGGAACTGTAATAAAGCACCAAGACACCAGCACACACAGTAGGCTGACACTTTCGGAAAAATATATACTTTGCCATTAGAAGTACAAATTTTCAGTTGCGTAACAGACCATGTTATAGCAAATTACACAAAAGAAGCGGTTTTATACCAGAATAGAAATCTCCCAGCAGTGTATGCTATCCCAGATCTTTCCATGGCTTTGTCAAATATTCCTAATTACAAAAAATGTCCTGAGATGACTCCAAGTATAATGAGTCCATTCGCTCATAAAAGTCTCCGTGGAAAGTGCCAAAGGGACATAATATACAACAGGACCTGCACGTACCTTGAGGGGGTAATATGAAACAAATATGCAGAGACCAATAGTCTTGATGAACTCCCCATAAGACAACTGAGGAGATACATCCTGAATAAACACAGATGCATCCTGGCCATGATGTTAGGTTATGAAACATTGTGGAAAAGTCTACAGAGATAAACGTGATGGAAGACACCTTTCATAAAAAAATAACACATTAGCAGGGGCGTACCTAGAGTATTTGGCACACAGGGCGGATTCTGTATTTAACCCCACACACTGTTTCTGTGTCCCTGTCTCCTTTCCCGTAGCTGCACTTCTTCTCCTGCCTTATCTTGTTTTTTTGTTTTTTTTTCTTATGTCTTCTTCTGCTCCCCCCCCATGTCTTCTTTCTTCGCCCCCTTCTCCATGAACCAGGCCTCCTGGAGCATTTCCACAGAAGGATGGAACCTCCAGGTACATCCCCTCATGCAAATAGAGAAAAGGGAAGAGGCTGCCCCATTCCTCCAATTGGATAAGAGGGTGTGTCCAGAGGCTCCACCTCTTCGCAGAAGCACTCTGGGAGGTCTGGTTCATGGAGAAGGGGACGAAGAAAGAGGACATCTGGAGACGCTCAGGACGACAAAAGAACAAAAAGAGGCAAGAGAAGAAGCAGAGCTGGGAGATAGGAGACAGGGACATGGAAGCGGTCAGTGGAGAAGGTAGGGAGATATTGAGAGAGAGGGAATTTATGGGAGACTTGGCTCCTCTGAGTGCCAGGTGGCAACTGCCTGATAAGTGGCACCCGGAGCAGACTTCTAATGGGAGTTAACTCTATACATACAGCTGTAAGCCAGACATATCATCATACTTCCTCATCTATATATGCCAAATTGAATGATAATAAAGCTGAATAATGACATATGATCCAATATATATACTTGTTGTACATATATGTATATTTCATATGAAGCCCACATAAGTAACAGACCACAACATAGCACAGGGTAGCCATCACTATTTGTGATATTTCAGTTTTATTATTTGGGAGGTCAAGTGCATCTGGGACAACAAAATGTCAGAGCAGCTTGTCAGCAACAATTGCCAACGTGCAGGGATCAAACAAAAGAAGATCAGCTGCCCGCAAATAGGAACAGTAAGTTTTTACCATGTAGTTACCATGGTTACAGGCATCTATACTGGGCTGCCAGTTACAAGCACTGATCCCTGCGTCCAAACAGATACGATCTTTATTTTAAACTGCAAAGAAGCTGTGGATCATCATCGGCAAATCAGTAAAGTTTCCAGGACAAAGTCTTTACATGTAAATGTAAACGCAAGACATAATAAATGATGTGTTATAGGGGAGGATGCAAGCTCTTGTTTATGGGAATGGCATACATGGCAGGCACCCAAAGAGTTAAACATATGGGTCACAGTTATAAACAGCATGCATATTAAAAAGCTATGTGCATTCATTCTCCGGCACCGTCCACAGCGAACTGCAAATTAGAACTAAACAGAAGAGCAATCCACGCTGCGTGGCAACATTTACGTCTCGTTAAGATGATTTAATGCAAGTCGTGCAAGAAGAAGCCCTCGCTTGTACCCATGATTGAAAGAAAATACTACACGAGTCCACCTCCAAGTTCACTTATCTTCCACATTTCAGCGTTAGACAGCTGGACACGGTAGGGGGAAAAAAAGCCTGCAGGTGTGAATAAAGCTGCTGTAAACAGGAACAAGAGAACTACATTATCGGATTGTCAAGAAAGAGTTTCCTTGTTAATGGGAAAATAGTGCTTATATACCACAGGCTTTATTATCCAGTGTATGTGCGCGTGCGTGCGTGTGTATGTATGTATGTATGTGTGTATGTATGTGTATGTGTGTATGTATGTGTATTCAGCCAGTGGTATGTTAGCCCTTTGCATGTGCCCTAGATCTGTATCGTAGTCCATTATTCTAGACAAAACACCCTTTTCTCCCTGTCGTACTGCCTGTGGTAAACAATACAATGGCTGACCCTCTGACCAATGAAGAAGGGAGAAGAGGACTTCATTAGTATTGCCGTAAAGAGTCAGCTCAGTGTGGTGTTTCAGCAGAGAAAGCCACCCAAAAGATCACAAATGACAACACTGTCCGCCTCCGGGTGTGCGGATAAAAGAATAGCCTTGAAGAAAACTTTGATTTAGTGTTTGCAGGTAGTGATTCTGAAACTATGCACCAACATGAAAGCTTGACGTGTTCAGGACTCCATGTAATTATAACAATTGTCAAGAACCAATGGCAAGCTTTGAAATGAGAAATACATTGTTCTCTAGTATGTTACATACATAAACCATAGTAAGATCTGTAATTTTATGCTTTCCACTGGATTGATCGCATTACAAACACACTTAACAAAAGCGTTTTTGTCTGTAACTATGGCAACAACCTATCATTGCCTCTGTGTAACATAATGAAACATTTTCTGAAAAGAAAAAAAAAAATATGAATGAGGCAAAATGTTAGATCTCAACAATACTAGCAATGTGTATAACCGCATTATTAGAAGGTGTTATATTCAGCTAACTAGTTGGAAGAACATAATCATTATTATACTTTGTGTATATACACTTTTTTTTAACTCTGCTCCTCAAAGAGTTAAAATAATAACCCAACCAAAAGTTTTAAATTGGCGTATCCCTATTGATCTGATAAATAAGGAATACATTTAGTCCCATCCCTTCCGGGACTGATTTTAAAGGTTAGCAGGGAGCTAAAAGCCTTACGGAGCAACTTACATCCAGTATGTGTCACTCCATTCCCAAGTCAACTTCTTGGACAAAATCTATTTCCTTGAGCATTCCAGACTAAATTGATCTTCTTTCAAGGATGGAAGGAACAATATTTTTAAGCACAGTTAAGATGTTTTAAAGAAACTTTAGTTTACTTTGAGTAGAGCGTTCAGGATTGAGATTACAATCTAGACAATGTGGCCAAACGCTGCACCTATGCTTGGAGAAGAAGTCAACTTCCAGAAACTCTGGGTAAACCTAGAGTTCCCAGGTATGCCTATTGTATGCAACATGTTTCCGTCTTTGGTTAGTCTACTAAGCTAGGAGAGTATCAGCCAACATGTAATTAGGATTGCTGTAGGCCCTATGAAAACAATTATGGATTATATATGTTACTGTACCACAGTTTGGGTCTCCACTCCGTCTCTGAGCATTTTCTTGGTTTATGTCATATTTGTGAAATAATCCTGCTAATACCTTGCTGAATTTGGTGCAGTACAGTACATTTTACTGGACACTGGTTTTATGGATTTTTTAATCAATGCGTGTTATAGGTATATTATATAATAGGTATATAGGTAATAGGTATGTGATGTTCTGCCATCAGCTGTGTGAGCAGAACCTCTGCTCCTCCGCGTCCCCCCTCTAAACCTACACACATACTGAAACCGGTTAACGTAGACACATCAGTTTAAAAACACTTGTGGCTTTTGGGTGTGCAGCCTGAAACTCCCAAGTGCAGCCATCATAAGTGTTTAATCAAAGACCACCATCAGCAGAAACCACAGGAGGAGGGCCGGCTCATGCAAAACTAAAGGTGCTGTTCCACTATATAATAATTATGCTAAGTAAAGCTTAGCAGATCTGTAATTTTATTCTTTCCTTTGAAGGTTTCCATGGCCTAAAAAAAGAACGTGCCTGTCTCTGCATTTGTATCACATGACAATTAGATGTACCTAATTGCTTCCAACAGAGGTAGAGACTCTTCCAGCTTCAGAGGTTAAGACAAAACCATTAAAAAGTAATACAATTCCAAAAAACGGGAAGGAAAGGATTCTCTGACGTACACTTTATTCAAAGTTTGTTTTCGCTTTTGCGGAAATCGGGAGATCAACATGTTTTTTTCAACTACCTAAACATTGCAAAATCTGTCCAGGCATAGTCCACTCAAACAGATCGAGAAAAGAACACGGAGAAATACAGTAACGTAAAACACAAAGAGAATCAATAATACCCCAGAGCACAAACCTGGACATATTACCAAAAACATAATACACAGCCATCACCCAGCCCAAACTCTTCACAAACGCATCAGAACGGTTGCTGAAACCCATTTGGGAGCAGTCGCTGGACAGGTGGGTTTGCTAGCTTCACTATACATTTGGAGTGATATGAGCTTCTCCTGCTGATGGCCACATTCCTGATGTTCTCCACGTGCCTCGCCGATGATTCCTCATAAGATTTGTTGCAATATCACAAGTTATGAATGAACCCCATGAAGACTCTGTCCAAGATTTGGCAACCTAGGACAGACCATAAGGCACACCTCACATGACTCCAAATACAAGTGATTGACATTCAAGACCTGAGACGAGCTGCAGCTCTATCAATCCTTCATCTGACCCCATCCAACATTTTTTTTTCTTTTCCAAAACTTTCCCTCGAACGTAATCTGTCTATATTTGTGTTAACATTTTGTGATACATCACACTGTATTTGTTTTTTTAATATTAATAACTTGTGCTAGCATCTCCCGTGTCTTCTACCAAGAACGTGATAATTCAAAGCATGCAAGTGGCTGTGACTTTAAATATTTGTACTACACATAGCTGGACACAAATTAAACCGGCTTCACCAGGCTAGTTAGTAGTTATTGTTGTTTCCACCGGTCTCGTTGTTTTCCTAAAAGACAACAGACAGGTTGCAATGCATACACTGAGCAGAAACCACTGGGAAATATCACAAAGGATTGTATTATATGTATAGGGCCAGCAGATACTGTAGCGCTACTACAAAAGGGGGACAGTAAAAACCAACATTGACTGGTGCAGAAGGAAAAGATGGCTCTGCTCTAGTGAGCTTACAATCTCATGTAGACATCACTCTTTGAAGTAAAGGTACTTTACCTTAAAATTGTTTTTTGTAAACCAAAGTGAACCTCCGCAGCAGGACAGCATCTTACTTCTGTGTTAATCTTAGGACTCGTGGAACGGGACCTTTAATGATTTTTGTGACTCACCCAAAACTCACAAATCTGATCCCTTTTTATTAAAACTTGGCTTTTAAAGAGCAGTGAGCAAAGTGGTAGTAATCACCGCTCAACAATCAGGACTGGTGAGTAAGACCATTCTGTTTTACTATGACAAAACATGGAAAATCGCCCAATTAGTCACCCTTAAAGTTTAGATTTAAGAATCAACGTGTGTTTTTTTTTTGTTTTTTTTTACTTTTTATTTAACCATAAATATAATAGGCTGAGTTTTGTCATTAAAAAGCAGGCAACTAGTAGATGTAGCCGGTCAACTCAGGTTGTGTTGGTGTCAAAGGAAAATCACAGATCCTCCAGCCGTATCGGGAGTAATATTTCAAACTGTACGACGACAGTTCATTATTATAACACTGTTTTAAGGTTGGAAGAAGGGCTTCAAACGCTCCCAGTTCCAGGGAATTATAAAAGTAAACCAAATCTCAAAAATCACACACAATTTAAAGCAAGGGATCTGAACAAACATTCAGAAAATCTTGCATATTTCTAGTTAACGAAACATTGTTCCAAGTCCCTTGCAGTTAAAGTTCACTTTGAACAGTTGTCAAAAAGTATTTACTTCAAGGCGTTCTCTATTATTGTCCTTTGACAATAGGCAGCGGTAGCAGAAGGAAAACAAAGCCATGAAAAGGCACGGGTTTTGTGCGAGGCTACGGCGTTCGCAGCAGGCGGTTCTTACGTTCTGCACAATATTCTCTTCTATTTTTCCTGAACATATTTGTAACAACGAGACAAGTATATGGGGTAAAAGTGTACCATCCGGTTGGAAATCATGTTATTTCTATTAGGAATATTTATATTTGTCCCACTCACCAATGCTATACAGCTAAGATGGCACACACTTTACTTACATGCTACTTGTGTGACGTTGGCATGTTGTACAATGCGTAACCTGCTAACATACCGTCACAGCACATTTTATAGCCTTCCATAAGCAGATTTAGCCAAGCCCTGAGTTACAATATTTCTGATCAGTCCAAGCATAAAATAATTAAAAAAGGGTCCCTAGATTTAACATGGGAATTATTATATCCGACTATGCCGTCATTAAAAAGATGCACCTAAAATTCTTTGTTTTTACTCTCTCGGCCATGCACCTGGTGGCATAACATGGCATTTGTCATCATTTTTGCCAATACAGATGTCAGACCTAAACCCAGACAGCCGACGCATCCGCCTCTATGAACTTACGTGAATCCCATTACACAGACAACCTGAATCCAAAACACAGTTTGCCACGCAGACTAACATCGAAATGGAACGCTAAACGGGACGGCAAGTACCTTACTCTTAAGCTTTGCCCAGTTTGACCGGCAATTCCCCAGTTAAGAGAAGCTAAAATTTTAGCGTTCTATGTTCTTTCACATTACTGCAACTTAACTGCGAATAATATCTACCAAGGTAAGTCGGCAAGCCTAGATTAAGGCCTTCAAAACAATGTGTAGCTTGTGTGCATGACCTTATGATGTAGTTTTATATTTTACTCAGAAGTAGCAAATATCTTTCATATTACCATAAACGTAAATCAAAGTTCTATTAATATTGCATCATAACCACATTCCAGGGAAAACACGAAATCCATCACAAGAGCATCGTGCCTTTTAGTGAGCGGTGGGCACCTCCAACTGGTTGCTGGTGGAGAAAACTGAGGCAGTCCGGTGGGAACCAAGAGCGCTCTTACTGTTCCTTCTAAATTCTTGTGATCAGAGAATCACAACAATCGCTTTTCAATCACCCGTGTATTTTTGTTTCTTTTAGTTAGTTATATGTTACGAGGAGTGGAAACGGCCATGTTCAAATGTTCTACCACTTCTGCTGGGAGACTGTTCCACTAATCCATCACCCGGTTGGTCAAAGTGATCACAAGCAAAAAACTCTGATCAACCCATGCTTATCAAAAGTCACCTTCCCTTCATATAGGCCTCTATTTTTAATATAAAAGGGACATATAGATTCATATTACCTTAAGTAATCTGGGTTCAAGACCGAGTTCAGGGCTGGAAGGAAGGAAATCTGATGATTTGATTGGCTGCTGTTTCCAAAAGGCCCTCTCCAGCAGGATATCATCTTGATAACAAGCGAAGGGTCAACAAATTCTACTACTGTTTTGTCGTCGAACTGCCAAGGGGGTTTCCCATACACATGCACAAATAGGAAAATATATATTGTCCAAGAGTTCAAACGTGCAGAACTACCACATAATGAGTCTTTATAAGTAAGGACAACAAAACGGAGGCGATTACAAGAGCATAATAATATAGTCTGGAAACAAAAACAAGCCAGGAGAAGCTTGGAAGCAAAACCGGACAACTTAAATATAAAAAACTATAAAGTTCCTCTCCTTAGGTGGAAAAATGTGTCAACCACTAAACAAGATGTTAACTAGCCAGCAAGAACGATGAGAGGTGGCATTCATTAGCAACAAAACATAAAGGGGTTAAAAAAGGTGTATAGAGAGGAGATCATACTCTAGATAGACTTGTCATGTGAGAAAGTATTTCTTTCTTCTATGAAAGGGTTAATAAGTGGGATATAGCCCACAGCACAGGTGTTGAGTGTAATAGCGAGTATGAGGCTGTACAGGCAGACTGTTACTCGCCACCAGGCTCCATGCGCGGAGTACGCTCACAAAGAACTGTGTTGTGGTTGCGAGCAGAACTCGGACGAAATCCATTCACTCAACTCAGACGTTGCCAGTGTAAACTTACATTGGTTCAGTCAAGTCGCTGACAAAGCTGCTCAGTGCAAACCAGAACACAACTTTCAACCCGACATCACGTGCACAAATCACTGTTTAGTTAATAAGCCCCAAGGTAAATTAGTCTGACACAAAATAATCAAGCAAGCATTTAAGAAATGTGAACTTTCCACATGCGTGGACTGGGTGGGATTCGGTTACTTCTCTACCGTCTTATATCACGCAAGCAGGTGGCCCTTGGGGAATATTTTCGTCCGTTTCACATGGGGGGTCAGTACATTAAACACGATGATTCAGGCCTCTACTTAATTGACAAATTAATACCCCTGCATTTTAGGGCTATAAGCCCATCAATGGCCCTGACCGGGAGGTGATGTCACAACAGGGCCAAATGGGCAACGCTGCAGCTACACCAAACTATACACAGGGGTGTAAAGAGTTACGAACGCAATGCTCCAAATATTATATAGAATTATTATCGTCATACCCCAGTCATGCCTACATGCCCTTCTTGTTCTATTCCAGGAAAGCTGCCGTCACTAGCATTTATTTTCTAGAAGGGGTCAAGGTGCACGAAAACATTAAAACATATTAACGAAAGGTTCCCGCTCTGTCCCAATACTGATTCTTTGGTCTTCATCTCTGAAGCGTGTGTGAAACGCTGTCCGCGTTGTATTTATTCCGTCTCTACGCGGTGGGAAGTGTACAGATACAGATAGAAATATTAGGGCCTCTACCTTAGCTTTTCCGTTATTTGTCTTAAGGATTTGGGCACATTTCCTTCCATTAAGGGGGGAGGTGCTTTTCTCGTTAAAGGGTTAAGACTGCGAGACTCTTCTCCATTCCCGTGTGTTGGAAGCCACAGTTTCAATCTTAGTAGTGCAGAGTATCTACCGGAGGGGATATGAGAGGTTTCTATTGTGTTTAATCCACTTCCTATTCTATGCATTTATTACAATGATTTTTTTGCATTTCTTATATTTGTAGAAATTAAAACACTTAAAACAACCATGCCTTCCTCTGTCTATAACTCTTCAGGTTTAATCATAAATACATACCACTGTGGCTTCCAGCTGGAAAACGAAGAAAAACCGGTGGACAGACGGCCGACGGCAATACAAACTCAGCATGCGGCTGGATACGCAGCCACATAACCTGCCATTGGCCATTCTTACATCACATGGCCACTGGCCTTAAAGTGCCAGGGCCGCCCTTTCATTGCCAGCTTTTGGGCCAACTCTGTATACAGAAGATCTACTGCTACAACTTAACAATATACATTATTATCACAAACACAAATCCCATGTGCCCACCTTGTGGCGCTCTGGGGGGGTCCCTTCCGGTAAGCCTGATGGGTGACCGTGACCAGACTTCCATGCGAGTATAAAACCATTTCTGATTTTTCATACAAAGAGAAGCCGTGTCCTAAATCGGCCTTATGTACTGTACTTTGATCACACATAAATGAGATTATTAGCAGTTAAAACGGAGTAATTGTCACTGCTGGGGGGGGATTTATGTTTGACAAACAGTTCGGCAATTTTTGCTCTACATTTTTTCAATGGGACGTCTCTGATCCAGCGAGTGAGTCACGGCGTAAGTGATTTAGGATGGTTATAAAATGGGTCTTGCTCACGGGTGAACAGAAGCACCGTGTGACACGAAAATGGAGGTGACTCCTATCTATAAATCGTTGGTTGGCTTGTATAGTGACTATTTCAGAATTATTAACATGTTCCCATCTTTAAAGGGACACTCCAGCCACGGTATGCACTTTACAGGAGATGTTTCTGGCCGAACGGATCTCCTGCACATCTCAGGGCACACGCGCAGTCTACTTACCACTAGCAGATAAAGCACTTTAATATGCATAACGTAACATAATATGCATCGGTGTGGCTGTAGGGGGCGTTACGGGTCCCCTCCAAATGATTTTGGTACATAAACACAGCCAAAAAAAAGAAAACATACCCGCCTTGTGTCACTTTTTCACATGGCCAGAGGTCAGACATCTCATGCCAGATTTATAACAAACAACTAATGGAGAAAGGGGTCAGCTCATCTGCTAGAGGAAGAACATATTATTTCTAACCTAAGTATGACACAAACCTGAAAGGCCAATGCCCCCTTCTCTGGACAGTCTGCCCTTTGCAAGGCCAGGGCAGTCACACAAACAAAAAGTCAACGCAGTGGGCATACATAGCGGAAGAATTGCCCCATCTTATGTCGCGGTTTTCCCCTATACATTATAAAGGAAAAGCCCCAGTGGGTTCCCCCTGCAGAAAGGTCCGAGCAGCCCTTGCTATATCTATAAGCAACATGGAAGCTCCTTAAAACTCTCATCACCGATCCAGCGTTTGATTATACCGGACCAGCTCAGCCCTTCCCGCAGGAGTATTTTAAATGGCATCGATGTACCGCCATGGCAAGCGAAGAATCCATGTCCAGCTGCACACTCCATGCACTCCGACACACATGTGACGGTAACGGGCAACGATCCAAATGTGGAAGAGAAGATAGACATGTATGGGAGCTTCTCACACCAAAGCAACGTGATGTTTGAAAGTGTTCATGGGGGAAAATGGGAACTCCATCGGCCTGAAGAATGATGATAGCACACACTGTCCATGATAGATCACGGCAGGTACTTCTGTTCAGAGACCCGATGATCCACCGACAAAATAAATCAAATTATACTTAAAAATATGCTACAAATCGAAATGATTTTATTGCCAAACAGAGGTACATTGCGGGTTCCAACACAAAAGCAATCCTCAAACGTTGTGGATGTATTGCATACTGAGAGACCAACGGTTTAGTAATTATAAGGAGCTGCATGCTTGCTTTGCTTCTTTAAACATTCTTAGGATACAGAATCCCGGCACCAGCACAAAAAAGGTTAAGAATTACCTGTAAACAGCAGTGCCAACATACTCTAACACACACACACTATATACACACACACTATATACACACACACACGCGCGCATACAGCACGAGAAGGCCTCGTTAAATGCTTCAACACCTAATTAACATTTGTTACCGTTCCCTAAAAAGTGGGTTCTCACATAAACATTCCGAGACTTGATCTCATCGTCCAACCCTCAAACTTTGCGGCAGCACAACCGGCCGCTGACTTATATCACCATTATGCAACCACATTCCTGGCAAATGCCTTAATCGTTACACTTCTATAGTCAGCACGTGCCGCGCTCAAACGTACTCGGCGCACCAAAAAAAAAAAAAAGGAGAAGAGAAGAAAAGGGCATGAAAGGGTAATGTGAAGATCGCTGCCGGCCTTCAAACTACCCAGGACCGCTTGAAGAATAAAAAGACATAATACATAAGTAACACTTAAAGGGACACTCCAGACATCACTTTAATGCAAATGACAGCTGCACGGTCCCATTAAATTTCCGTGGTGTTGCTATTACGAATACATGGGGGGGGATATTAGGCATTTGCCCCTTTCCTCAACCACACAGTTAAAGGATGTGAAGACCCTTTAAAAGCAGGTCCTAAAAGATAAGGCCGTCTCCATCGGCAGCAACTAAACCATAAGAAAAGTGCACAACCAGGACACCAAATACGAGCAGAAAAAGTACTTGATCAGTAAAACTATGTATATAATAAGCAAGCCATCTCCAGACCTGGCGGCTTCCACACTTCTGTCCTAAGCTGCTCCGTATTATTATTATTATAACGTAACACATCCCAGTGTCAGCAGGTTCATGGCGAGTAGGAGCTATAATAATAAATGGCCCATTTTCCGTGCTCGCGGAGGAAATACATCACAGCTCATTGTGGACCGGTTTTCGGGGCTGTTTTCACAGGAAAGTGTAAAAATAACCAGGTCATTCCGCTTTGCTGCTTTTATTTTTTGATTAGCGCGGCCGCCACCGAAATCAACTTAATAATAAAGAGGAACGTGTTTTCAGGACGGGGCTGGAAAAAACAATGCTCGGCGCAAGCAGGAGAGAAGCATGAAAAACACACAAAAACTGGCATAAACACCTCGAAAGAAAAATGGAAAGAAGGGGGGGGGACAAATATGCAAGGGTTCCAAAAACGAATTTAATTGATCGGTACAGTAACAAAACAACTGCTATTTTTGTTATGGAATAAAAACCATAATTAGCGTGAAATGTGCGATTGTATCTTAATGTTATTCTTCAAGACTGCTTCAATAACCGTTCAAATAAAAGTTGTTTTGGTGTGAAAGGTCCGTAAAAAGTCTTAGAGGTTCTTCATACAGAATCGACATAGATGTTTCATAGATTTTTCTTCTTAGTAATACTTAAACTATTTGTTCATAGATCATATATTGGTGACCCATAAGGGACAGTTTAATGTTTCTGACACCCCCATTAAAAAAGAATGCACAATAAACTACTTAAAAATTTAAAAAACACTTCACTGACCTACAAGCTGCCATCCTCCATGGTCCAACAATTCCAGACACTGATTGGCTGCTTAAAGTAGCCAATCAGTGGCAAGAAAGCGCTCCTATTCAAGCCTGCGCTGGAGCTGACTGGAGGCAAGTATATCACACGCTGGGAGATGTATGCAGCCGAGTGGGGTGGGTATAGTCATGCTAAGCGACATTTTTGCCACTTTTAAACTTGTAGCGACTTCTACGATGTACTTCGGATAAATCCTTATTTGTTTCTGCAATCTAATAGCACCATACACCGCATCAGTTAAATAGTCGGGGGGGGGATACATGAACCTTTAGTCTAGATCTCCTGGGCGCCGTGTTGTTTGCACTACATACCAGTATACAGCAGGTCAGCCTCAGCCGAGAAGAGACACAGCTGGTGAAAACACGCAAAGACTACATCAGCAGCCGAGTGTGACCAAGTGTCAAGTAAGGGCACTTTAAACTGGGCATTCCCCGCGCATGGATGCTCTGCAGCTTCCACCAAAAACTAGACGCTTTCTATTAGGTCAGAATTATGTCCAATAGTTTATTGTGACCCTGCCAAATAAAAAAAAAAAAGTTAAAAAAGGTATTTTGTGCCCCTTGCTCACCCCCCAAAAAATTGTCTTTTGTCCACCAATCAATGGGACGATTCCTGCTCCTGACTGAAAGCTTAAGCATCCAATCAGTGGCAGGAAAGTAATCCCATTGAAAACCATGAGAAGACTCTGGGAGAGTACATCATGTGCAGGGAGACGCATTTGGCTGGGGTGGGAAAAGGTTCTAATGCTTTTGGGGGGTTTCTGCAGAACCCCTCCCCCGTGTATTTGCAAAATGTGCCCCACGAAAATGTAGAGGCCATATGTTGGCTGAAGCGTCCCTTCAACCATAGAGATTTTACAGCATTTTTCATGGATCTGATGAAACTTAAACAAGAATGGGACAGACATAGGACAATCCTGAATCTAACAAGACTACGGGGATAAATAGGCTGACTAGATGGGCCAAATGGGTCTTATGTGCTGTCAAATTCTATGCTTCCAATACTCCAGTAATAAATATTGTATCATACAGTATTTATTGTACAAATTCTCCACAAAATAAGTAAATAAGACGGGAGATACGGGAATATGTAGCTTGAGTCAGCTGGTGTTTTTACGAGTTCCCAGAAGACGAAACGTAGACTCGTCACTTTAACAAACAAGAAACTGGCGCTAACATTAGCACAATATGTTTTGCACATCATGTAAATACTTTAAAAAGTTACAATTTTCTGCGATTCACTGCAAGTTAATAAGTGACTGTCCCAGTGCCAAAGTTCAGCTCCAAAGCTACTATCTTAACACGTTACTTAAAGGGAAACATCCCCAAAACATGCAACTATATTTCAACGCAATCTGGCTCCGTGCCGGGGCATGGGGGGGGGGGGTCCTTCCTTATTCTTTTCTATATGCCACCCCCGAGGATGACTATGTATATGTATATAGAGTTAAGTAGCTGAAAATAGTAGGTGAATAACCTAGCGGTATATGCAACCTGGGTTTTAGCATAGATTTCAGGGTCAGATGTAACAAGTAATTTCACTATTCACCAAGCAGTATTTGCTATACCGGGTAGTAGAAGTATTATTAAATACTCATCTACAGACACCAGACGGCTTGTTTTTCCTCACCTCATGGTGCTGCCACAACCACAAAGGATTCTGGGTAGGCACATGCAAATAAGGTCAACAATGATCACCTTTACCTCTATATCCACTTTATACATGGATCTCTTAATAGAGGGTAGAGTCAGCTCGGGAGGAACTTCTAAGACGAGAAAAGGCAGCAGAGAATTCTCGAACGGACCATAGAATGATCCAAAATACTTAAGGAACCTGCCAAAATTTACACCCAACTGTCAGAGACTTGGGTCATAAATTATAATAGGGCCACCTCAAGATGTACTGAACAAACCCCATTGCTGAACAGATGAAGTCTTTAGCGCAGTAATAGCAGGGGAAAGAAAAGCCGTCCTATACAGGATATATCTACTTAGAATAGTCATAAAAGTCAACTATATTTAAAGAAACGATACAAGAATAAACACAAACACTGGCATGAACTTTCACATACGCTGATTAGGTTTGAAGGTTGCTTCTCGATCCCTGAAAATGTTTAACCTATAGAACAAGCAAACAGCTAAAGAGGACAGAGGTTACAAAAATATTTTCAGCCGCAGACTGCTTTTCCGCCATACGCTATAAGGCAGCGTCCGCGAAGGGGAGTAAAGACCATGGCTGCTCTCGCCAGCAGAGGACCTCCTCTATCACGTCTCCAAGAAGCTAACAGACGGGGTTAAAGGTTTCAATTACGCTAGAGTATACCGATATATCCCTCGTGCCTCCATATAGCTTTTAATGGAGCCTATTACCCAACGGAAAAATAAGTAGTTCTTACGTAAATTACACCTCGTTTCAGAGAACGCTCTCAGCCCAGCAGATTTGCAGCAAAAAACACTTTAAGAACGCTCAATTTGCATAGATTGCAGTACGTCTTCTCAACAACGCAGCAATTTTTTGCTTTCTGTAAAAATATACTCTTGTTCCATGAAAACCATTCAATTCTTAAAAAAAAAATGTAAAAAAAAAAAAACATAAAAAAAACATTAGCTTTTGCTAACACTGCAAGATCAAATGTACCAATTATAATTGGATAATAACTATACTGATGAGTAATTACTGTCTGTTAAACTTTGCAATGTGCGGAGGTAACGCGCTTCATAACTGCAAAGTTATTCATTACAGGGCAAACTAAACAGATTTGGACTGAGACTAGCAATTAATTTCACACACATTAGGATCCCTATCTCATTATAAACCGATTTTGGCTTCTCGGGACAAACGACTTGGTAATTATACGACAATTACATCAATTATTAAATATGCTTGCCGCGAGTAAACTCCAGGCACATGCCCATAGATGCCCCTAATAATTGCAGTTCACATGACGTTGGTGAATATAGCAGACTAGTCACCAAAAATCTAAAACCTAGCCAGACCCAGAAACCGGACGATGATATACCGTACCAAGAAAATGTTGTTTAAGAAGACGGCACCGTGGAGTCAAGAAGGAATTTTTCTCCCCTGATGGCAGAATTCGAAGTAGCTTAATTAGGGGGTTTTTGCCTTCTTTTGGATCAAGAATAGGAAGGTTAGGTAGAAGGGTTGAACTTGATGGACTTAGGTCTTTTTTCAACCTTATGAACTATGTAACTATATGTAAAGACCCCGGGGGTTACCCGTTATTAGAATTACAACAGCAGATTTTACCAAATTTCTGCTGTGGTCGCGATATTTATTTTTTATTTTATTTTATTGCAACATCTTCCTCCAATCCTCCTTCCATGTCCGTCTCTACTGAAAACAGGAAGAGTAGAATTAACCAACTCAATCCGTTGGCTGGCGTAGAGGTCAGTGGCCGCCATTACTCCCGTTAACTTTAATGGGCACGAGCCGTGAGCTCACCGGTTCAGTATGGAGAGCCAAGGCTGGTATCTGTTCTGAGAGCTCTATAGGTCCCATCACGTTGTTTATTTGGTGACTGTGAACTGTACAAGTTGTGGTTAGCAACGCCACTTACACAACAGCAAGCCACCAATTACCTCGTCTGGCAATGCTGTCAAAGCTCAGCTGCCCCGAGGGGTAGATGGTGTACGGGCGTGCTTACGTAACTCGTTCAATAATACCCTTATAACACCATTAGCATTGAAATGTGACACGGGCGGTCACATGAGTCCTGTGTTTAAACACAGACTAGACAACCATGTCATCTTGCTTAGTTAGCAAGAATAGTTGCCAATTTTAACAGAAATGTAGTTGAAAAAAGGGTGAGAAAATTATCAGAGCATGAAATGTAAGAAGGGAACCGACGACCTGAAGGCGTATGGGAGCAGGTCATTAACACACCGGATTATCTATACCAGGTGGATGAACGTAATAAAACGTACGGAGACACGCAATGCCGAGCGCTGGCAGCCGTAGAAGCCTGCTCTGGTATGTAGAACTAGCGCTGTGTTGGACCAACCACAGCAGAGGTTACCGAATTCAGATTTTCGGCAAACTCAAACGAGGTCTTACACCATTATGAGGTTTCCTCCACTTCTGTAATGCTCCATCACCATGCTAACTTGGGCTGCATAAGGAGGGTGGGGCCAAAAGTGGGAGGAGTTATGTGATGCTGGGTGGCTTCTCCTGACTTTAGGCTCCACCTTTTCTAACTTTATTTTCATGTTGCCGTCTTCTCTTTTCATTCTCTTCACCTTCATATACTTCATTCTTTACCCGTCGCATTCTGATGTTTGAAATCGACCAGCAAACACTTTACCAGATGTACAGAGAGGATACACAAAATATTGACACACACAAAGTAAACGGTGCATAATGTTAAAGAAAAGGGGCATCTGAAATAAAAAAGGGGGGGCATGCAAATTATATGTTGGCTTTAAAGGCCTTTTCCTTTACCGATAACTGAAGTTTGAGGAGGTTCAATTCTATTTAAGTAAATACGGTATTTGGGATCTGCTTCTAGTTTTGAGGTTGAATACCAGCATAATCAGAGCCAAAGAAAAAATAAAAGCCGCTGTATTTCTGCTAAGCAAACACAGAACACCCGGGTTACATGTAGCTTACTGCTGAAACGGCCAATGTTAGCCATTGTACAGCGCTGCGGAATATGATGGCGCTATGTTGAAGAACATTGTGCCTTTCTGCCCAACAAGCAACATGCACATATATCAACCAATGTTCATGTACAGCGGTCTCAACCCCCCATAAAAAAGTTTTCTACAGGCATTAAGGTTTCCTCCAATAAGACCCCCTGAGTTTTATTTTGTATAACATTGGCGTTCTGCGAGCCATTAACCCTTTGTGTATTGAAATGAAACAGGTGTGAGAGGAGGGAAGCAGATGTATAAAAGCAGGTAAAGTGATGGGAGCGTGTGAGTAAGGGAGTAGGAGTCGGGGCACACCTATGTGACATGCTGGGTTTCACCCGAAATCGTCAATTCACAGGAACCGGCTGACTCACGGCGAGTCACTTGCCTGGGCGTATAAAAGAATATCCAGCACACAAAGAGTGCCTCGAGCCAGTGACAGGGGACCTGCCTACTCAACGGCACGCGCGTTTGTGTTGATTGATACACGACATACATGGATTTAATATATTATTTATATACCGGTATATTGAGAACGGCAGGATTTGGGAATGGGCCGTGTCACCTTAAAGCAAACATCATAGAAAATAAGTGGATTAGCGATGGGATACAACCCAATAAACCTATCATACGGGTTCCTGATAAAAATGATTAAAAGCCACCCGTGTACAGCGTGGGAGACGTGATCGCTGGCGTTTGTACGATTATCAGATAAACCCAGGAGAACGTAATAAGGAGAGGACGGGCAGGGAAAAAAAAAAGGGGTCATAATCTAGGACTAGAAGAGCAGAGGTTTAAGGAAGTTTTACATAACAGAGTGATTCATAAGTGGAACAGCCTCCCAGCAGATGTGGCAAAAGCGAATACAGAGAGGGAGTTTAAACACGGATGGGACAGGTATCTAAGACGAGACCAACGACTGACTAAGCTCAGAGTGTCTACATCAGGATAAATGGGCTGAATGGGTCTTATTCTGTGCTTCTATGAAATAGTTCTCCATGTTTAGCTTATTGTGGAGGTGACAAGATGTATAGGGGGTTTAATTGAAACACACAGTAAGGGTAGCCAGGTGAGCATTATGGGAGTGGTGGTTCCAATGTAGCAGGAATGCTTCACGCTGGCACAGAAAGTAAAGATTGCGGCGTGTAGCAGTTAAAGCCCTTCATCCCTTCGCTTGCGCTGTGAATGCTCGTGTGCGTCCTTGATCGAATGAAGAGTTCCTGGAGAATTTACACGTGCGGCTCCACAAGGAGAAAATATTTGCTTACAGATTTTTTCCAGGTATTACATAATGTCTTACAGTGAAAACAGGAATTTAAACATAGACTTCCCCACCGAATCAGAAGGAAGTGATTTATGGTCAATTTCCACTATCCACACAGAAAAACATATCCTGTGTGTGGGACTGACGTGGGAGCAAAGCATCCAGCCGCCAGCGTGCGCACCGACGACCGCTTCCTTTGGCAGCAATGGCAACCGGGTCTTAAAGGCACAGCCCAGCTGTCACGCCGGTGATTGGCTGCTCTAATCCTTACGTTACAGGTAAAGAACATACATTAAGGAGCTCACAAAGTAATATGCATTCATCGTTGGTGGGGCTGTATGGTCACTTTAAATCATGGATCACTTGATTTACTTCTTCACCAGTACTTGCGCAGTAAAATATATCACTATAAATGCAGCAGGATTAGAAAAGATATTCTCATGTTGTAGACATAGTTAGACAGGTTGTGTGTTTCAGGGATAAAAGGTCTTAAAGATAATATTTTTGACTATTCATGTGCTTCCAGCGGTCACGCCGCCTAGTAACCTGGCCCAGGGCTGAACTTAATGGAAACGGGGCACACGTCACTAGTACACGTCTGATGAACATGCCAATGCGGCTGATCATGGAAGGGGAAACACTCCGCAGGGCACCTTGAGTCGGGGGAGGGGGGTTCAATCTGTAGGTAAAAGGACCGGTCATATCAATCAAGGGATGTTCATTTAGGCCGATGAAAACATTACCTCCATGATCTGCTTTAATGCTTCTTATAGCATGTAATGTTTTATGCTTGTTGTGACATTCTCTTAATCCTCGGGACACATATCCAAAACAAAATGCTGGCCTAGACGTCTGCCGATTTTTATGTATACGTATAATATATATATATATATATAATGCCCCCAGAGCGAGAGCATTCTCAAGTTGAGACGGGTTCATTAGGGGAACCCAAAAGTATATGGGTGAAAAGAATATACAACAGCAATAAACAAAAGAGACACTTCCTCTGGGCTAATTAACACAACGGCGTACCACCTAAAATTAAACATGTAAATGTAACAAAGCACCGTGAAGCACGCCATCTGTTTCATGTTTACGAAGGAGAGCGTGTTGTTTTTGATGTGACCAAAGCTTTATTATTATTGTTATAGGAGCCGAAGCTGACTGCCAGAACAGCTAGAAAACGATTGCTAGCTCTTTGGCTGTACTGCGGTGCTTTGTATTACAGAAGTATCACTCTATCGACACTGATCTCAATCGCCTACATTTGCTTGTCCTTTGGCCCCAAGGTCAGATTAACTAAATAACGGGGGAAAGAGACAGTCCGTAGAGGATGTCATACGTGCACCTAGCATGATGTAAACCAGCGGCGGTTACAATACCTGCATCTCTTCACACAACAGTTGGAGTGGAAATATCATCATCAGCGAGAGAATGCAGCCATTTACAGAGATCAGAGAAGCGGAGATGATCAGGGCTAATTAGTAGCACCGGGTCTGAGAGCTCCTTATTTATAGGTTATACAGAGCACGTGGCTTATCACGGAATGTAAATATGTCATTGAACTCTCATCCCTGCTCCCTACACGCATTCACAGCCCTTAATAAGGACCACGGAAGCGTTTAGGTGGCGTAGAGAGCCGTGAGAGACGTATGAAACTTAGTCATATTACCAGCAAAGCTACTGCTATTCACATCTGTTACTTCTGCGGCTTTTTGGCAGTCTGCTCCACCCCAGCTATTTCCTCTACCGAAAAAGGCACGGCCACCTAAACCTGCTTCTTCTAACCCTTTCGTTAAAAAAAAAAAACTTCCACCTGAGAACAGAAGAAAATACCAGCTGGTGATTTATTCTCAAAAAAAAAAAATAAAAAAAAATCATCCATTAACATACACATTAACAAAACCGGTGACGGGGGGGGGGGGCATGAAAGGGTTATGCATTGTATGTGGTATACGGGTAAATCTATGATGGGCATGCGGACCACTGGAGACAGGTATAAGGATATAGTATGACTGACACGCGGACCACTGGAGACGAGGATACGGCCCGGCTCATTTCACATTCTGTTAGAACCATTTAATACGTAATGTAGGAAGATGGGCTCAGAACGCCAGCCGCCCGCTGACAGGACATGTCCATCCGTTAGAAACTAGGAAAATGCTAGGCAAGCGACCAAAGGTCATCTACAACACGTGTCTGAGAACTGTACATGCGCAGGAGAACGCACGCTGGAGGGAATGACAGCAACAAGTTACATACACGCGCACACATATATAATATATATATATATATATATATATATATATATATATATATATATATATATATATACACACACACACACTTATAGATCGTACAGGTAATGTCTAATTACTACGTCATTCGCTGTAAATGTTAAAATCTTTTAGTGCCAGTAGGGTTTTTTTTATTTATTTTTTTTTAACTTTGTTGTTACTTAAAATGTTCAAGTTATCACCAAACAAGTATGGGTGTCTATCAACTACAATGTGGCAACGGGCCACTTTTAAATAAGACAGAAGTTACAAAGTCCACAATTAACAAGACAAAAGGTGTCAAATAATAAAAGGCAATCAAGTCCCTCGAAAAAAAAAAAGGCTACCTGCCTGCAACTCTATATTATTACCCGCTGATTAGAATAAAGCAAGGGTATTTGTAAGAAGTATGCACATTGCCGCACACAGTGACACGTTACTATTCTAATGGTGTCTGAATGCAAAAAAAAAAAACAAAAAAAACACTCCCATCACGCCCAGGCATTTCTCAGGAATATGCGCTCGGTCAGTTTAGGAAAGGATTGTGGGGTTTGTGGAGCACAAGAGCCGGGCAGCAATCAGACGACGTTTGCTTACAGACCTCCATCCAAAGTAAATCAATTACCAACAGGCCCCAAGAGCGGTTATAAATCTCCTCCATGCAAACGGTGCCGGGTACACGACGCACAGGTGGAAGCAGCCGGTTCAGGGCCAGCCATGGACTCTGTCTATCTTATATCACAATCCATTAAAAGGAATAAACCTTTCCTACTCATCACATCATCCAACGCACGCTATACCAGGACTGCTCTATACGAAGCGTTAAACGGAATGGTTTCCGCGTTTATAACCCAAAAAAGCCATGAGGATGCGTTCTCAATAGGCAGCCCATACTGGGACTTAACCCTTTGCAAACCAGAGGTCAAAAACAATCAGGCACTGGCATTTCAATACAATATTTTAATGTATAACAACAATATTTAGTACAAAACATAGCAATGACTACAGTACTGAAATACACCGCTGGCAACCTAACCACAGCGGTGTAACAAAACACTACCTAGGAAGATACTTGGACTAATAAACATTTTGCCAACATGCTAAAATCGGCTGTAACCTGTATAAAGCCGGGGAGGAGCGCTGCTGCCCAATCATACAACATACACAATGTGCCCAATGCATGCCATTACTTCACACAAAGGGTTAATTACGATGCAGGGATCGGGGATATAAAAGTCACTAATCATATTTTTATGATCGTTATTTGCATGCAGGGCAATTATTTTCCAGTTACGATCTCATTATTTTTACAATACATTTTTCATCGCAGCGATTGTTCTCCGCGCCATTAAAACCTCCCCGCAAGCCTTAGCCTCACTTTATGGGCTGAGTTTTATGATGTGATTTGCACACACACCAGAAAATCAAGTCATTACAGGTCGCAACGCTGACAAAATTATTTCATTATTCTTCATTTGGCAGCAAAGGAATTGCCCTGTAAAGCACAGCTGACCCTTTTGGCAATGAAACGGTTAGCACACAATTTGCTTTTTGTCTTTGGGATGGCGTGTGAAGTTTAATCCCCGGAGGAATGTGGAGGAACTTTGGTACCAAGATCAGGCGTATTTCCCTAGGAGACGCGCTCGGCTCGGTTAACCGGTGGGATTTCTGGTTGGCACTTCCCAAATAACTCATCGGGAAGTAGGCTACCGAGCCCGGGGGCAGCTCTCGTCATTTTTAGGCCCACGTCTCAAACACAAGCAATAAAAACTCAGGTTTATAGGGACAACCTGAGCCTCGCCCCTACCATGTCCACTGAAGGGACCCAGTAGGACCCCTAGGCAGCTACCCAATGGGTCTACATGGTGGCAGCACTTGAAGGCTGGACATGGACACGACAGATTCACCAAAAGCCCGTAGCCTTCAGCTGCTCTGAAAATAATTTCCTATGACTCATTGTAATGCAAGGCTGCTGAGAACGCGTAACAGGAGGAATCCATTTTTCTGAGCAAGCGGCAGTAATAGCAACCGTTGCATATGAAAAGCAATTAACATCGGAAATTAAGCAGGTATTGATGAGAACGGCAGGAAACAGGGCCCATGGGTGCTACCATCTAACCTAGTTTTGCTGTGACTTCACTACTTTGAGGCGAGATGTTTAAACCATTAATGAAACGCAAAGAGAGAAAAAGAGAAAAGTATAATTTCAGATGGAAAGTTGGTGATGCTTGAAAAACAGATTCATAATTTTGTCGCTGACCTCAGCAAAAAAAGCGCCCACACAAAGCCTAATATGAGTAACTTCTGAGAGGCATCACCTGGCCTGTGCTCATTATAAAAGGGGGAAATATTGATTCACCGTATTTTCCAAAACCAATCTCAAGAGTTTCTCAGATTATTTCATTCTATAAAACAAAATGTGACAAATCCCGGTCACTCTGTGGCTAACTTTCCCCGTCTTTCCAGCAGCATTGAGTTAGATTTAGAAAAAGCTTACTGACAATCCAACTACTGGCTAACGGCAGTAGCTGCAAGGACTCTTTGGAAAAGCCAGCTTCCTGGGGATGCCATTGTGATCATACATTTAAAAAACGGCCCATTTATGATGAGTTTTATGACTCTTTAGTGAGGTGACCCATGATGGGCATAATTTTCAAAAGAGCAGCTAACTAAAGAAGAAGCCAAAATGCCAAGACCCAAAAACTGGCAAACATGAAAGCCACCCCAGATGATTTGAGCGCTCCGGGTTGAGGTGT
The DNA here is from genome assembly GCA_023333645.1 of Sceloporus occidentalis. Classification (NCBI taxonomy): domain Eukaryota; kingdom Metazoa; phylum Chordata; class Lepidosauria; order Squamata; family Phrynosomatidae; genus Sceloporus; species Sceloporus occidentalis. Next base: position 1,701,860 of record JALMGF010000068.1, read on the forward strand.
CAACAAGTAACATTAAGAAGCAAACTTTTCAGAGCAGCAAAATTATCAATACAAGGAACCACCAAGAGAAACCCCCATCTGTTGCATAAGGTGCTTTCTTTTTCGATCCAAATGAAGTAAGATACTAATGTTTCTTGGCATGGTTACACAGAGACTACTGGTGAAAAGTGGGAGGTGGTAACAGAATTTTGCATGAGTAAGAATGAAAGAATCACATTAAAAACACACTCGCAGTGTAATGTCCAAGGAGATCTGAACACTTCGGCATTCTCAATTGTCTATTGTATGTAATGTATTAAGTTTAACCGGAGGATATGGTCTTCCTCAGGATGCACTCAAGAGGAAATCGACAGTGGAGGGAATTTGTCACTACATACAATGCACCATTGAGGGGTCACCATGAGGCCCACCATCCACATGCTCTCATCTAGTTAGAACTTTAAATCACTCAAGTGTGAAATTACATAACAGAGGTAACAAAAACTCCCAGGAGTCTTGTTAAATTACACCCAGTAACACCATGGGGGCAGCTACTGTAATCAACCCTGAAGCCTGTCTGGTAGGTGAACAGATGCTGCTGTCCCAAATGCATCATCATCATCATCCAACACATCTCATAACCAATTCCCTTGGCTTGTCTGCAGCCAGATCTAAAGGCTTAAGACCCAGAGGCAACACCTTGCTGGCCAACTCCATATATGATGACCGCTGCGCAGCTCTACACCTTAAATTAGTCTGTAAAGCATCATAGGATCGAATTCTTAATTGAAGCTAAGAGGCCAGAATGTAACAAGCACCAACTTCAAGATTCTTAAGTAAAGCCTTTGCATGATCAATGTACACAGAATGCTGAAGACAAGGAACCTGGTCTACTGAAGCCACCACAGACCCACCTTCCATCCAGCCGAGCTGTTGCTGTCACCCTTGTCCTTGAAGTAGGGGACGCTCTTAACCATCCAGTCGTAGATCTGGGACAGGGTGAGTCTCTTCTCGGGAGAGCTCTCTATGGCCTGGCTGATGAGGTCGGCGTAGGACAGGTTGCCCCAGGCATTGCGGCGGGAGGAGCTGCTCTTGCGGGGCTGTTGGGCTCCCAGGGGGGACGGGGAGGAGGCCGGTGACAGAGCCGGCAGGGCAGGTGACACATGCAGCGGGCCGGCCTGGGGGTGCTGTTGCTGATGAGGGTGCTGCAGCTGGCGCAGGTCCCCACACGGGAAGTCACCGCAAACTCCCAGAGCCTCGGCCGGGTCATAGTCCTCGCTCTCCTCCAGCAGGCTCAGGTTGTTCATAAAGTCCACATTGCCGGCCGCTGGGTCCGGTTGTAAGGAAGGGGCTGGGGACGAGTTTGCCGAACTACTCGGGTTAAAGTCAGGACGGGGTAAGGGCCAGGTACAAGACCTGGGCCGGGCTAGAGGTTCAAAATCCGGGTCTATCTCCACCACTGGCGGAGGGGGCTGCGGTGCTTCAGCCATGGCACCCTACTTACCCCCTGTACCGGGACAGTTAAGCCGGAGAGCGGGTCACAGTAGCCGGGGAACACCAGTAAACTGCCCGCAAACACCACACAAAGTTTCAGTCACTTCATGAGCTCCTGGCTAAGGTCCTGCGGCCGCACCGAGGTGACTGGGAACGGACACTCTCCGAGGTTCCAAAAACCAGCGTTGCCCGCAGAGTTCGGAGCCCCGCTCTGCTCGGCAGCCGCCTGTTGAATGTCTAAGAAACTCCGAGCGGCCCCCGGCAACAAGCAGCAGTTTACTGGAACACAGCATGCATGTCACGCGACGGCCCCTCCTACCACCTTTAAACAGTGGGCGGGGCCTCCATGTCTGTGCAGGGCTAGGGCTCGTCCAATAGGAGCCCTGTCTGTCAGTCCCCTCCCTACTTAAGCCACTGTGTGGGCGGTAACGAGCGGTAGAGTTGAAGTGAGGCTTTCTACGCACCCTTATGCTCCTGGGCGCTAAAAGTTATTCTGGCCGTGGCCGGACTGCAACTCCCATCATCCGACTGGCCACTGCATTGGAGGCAGCGTACCTGCAGTAGCACGCAGCCATCAGCTGAACGGCCCTATGACGAATGGCGATGCCACGCTTTGTTGATGCCCCCAGCCGTGAAATGGTTAGCGGCCGCTATGGGTGGCTCTCTGTAGTAATCCCGTCAGGTTTGTTTATACTCCTGCGTGTTGGTGTCTGACGTGGAGCGTGTAGCAAACTCCACTACTCATCATCACAACACACGGCGGGAAAACAAACAGAGCGGTTTGTGTCATAAACCCTCAGCCCTGGAGTCAGAGTGTCGGCATCAGCCGCAGGCAGCGAACGAGCGCGGAGGGGAATGACACCGGCGGATAACAACACGTCGGTGTTTATGTGCCTGCTTCGTGTGGAGACTTACCCCTCACCTCATGTCTGCCCTTCAGTCCGTGCTGAATAAAGCAAACTTTGGCTTCTATTATTATTCTTTAATTATTAAGCACCAACATAGTCCACAGCGCAGTACAATTTAAATACGGGGTGGTTAACACGCAAAGTAACTGACTATGTTGCCATTAAATGCCGGGCCAAGTGCTGGAAGCATCATATAGCCCCCCAGGCACCATGCCACGTCTCTCTATACATTTAGGGTGTCAGTATAGACATAGACCTCTTGTAGATGTGCTGCTTGTTATGTGGAGGCTTCCACTGCGCCTCAACGTCTACACGTTTAGGGCACAGTTTCTGGCGGTCTGGGCCCTAGACCGGCATGAACACCAGCCCTGGTAGCCGACATGAAATGATAAATATAATCAATAAATCAAAAAGTTGTTAGATCTGCTGTACAACCTGTTGGAAAATAGACCTGATACTTTTCACCCTTTGTGGTCCCATCAGCGAACTAGAATTAGGTGCCAACATTGCTCATGGTGGACATTTACTGGGGTCTGGTGGACAATTTAATGATGTTCTATAGACCTTGCCACGGATGGACACTTGGCCGGTCCCAGTACTGAAGGAATCAGTTAATCCATTGACAGGGTTCCTTTCCATTGCTCCTGCTGCAGGTTGCCTGCCCTGGCCATTGTGATGAACAAGTGACCCCCTATGGTGTTCTGGATCATTACATTCATATCAGCCGTGGCCACCAGTGTCTCCTCCAGCCTCCCCGTCGCCTCTGAGCATGACGTTGTTGCCCCAAAAATATTGTGCAACGTTATCAGGAAATTTCAGCATTTATCTCATCATGTTTAGATACTATAAAGTGGACATTATCTCCTATGTAAGTATGGGAGGGGTAGGGAAAGATGTTACAATTGTTTATAGAGTGCCTATAAAACATAGGAACATAAAAACATAGAATTTGAAGGCAGATAAGACCCATTTGGCTAATTTTTCCTGACGTAAAGACCTTAGCCAGTCCTTGGTCTTGTCATATGCCTGTCCCAGTGTCTTTATGTCCTTTAGTTAATGTTGCTGGTTTTGGTTATGTTTGGAATAATCTGGGAATACTTTTCCCTCACCCTCCCTGGGTCACAGCCAACTTTACTTTGATGAATATTCCGACTAATCTTTTTTGGCTTTCCGTCCAGTGCTTATCTCATCTGTAGTCCTCATGCGATCTGATAGCCTGTTATAAAGACCCCAAAACTGAACTGGTACTGAAACGCAAATAACTCATAGACCAGCTGGCCCAGAACATATGTGTCAACATTATGTCATACACGGTTGTAGTGATGTCATCACTTGGAAGAGTTGTGGTATAATTTCCATATTATGTGGCAGCAACATGATGTCACACAGCACAACCCAACTTTCTTATGCCAAGCAGTGCAGGACAAATGAGACTAACTGTCAGGACTCTCTTGCTCAAATCAGGACAGCCAGCAAATATGCTAGACAATCGCACACATATCGATTCGTATGGGAGTTCGGCACATTGATTTACCGTGAAGCCTCACTTGGAATAATTTGTAAACTTGTACAGAAAGCAGGGGCGTACCTAGAGTATTTGGCACCTGGGGCGGATCCTGTATGTGGCACCCCCCCACACACACTTTAAAACTGCATAGCTTCTACCGTTATATACCGGCGCAGACACTGAAGGTGGTACAGCATAACACTTACTGTTATCATTATATACTGAGGCAGACATTGACGGTGGTACAGCATAACACCTACCACTATATACTGAGGCAGACAATGACGGTGGTACAACATAACACCTATCACTATATACTGAGGCACACATTGACGGTGGTACAGCGTAATCCCTATCACTATACATTGAGCCAGACATTGACAATAGTGCAGCATAACTCCTATCACTATATACTAAGCCAAACATTGATGTGGTGTAGGCCTACCACTTCATTAGCAGTAGGGATGCACCGAAACGAATTCTGGACTGAAACCGAAAATGCTAACACTTTTATTTCAAGTAAGTAACACTCCAAAATAGGACAAAACAATTAAATAACAATATTAATATATATATATATATATATATATATATATATATATATATATATATATGATTGTTAACAGCAATCACATTTCTATCATGCCCAGGCATACCCAGATTCCAGGATGTACTCGCAGACTTGGCATGATTGGAGTATGATTGCCCTATCTACCCCTTCTCACTCCCTTTTGTCCTACCTACCCCTTCTCACTCCCTTCTCCCTATCCCCCCATCTCACTCTCTTCTCCCTATCTACCCCCTCCTAATTATCTACCCTCTCCCACTTTGAAGTTCACTTACCTTTCAGGAGTCCTGCGGTGGGGGTGCAAGGCCTCTGTCTCCCAGCTCTGCCACTGTATGGAACAGTATAGAGTGATGGGAGTTATGATGTTCTAGAGCATAATTATATAATGAAAAATACATTGGAAATGGTACAGCATAACACCCATCACTCTCACACACTTACCAATCCGCACATATACCTATCTACACACATACCAATCCACACACACACCAATCCACACACATATACCAATCCACACATATACCAATCCACACATACCAATCCACACACATACCAATCCACACACATACCAACCCACACGCATACCAATCCACACGCATACCAATCCACACATATACCAATCCAGACATATACCAATCCAGATATATACTAATCCACACATACCAATCCGCACATATACCAATCCACACATACACCAATCCACACACATACACCAATCCACACACATACACCAATCCACACATATACCAATCCACACATATACCGTATCGGCTCGAATATAGGCTGCACTTTTTCCCCCCACTTTAAGTTTTTAAAGTGGGGGTGCGGCCTATATTCGATGTCTAGCGCCCGACGCCCGGGACATGCAGTCCCGGGCGCCGGGCAGGCAGCGGGGTTTGGATACAGATCCCCCGCAGCGGAGCAAGGGACCTAATCCGCGATACGCTCAGACAGCCTCCCCTGCCAGCACTTCCCACGGGGGGGGGGGGTGCCGGCACGGGAGATTGTCTAAGTGCATCGTGCGGACCGTCCAGACGATGCGTTTAACCTCTGCCCCCCCCCGACTTACCGGAGCAGACTCCCGGGTGTCTTGCGGGGCTGGCGGGGGACATCTACGCAATACACGTATACAACTTCCGGTGCCGGCCCCCCGCTAGGTACGCTACTGACAGAAAGTAACAATTGTGCATTTATAGTATTGTATATATTGTATAATATCTGCTGTTCTTAGGAAGCACAAAACACTTTATTTTGTAAACCCAAGAGTATTGAGGACACAAAACATAATCCTAAAAATAATTTAAAAAAAATTCAGTGCCATGTGTACTGGTTTTGCTATATAAGATTATAAATGCTGAAAAGTAACCAGTCTGCAATACCAAGCAATATAGACATATGACTATCATGAATCTAAGACGAGACCAAGGACTGATTAAGGTCCAAGCTTTTCAAGCAGGAAGATCAGGCAGACCAAATGGCCAGAAAAGGTTCTTATCTGGTGTCACATTCTATGTTCTGTAATAAAGCTACAGATAAAATGGATTCATTCATTAGCTTCTACCTGTCCTACAAATAGTTTTGGTTGAGCCAAATGGCTCTCCTGGGAGAAGGCTCTTCTCACACTAACAAACCTCCTTAACTGACCAGTCTAACGTCCTTATCTAAAGGAGAATGCATATTCATTGAGAGTACTTTAATATACATGCCAAAAATAAAATGAATGTAAAGCTTATCTAACACAGAAGAGGTTTCCCTGTAGCAGCAGTGTCAGGAAAGAGCTCTCATTGAACTCAATGGCAGCCCTTTCCACACATGTGCCCGGGGGTCTTAACAGATCCCTGCACACAGCGCTGGAGATGACTGGCGTTGAATATATCACGTGCAAGGAGATCGGTCAGGCATATAGGGCATTTAGCTGCAGGGTTTGGGGAGAAGCAAATGCATATGAGGGGATTCGGCAGAATCCCCCATGCATTTTTGCAAAATGGACCACATGAAAATTTAAAGGGACCACGTACCTATCATTTGCATTAGACTTGGGCACCAGGGGGCTCATTTAACTAATTGAACAGGGAGGGAGACCAGTGGCATCTGCAGGGTAAGTTGCAGCATTGGGGTTTTAAAACCCCAATGCTGCAACTTACCCGGCACATCCCACTGGTCTCCCTCCCTGTTCAACAATTAGTTAAATGTCCGTACGAGCGACCAATAAAGGTAATAAATTTAACCTGGCACAGACTAACTAATTGAACAAGGAGGGAGACCAGTGGGATGTGCCGGGTAAGTTGCAGCATTGAGGTTTTAAAACACCAATGCTGCAACTTACCCTGCAGATGCCACTGGTCTCCCTCCCTGTGCATTTGATGGCTGGAGTGTCCCTTTAAGACCAATATAACACTAGCTGCAGTGGACCGGCTTTAAAACATACTAATTGCTTTTCCAGTCTGTATTTCATAATTCCTTGGACAGGTTTAAGGAACATACATTGGCCAAACATTTTAAGAACTATGGGTCTACCTCGGTCTACTTGCCTGAGTGGTTGGCACAACATAGGGGGTGACAGCTGCACAAGTCATATATTCGGGGGGGAAATGAAAAGGGTGGAACTCTGTATTCCTCTCCTTAACTGTTATATCCATCAATAATCTAAGACTCTGGGAATGGTCAGCGGTAGGATCTTGACTCTACAAAGTGTACCTATGGCCACAGAGTCCTTGGGTATGAAAATATTTTGTGTGCCCTGTTTTCGATGGAGCCAACATTCTGTTTGTGGAGAACACCATGTGAAGTTTGCATTAACCCATCTATTGGTAGGTGTCAGTATATTGCCAACATAAGGTATAGTGCGGTATTCTTTCATTAGTTTTTGTTATAACCATCGGCGTGCTAAAGTAGTGTGCAAAAAAAATCACAAAAAGGACTTAAAATCAAATGTTTGCTACATAGTCATTAAATAATGGAAATATATTGTATTTTTCATGAGGATCAGTTGATTACAGACACAGCCCCTTCTTGAAATTCTTTAAAAAAGATGTGTCTGTACACATTTGAAAAAATGCTTACTGGCAACTATGCCACAATAATATATAATTTTTTTAAAGAATATTATGCAGACGTGTAGCATTCCATAAATATTTTTATGGCATTACAGTTCTACACTATCCTACTCACCCCGGGTATATTAGATACAAAAAGTTGTAAAAGGCAATATAAAATCAGAATATCAGAACACTACTCTTATATAATGGTAACAAATACATAACAAATATACATTTACACATACAGACACTGTGGACCCTGTCTGTGAGCTTGTTATCTGGCCTTATGATACTTTTATACAGGAATGGTGGGCTTTTGAGAGCCCCGCTCAAGAGCTTACAATCCAAAAGAGTTAAATGGGTAATTGAAACAAATGGAGGGGCAAAAAACTAAAATAGTAGCTCGCTTGTAGCAGTAATTGGGGCTAAGTGGCTTAAGGATGCAAAAGAGAATACTTAGGGCACTTTCTGTCCCAAAATGGTATAAAGAGTAGCTGTAGCTGGTAGGAAGCTGTATTTGCGAAGTATGTGCACATATTATCAAGATAAAGGTGAGGATTTTTATAAAATGATGTACCCACTAAAATGCCTGAAGACAAATTTTTCATTTTGTTTTGGGCCATTCTTGAAGTGGAAATGAGCCAAAAACGATTCAGACAGTTACGTACCCTGCCCATTCAGTTTGACCGAATATTAATGGTCATTTTTAATTGGGGAAGGGAATTTGTTGCCTGTTGCCCATGTTCACTCTCCCTCACGCTCTCATTCTCGCTCTCTCATTCTCTCTCTCACTATCTTCTCTGCCAACCACTTCTGCTTCTGCCGACCACTTCCGCTTCCCCATCTTGTTCTTCATATTTTATCTTCTCACTTCTCTTCTCTCTTCTAAGTTCAATCTGCTACCTTTAATGTTCTATATTCACCCGCATTTCTGCGGACATAACCAGACGGGAACTTCCACCGTAGTACCATGATGATACTTCACAGGATGGAAAAGACGTCACTGTAAGCACCATCCGCGGTAGTGGAATTCGAAGATGGCCGCACGTGCAGCGGCCATCTTTGAATATTTTTTTTTATAAATTTTGTTTTGGATTTTATAATCAACTTATTTTCCCTCAGCCCATTTTCCCCACTATATCCTTTATCCCCCCCATACAGCACCTATCCCCTCCACTACACTACCTATCGCCCCCACTACAGCACCTGTCCCCCCACAGTGGGGGGGGGCAGTGGCGGTAGTGGGGGGAATAGAGGCTAGTAGTGGGGGGAACAGGGCTAGTGGGCCCTCCACTACAAGCCCCCTTTCCCCCCCACTACAAGCCCCTGTCTATCCCCCCACTTCAAGCCCTGTCCCCCCACCTACAGCCCCTGTACTACCCACTACAGCACCTCCCCCCCACTTCATGACAGGAGGGGGGGGCACCATTATATTGTTTGCCCAGGGCCCACCAGAGCCTTGAATCGGCCCTGGACGTCACCGAAGGTACTGTTATTTTGCCCTAACTCTAACTCAGGGCAATATGGCTTCCCCTGACGTCCTCTCCCCAACCCTCTTATCTGAAACATGCAAATTTCATTAAAATTCATATGAATCCGAATGCACAAGTCTACTGACTACATTATCTCATACTGTAGGTCTTTTAAAGTCCAAAAATACTTGCCAAAAAGAGCAAAGAGACACCTTTCAGTAAGGTGTGTATTCAGGTAACATTCCTAATCCATCCGAGGAAGTTTGCAGAATCTTTCACCGAAAGATAGATGTCACCAGTGATTGTCACCTTTCAGAAGTCACTTTTGTGCAGGTTCACAAAGCAGAAAAACCTGTTTTGTTAGTATTGCTACTAAAGCCTAAATTGAGATGTTATAAACACCATGAATGGGCCTCAACTTTACTTGTGAAAAGAACTTTTTATTGTGACCTTGTGTACAATATACCCTCAAAGGAGTGTCTTTGTGTCATATGTCACAGAATGCCACATTTGCTGCCTGCCCTGTATGACCTTTGCTTTCATATGTTAGTGTTTTGTTGCACGTTACATTCATAGTGATGAGTTAAACAGCAAACCATAGAACTGAAACCATTAAAGATACAGTATATATATATCAGGGATGGCGAACAGGAAGGGAATTAGTTAAGAACTATTTTACTTAAGTATACACCCAAAGCCAAAGAGGAGAAGGCTATACTCATAGCATATACTGATGCAGCCAGGGCCGGCCTTAGGGGTGTGCGACCTGTGCGAAGGGAGCGCCAGAGGAGTAGTCCGCACAGGCCGCCAGAACGCTTAAGGCCGGCTCTGGATGCAGCAGATTGGATATTGCAGTGTACAGCTGCCGACTGGATAAAAATGCAACGTGCCGCTGCGCATGTCCATACCTGGGAACTCTCCGGGTCACTAAGGGGAAACTCTGGGTTGTGGAAGCGCCCCACTTAGCGTGTCCAACAATGACGACGGGGCCACATGCTGACGTCAGAGGGACCTCCTACCCACATCACACAAGAGGGTCTCAGGGTAGCCGGAACCAGAAAGCTCCCAGGTATGCGAATCTCTAGCCGGCGGATGATCTTTTGTTATTTGTCGGCAGCTGGAGATTAAGTACCAGAGCTAGTAATGGGGAGAAGTCTCAGTCAGAGTATTGTACAGCGGAAACCCAGACACTGGGTCATTCTACAGCAGAGGAAACCTATGTGATTATATGTTACGTCCACAAGTCCTCTTCACACTGAGAAGAACAGTATGTGACATTTTTTTTTTTACCAGAAAGTCACGGACAATTTATTCACAGGATACGAGAGCCAGCTGGCAAACTCCTAGGACTGCTTCACACAGATAGGGCTTTCATAGAAGGCCTCTGGTTCCACTTGTGGCTGAAGTTACTCGCTGAAGTCAGACCGTGTAAACTCACTCCTGTCATAACTGGCAACGGAAAACGCACGCAGAGGAGAGCTATATCAAAATGCGGCCTGCCCCGGCCAGCAGAGCCATGACTCTGCATATATTTCATTTCCCAGCAACAGCTAACATTGATTTAACAAAATGCAAGCGGAACACAGAACGCTGTCAACATTCAATACATATTTCTTTCATAATTCTATATCATTTTCTAAAAAGAAATAGTAAATTATTGAAGCTTCTGAAGAATAATAACATTCAGGCCCAGACTGGCCATCAGGCAAATATGGCAAATGCTCCATGACACCTCCCTCATACCATCTTTATATACATTTATATATAAATTGTATCTGCTTCTGGCCTTAAACTGCCAAAGCCGATTTATTTCCCCAGTCCTACCCCGCTAACATTAAAAGATATATGCGCACAATACGAATGTATCTCTCGCCCAGATTTTTATGCCATATTCTCCAATCAGAACCACTATAAAGGCCAGATGAAATGACTGATTGTTAAAGTGGTGTTTCATCTGCCCTGCTGAATTTATCATCAGAAATATCATTCCTGGTATTGTTGATTGCCCAAATTATGAAAAAAAATTGAGCAATTCAGATTTTTTTGCCGGGTATACCTAATTGTGACACGAAAACAGCCACGATTGGCTGTTGCGAAATAAACCGACGCTTCTTAAAATTGTTGTTTTTGATGATTAAGTATTATGAGGAAAAAAAAGAATACAATGACATATCTGCTAAAATGTATTTGCTTAACATATATTTATGTATACGTAGCCTCTGCCCGAGATCTCTCTTCAGGTCTCTTGGTCTAGCTCTGCCCACCCATCCAAGGTGACAATAACAGTCCATGGTGAATATAGTCCTGTTATAGACTTAGTATCTGCTCAGGTTTTTTTTTCTAGCATTAGCCAAATTAAGCATTAACTTCAGTTAATATTATACAAAATGAAGTAGTGATCAAAAAATAGCATACTAACAACTGTTCGCAGATCCTAAATTAATCTTTAGATTGAATCACTTATACATATTATGACTGATATGTGGTAAACAGTGATACATATTCCTAGAAACTACATATAGGTTATTGACCGTTCTAAGAAGTTCCTTCTTTGTTTTGATGTTTTCATTTCATTTCCTAGATTAACGTCTAGGGTCCTCGTTAGCTGGCTGGTGACCCATGCACGCTAAGTTCTCATGCATGCTTAGGAGGACCTTTCATTATTTAGCTGGGCTGCGGAGAAAGATGTTGATGTCCTTCAAATGTGTGTGAAATCTGAATTGTCCCATTAATGTCTTTACAATAAGAAATTCAGATAAAACCAAGAGTGAAGAGAGTATTATAGAGATAAGAAGCAAATAAGATAATACTTAGGGTAAGTATGGAGTTCATTCTAAACAAACAGTAGTGAGGGTATGGTGTTGACTTATAAGATACTGCGTGATTCCTATACTGTGATAGTTGAATTCAACATTAATGAAAGGCTTGTGATATTATGTGAGATGCTCAGAGCGGAGTCATATTGAAAATGGATATAGAATAATAATAATAATAATAGTAAAACAAATTTTTTGGTGAAGGCAACATTTTAATTAAGTTTTAAAGTATGTATCCATTCAAAAACAATATAATATCAGTCGTAATTCAATATAACATACAATATTCCCTTTAGAGGTAATACATTTGTACCAACAAACCAGGTAGGACATGAGAAACATCCGCAGGTAAAGTTAATGAGTGGTGATTCTGATAAAAAACACAACTTTTTTCCCCAAAAACTCCCATTGATGACTCGAAATGATAGCTCTTGCTCACAATTGACTCACTTCTTGGTGATATCAGAAATAATGTGTAAACTCCTCAGAATGTGGTCGAAAGCTGTTTGTCTTCTCAGGAGATACTTGCCCTATTGTTTGTATGACCTATTGCTTAATTGGGAGCCAAGGCAAAATAAGGTAAGATGAAAGAAGGAGGAAGCAAAGAAAGACGAGCTAAAACTTGGTAAGACAAGGCAAAGGAGACCACGACAGTAGTAGTTAAATGTTTAATAATGATCAGTGGTTATGATGGGCTGGATAAAACGGAGAGCACTTATCTCCCCCCACGGACCCATTAACGTTTTAGAGGGCTACGCCGAGTCCTCCATAGTTTCCTTCCACCCCGCGCTTCCTTTAAAACTGGAACACCAGGATATGACATCATATACCAACGGCCACTAGGAAGCCCAGATGCGCGAAGGGGGAGGCAAATGGCGCTGCTGTGGGTTAGGTCTGTGGCAGCTCTGACATCAATATCCCAAAGATTAGGATCATTATCTGTTTTTCGAATTTGTATTATGTGTTATAATTACAAATAAAAAAATGCTAATTCAGTGCCTATCAGTACGTAACGGAAATCTCAACTGTCACGATACCTTCCTGTGATCGAGGTGACGGCATGTCTCCAGTCAAGTTTCTTTGGCTGTGTATTAACTCAGATGCTTCAATTTGTAACACATAGTACCATTTTCTACTGAAAAGCTATTTACCAGCCAGTCCAGTTAACAATTATATATATATATGTGTGTGGTGGTGTGTGTATGCGTGCGTGCATGTGTGTGTGCGTGTGTGTGTGCGTGCGTGAGAAGCTGGCCCCTTTAAATCTGTCTATGGAGTTATGGGGCTGTGTTAGACCCGTCCAGTGCATGGAAAAGCTTATCATCGCTTGGCCTGGCTGGAAAACACCTCAGTGGCTATTGCTTTACAGGACATGCTGTCCAAGGACAGCTTTCAGCCAGAGGAAAATATTTGCATGAGGCAAAAGGTCAGCTGGATCTGAACGGCCACAAGCCTGGCCTAAGCCCCATATTGATAATAATATGAAGACAAGAAAACAGTAACCTAATGTGGGAAGTATCAATGATATTTAAAACAATGGAACCTAAATCAGTTGCAGATCCAAACTCACATGGTTTCTACTTTACTAAGAGGGTGGTAGATATGTGGAACAGCCTCCCAGCAGAAGTGTTATTGGCTAATACAGTGAGAAAATTTAAACATGCATGGGATAGGCATTAATGAGTAACTGGTATTTGCTCCCACTCCTGAGCCAACAAAGGTAGCCTATGGGGAGGAGGTATTGGGGTGGGAGAGGGGAAAAATAGGAAGGATATTTTGCCCCCCCCCCGAAAATATCTGGCAGACACCCATGCCAGTGTTATTCCCTCTTTTGAATTTGAGAATGACCTCTGCAGTCTTGTAACCCTTGGGGCATTCACTTATTAGGCAGCCTATGATGGTAGGAGCGGCAGACAGACAGAGCTGAGTATCTCTGCAGAGTATTTCACATAAAAAATGTCACTAGGCACAGGGAGCCTGTGGATATTGTTTTAGGCGAGTCAGCCTCGGCCACAATACGCTCCTTCTTGGGGATCTAAGGGCACCCAGGGGTTCCTCCTACCACAAGGGCTGCAGGGATCTGTTGTAATTACTTGTTGAAATGCTTGCCTCCCACTCACTTTCAGGCATTAGGCGAAACCAACATGTCAGTCCAGAAACCCAGCCATGTTTGTGAATGTGTCAGCCTGCATGCTCACATGAGGATCAGAAACGTGCATGCGCTCCTGGACTACTACCCCTGGAGGCAGATTTTTGGTATTGACCCCAACAGGCTCTCTGCATACCAACAGCACATAAGCCTGTAAAACAGGCTCAAGTGCTTACGTGTGCGCTAACCACAGACCACTGTCAACAATCCATAAGCACAAATCAAATCTTTAATCTGAATGGGGACGGCTCCTTTAAATCTAGACATGGAAACTCATTCTATCTCATTCTGCTGCCTGGGAATGAGCCGTATGACGTTATTACAAGAGACACACTCCTTTATGTTCTAACTTTATTAGTTTTCACAATCTTTACCATCTATCATAACTCCCTGTCGACAGGTCATTTTGTTTGGCTTCTCACCTTTAACCATTTTTTTGCAGCCTTCAAATGAATGTACTTTTGACAATCTTGAGCTAAATGTTAAATCCATTTAATCAGTAAATTCAATTAATGATGGTATGAGTGCTATCATAAGAAAGTTAAATGAAGTTTGAAAAAGGTTCATAAATAGAGAAACTAAAACATGGAAAAATCAGATAAAAAATTCTAAATGACTAAAACTTTAATTAAATATATATATTGACAGGTATTTATGAATTTTCCAGTGTTAAATGTAACACATAATGTATGTCTGGAGGAATTACTAATTAAGAAATTTTAAAAAATACCTCTGTAGCCTCAAGTAGGAATTCCCTTAAGGCCCATCCTCCAAATATGCAAAAAGTGTCTTCTCCACACCATATGAAGATGTCATTATGAATAAATGAATGTTCGAGGAATCATGTTAAGATACACCTTTGACCAGGGCTATCAGTTGGCAAATGCACCAGCCAGGGCCGGCCTTAGGGGTGTGTGACCTGTGCGACCGCAAAGGGCGCCATGGTTGCAGGGGCGCCTGACCGGGACTTAGATTAAAGCATCGGGTTTTTTTTGTGTGTTTTTTTTTAAAACTTTATTTAACATCATTCATGTTAAATAAAGTTTAAAAAAAAAAACGATGCTTAAATCTAAGTCCCGGTCAGGGGCGCCGAGTGGTTGCTCGTGAAGTTCTCGGCAACCGCTCGGCGCCCCTTACTCTCCGTGACTCCGTCGCTGTGCCGGCATCTCATGTTGAGCGCCGGACTATTCCGGCTCTCAGCATGAAATGCCGGCACCGCGGCAGAGCGAGAAGACGGATGCCTCCCGCTCTCACCGCAGGACTCCGGCAACAAGGTAAGTGTGTGGGGGGGTGTAGTTTGAAGGGGCAGAGGGGGGGGTGTAGTTTGAAGGGGCAGAGGGGGGGTGTAGTTTGAAGGGGCAGGGGGGGTGTAGTTTGAAGGGGCAGGGGGGGTGTAGTTTGAAGGGGCAGAGGGGGGGTGTAGTTTGAAGGGGCAGAGGGGGGGTGTAGTTTGAAGGGGCAGAGGGGGGTGTAGTTTGAAGGGACAGGGGGGGTGTAGTTTGAAGGGGCAGAGGGGGGTGTAGTTTGAAGGGACAGGGGGGGTGTAGTTTGAAGGGACAGGGGGGGTGTAGTTTGAAGGGGCAGAGGGGAGGGGTAGTTTGAAGGGGCATGGGGGGGTAGTTTGAAGGGGCAGAGAGGGCGGGTAGTTTGAAGGGGCAGAGAGGGGGGGTAGTGAGGGGGGGCACCAGAGGAGTAGTCCGCACAGGGCGCCACAACGCCTAAGGCCGGCTCTGGCACCAGCTCGGTGTCTTACCAGCTCAGTCCCCAAAGGCACGTAACTAGAAACCACAGGGCACTAATGCGAAAATTCCCCCCGAGCCCCCCAACTTTAACAGCTAGTCTGTGCCTTCTTTGCCCCTTGCGCCACCGCCTTCCAACATAAAACATATGTAAACACACAAATTACACACACTTACTCATATCCACTAACATACACTCCATCTCACCCCACTTACACATCCATGCTCACACACAAATACACACCCATGCTCAAACACGCACAGGTACACACCCATGCTCACACACAAAAGTACACATCCATGCTCACACACACACAAAAGTACACATCCATGCTCACACACACAAAAGTACACATCCATTCTCACACACACACACATAGGGTACACATCCATGTAATGGCCTGGTGGTACGCATTAATACAGCGAGGGAGTATACCTTGAATATATCTTATTGTGATCCCTCCCAGGTTCCCCAAGTACATCCATCCCAAGGCTTCCCTTACTCCCCACAACGTCTTATCAAACCTGAATAGGTCGGGCGTGAGAAAGAGGCAACTGACACAGGTAACCAGGTTTACCAGGAGAATCCAGATCAAACACACTCTACTTACTTGGGTGTTGTGAACAAGAACACATTGATTACCTGAGACGAGAGAAACGTTGCATATATTAATAAACAGGGGTAGGCCACAACATTTTTTGTGAAGGACATTTGACTAAATGGCGCATAAAGAACAGTGACTTCCTCAAGGCTTATCATGGACACTGGTATATAGATACTTTATAAACAGATTGCTAGTAAGTATACACATTAGGGTTGATTTAGCAATAGATAGACATTGGAGAAGTAGAAAGTATTACTCATGTAGATATTTTTTAATTACTAAAATAATAATATACTTAATAATTCAACTCTGGCTGTCCAGTGTCTGTTTTAACATTATGCTCATGTTTTGCTCTAGGAAATGGACCACAAGCTCGTTGTTTTGTTGTGTTTGACACTAAGTACGCAGAAGTGATTGTGGATTGATTGCTAATCTCCCCATTTTTTGCTTTTATCAAACAGCACAAACCTGTTATTTCCACACTTTCTTCTTCAGCTGATGTTTAACATGGCAACAGTAATCACAAGTACGGATATCTGCCGAAGGATGAAACAGAAAGCTTCAAGGATTAGTGCATGTTAGTCTGGCTAAAATTCCCAGCTTCTTAAATAACAAAAGCTGTCTGCCTTCTGGCTGATTCTACAAAGATGAAGAAGATAAAGTACTTAATTCTATTTTATTTGACATTCTGTAATTTCATTTTACTCATTGACTGCTTAATTAAAATAATATTGTTGCTTAGCAGATTAAGTTTAATTTTATTGTTTATTAAATAAAGATATTAAAATGGATTATTTTATATGAGCTGTCATTGAAACATGTTATGTTTTTGATGGAAGCTACAGCCCAGTTACTTATTTGGTAGATTCCAGACGATCAGTACAAAAAAAAATAATAATAACCCCCTGTCACCCATAACACCCCCTCAACAAGAAAAAAAGGAATTCCTCCTAAATCCCCTCCCCATCAACATTTGTCTGGAGTCGCCCATTCACCCCATTCTCAATTATGTTAGTAGAGAGCAAATTCTGTATTTTGGATTCCAAGGGGCAGGTCACACAGTGACTTCTCTTAATTATTTCATCACTTCAGTTGGACTAAGAAGTGGAATTAAACCTGATACAAAATGTACTAACTGCACAAGACAGAATGTTGGCCGAGGAACCTTGGACTATATTGATAATGTCATTAGAAATCAGATATCCAGCCGATCTCTTGGCTACGCTGCTAGGCTTTCTCAGTTATTGGCACATAGCTACACTGCCAGCACCGACGATGATGGCATTAATGCCTCGATACTCTTGGCATGACCGCCGAAATGTATGTATCTGTTATAGGAGGATTCAGTCAACCTTTGTTAAGGGACGAGCCATCCTTGGAGACCCTAATCTGTTTGGGTTTTTTAAAACATCTACATGACTCATTTATATATTGTTTTTATTTGCCGTAGACACATCTTAACATTTTTTGACATAGCTACAATGACAGGCCCACTAAGCTTATATTGTTTGGCATAGTAGGGTGAGGCAGTTTCAAATCTAAAAACAGGTGTGTCCAGTTTGTGAAGCTCTTAAAGAGTGAAAACTTGTAATCCAATCGTTTTACAAAGGACCCCAAACCAAAAATAAATAAAAATGTATTTTATCAAATGTGACTACATAACAATCCTATATATTTTATTACATTATTGTATATAAATTGGCATTTTGCCATTCAGACTGATATTTCACTTTTTGTAGTCTTCCTATAGGGTCATATTGTTTTAGAGCCAATCAATAAATTAACTTAATTGCTGCATCAGTATTATGATGATGGCCATGATCTGATCTTAGCAGGGGCGTACCTAGAGTATTTGGCACCTGGGGCGGATCCTGTATGTGGCACCCCCCCACACACACACACACTTTAAAACTGCATAGCTTCTATCGTTATATACTGGCGCAGACACTGAAGGTGGTACAGCATTACTGTTATTATTATATACTGAGGCAGACATTGACGGTGGTACAGCATAACACCTATCACTATATAATGAGGCAGACAATGACGGTGGTACAGCATAACACCTATCACTATATACAGAGGCAGACAATGATGGTGACACAGCATAACACCTATCACTATATACTGAGGCAGACATTGACGGTGGTACAGCATAACACCTATCAATATATACTGAGGTAGACATTGACGGTGGTACAGCATAACACCTATCACTATATACTGAGGCAGACATTGATGGTGGTACAGCATAACACCTACCACTATATACTGAGGCAGACAATGATGGTGGTACAGCGTAATCCCTATCACTATACATTGAGCCAGACATTGACAATAGAGCAGCATATCTCTTATCACTATATAGTAAGCCAAACATTGATGTGGTGTAGGCCTACCACTTCATTGTCTGGGTTAGTAGTAGGGATGCACAGAAACAAATTCTGGACTGAAACCGAAAATGCAGCATTTACCTGGCCGAAACCGAATATGACCCCCCACCATAAAAAAAAAATCTCACACTTTTATTTAAAGTAAGTAACACACCAAAATAGGACAAAAAAATGTAATAACAATATTACTATATATATATATATATATATATATATATATATATATGATTGTTAACAGAAATCACACTCCTATCATGCCCAGGCATACCCAGATTCCTGCATGTACTAGCTGGCTTGGCATGATAGGAGTATGATTGCTAACAATGCATTCTCACAAACTCATTAATTTTATCCCTCAGTCAGACAATTCATCCATTCTCTCACTCATTCTCACAATGCATCCACACATTCATTTATTCTCTCACTCATTCTCACTGTTTATTTATTCCAATATACTTTCTTCCCCCCTCCCTTCTCACTCTCTACCCCCCTCCCCCTGAATTCTTTCCTACCTTTCCTCCTCTTTGATCTCCTTCTTCTGTCTTCTCTGTCTTCTTCCGGTTCAGAGGGCACGGACGGCGGTGGGCGCGGCTTCAGTGTTGTGCGCCGAGATCTAACAACAAACCCCGGCGCACAGCAGCAGTTGCCGCGCGCATCGCAAGGGAGCGGTAATGGAGGTCTTTAACAGACCTCCGGCTCCCTTGAGTGATTTTAAGCCGGTTAAAGGGAGATCCTTGATCCTTGATCTCCCCAACCGAGCTTGCTCCTCCAGCGGCGGACATTACTGTCCGTCTCTGGAGGGGTGCCCGGTGCCGGCAAGTTGGCACCCCCCTGATGAGCGGCACCCGGTGCGGACCGCCCCCCCCCCCGCCCCCCGCTAGGTACGCCACTGGGTTAGGATTATGTTTCTTGCTGGCCTGCTGTTTTAGTGAATGAGGGCTCCTATAATGTGATCCTATAGAAAGCGACATCATCTGAGGTCTCGATTTTGTTGTATTTTTATTTTAGACTATAGAGAAATGCCCATCCCTTACCACGGGGTAAGGGAAACAAGTAGTGATTGTGTCTGCTCTTTTGCAGTAGAAAGTATGGCCTTGTTTTACTCTGACATGCCATTTTTAATCTGTGACATTTATATGAAGTAGTGATCATGTGCGGGTTTCGGGGCTTTAAATGTTTTGTCATTCTGGATCCCACTTGACACTGGATTCCAATGACACATTGGAATTTTTCTACATAATAGTTACAGGATGAACATTATTATTATGGAACACGCACAGCTGCTTTTTTCCTGGAAAAAAGAATCATCCACAATTTATATGTCTACCAAAGGTCACTGTCTCATCTTACCTCTCAACGATCCTGTTTTCCGTAGGGCAGTCCCACTTTTGTGGACATTTCTAAGGGCCGGTCGTGACATAAACCTGTAAAAGTTGTAAAAATCCACCAATACTGGTAAAAAAAAAAATAAAAAAAATACTGCTACTTCTCTGAACCACCTTTGCAAAAAGAAATACTCTCGACTTTTACTTTTTGACACTTCTTAGGTGGAACAATAAAGCAGGATTATACAAGCACAAAAATAAACACGTAAAGCACTCCACCAAATATAAAAAAAATTACAAAAAATAATCAATGTTTAATAGTGCAGGAGTTATACCTGAGATAAATTTCCACAATTATCTCGATCAGTGACTCAGGTAGATCAAATAGAAACACAAACATTTTAAAAATAAATATCCTTACATATGCCTTGTTTGAAGACAAAACCTCACTTGCGGCCACAAATTATATTAAACAATGAAAGATAGAGAAATAATAGCATAGTATGATAGCTTAACGTTAATCTAATATTAAAATAGGAGAGCCACTTACTCTATAGAGAGCAATCAATGCTCTGGTAATCTCTCTGGTCAGCGTCCACTTTCAGTTTCCTCGGTCGCTCAGTAAGTGGAAGTCTGGAGGTTAAAATAATAATAGCTTTTAATAAATTCAAAAACAGTAACCTTACATTAAATCCCGGGGAAAGAGTCCTCTACAGTCCAAAAATTAACAGCTCAGGTCGCCGTAGCGTTGCTGCTGTGTATGCAGTTCTTACGTTGTGCTCCCGTGTGTGGCTCCTCACGTGAATACGCAAAACGGGGAATCAATATAACCCAAAAATAAACTAACTAAAGCCGCTTTACAGACTAAACCAGGTCTGTAAAGCGCATTGATTCCAACTATGCCCACCTCCTAGCTCTGTCAAGGTTATTGATTAATTATGGAGGCCTCATATTATCAAAAGACCTTATTTTCCGCAATATGCAGCCTCACACTGTGCAGTGGCGGAACTAATGTTCTAAGCGCCCAGCAACATCCTCTATTGTTCCTCCCCTGGGTGTATGGTATCATCAGAGGAAAGTCTCTGTTGGCATAATGGTCAGACGCCCCAATAGTTTTGTCCATACAGTGTATATATATATGTAAATCAATAAGGGACCATGCACACAGCCCTAATACTGCATGCATCCTCCAACAAAACAGAATAAGTGAAAAAATATGTATGTAACATTACATGTGTTTTAAAGAGTAAAAATTCATCCATTACAACAAACCCTTTCACTACCAGGGAGACGAGTGTGCAGTTGGAACACAAATAGTTACTACATCTCTACAGTTAATTAGAAATTTGTAAATGCCATCAGTACATGTCAAACATGTGCTGTCAATTCCTTGCTAAAAAATAGTAAACAGCGGTGTTGGCACAGATACACCAGCGGAGAGATGAGTAGTTATCAAGTTACAGGTTACGGTAAACTGTAAGGCTCCGGCGGGTGTTACTATGAAGCACACGGAACAAACACATGAACACAGGTGTCAGGTTATATTTTGTTGTAAAATGTAAAAACTAAAACAATACAGTCATAAAACACAACTTCATTCTTCTTCATGTGCCTGTTTATGATGTTTCTCAGAAGCTAACCTTCTACTTTATTGCTACTTTTTATATAATGGAAATGACGATTTGGTAGGTTTTGCAAATGTATCTTTGCATGCCAACCTGTTTCAATATCTTAAAGTGAAACAGTACCGTTGCTTTCAAGCGAAGTCCCATCCCATTTTACCAAAAGATGCATTGGGAGCTCAGTCAGTCAAGAAAGGCTAGGAGAAATCGATAATCAAAGCCAAGGTCGTGATGCCAGAAATTGGATAATTGAATGCCAAAGCCATTGCACTTGCAATCTAAAAGGTGGTTGATTGGGACGTGAGACAATAGAAGAGGACTGCTTCGATGGGAATGAGTTGATAGGGTCTGGATGATCTGTACAGATTGTTAGTCATTCAGATGGTTTGATCACGATGATGGCTGAGAGTGTTAGGTGGAATAGTTGTATACTTCTCAAAACAGCTGGGTTTTCAGAGAGTTTTTGAAAGTTGTGTATGAGGCCCAACAAGCGGCCCGGTAAGAGAGATCATAGGTTCTTTCTTCATTGGTGTAATGGAAGCTCCTGCATTGCGCCCACTGGCTTACTGAGTCTGAGCACCAGGATCTGATTGTGAGGATAGAAAAGGAAAACCAAGAGAGAGCTGTCACTAGCTGGTGGACTGCCCCTCCTAAGGCAAAAGTGTTTGTGTAAGTATGTTAGTGTGCATGTGTGTGTATGTGTAAGTATGTTGATGTGTATGTGTGTAAGTATGTTTGTGTAGGTGTCTTAGTGTATGTGGAAAAGGATAAGCAAGTGTTAAAAATGTTTTTTTTTAATGTAATGTATTTAGAATTGTGTTTATTGCAAAATAAATTGGGAGGTTGGGGGCTACTCTTGACACCATAGTTTAAATGTCCCAAGCTGCAGTTTACAGGCACCCTAGTGTGGTCCTCAATTTACCTTGGAGATGTTGGCCTGTGTACCAAACCCAGGGTTTTTTTTCTACCTGTCCTGTGTACCAAGAAATGCATCCTGGGACTGTCCACTTAGTGCAGGTATCTGTCCTTCTTTGCAGTTGATTTGCCACTCTACCACATAGTCTCTACAGTAATAGCCTTCTACACTCTTGGACTCATCTAAGTCCTTGGCAATTCTAGCTTGGGGCTCAGCCCTTGGGTAGTTTGTCAGGGTAAATAACACCCATGGGTTCAGGCATATTGTGGCTCTTCTGTGTTGTGCCATATATATGGGATTATATACAGTGATTCTGTTCAAGGCTTCTCTGGAACTGGCTTACTATGAGTTAGTGAAGTACCAATAAACAGCCAGTCAAAAGAAGGGGATACCATCTTCCATCACATGTGCTGCCAATCAGCAGCCAACCTTGTATGTTCACTAACTGTCTGAATTATTTTATTTAAGGTTCTGAGTGCCAGTTAGCATCTTAGTTAAGTTGTTGCCCCCCCAAAAAGTAATTCTTATGTGAAGCAGTGTATGTGATGGAGTTACCATAGAAATCAATGGATGAATTAATTTTTTTGTGTATAGCGCCACTCTGCTCAAATAAACCACCCACAGTGACTCGGAAAAAGTTGGGACAGGAGAACTAATGAGACCCCGGGCGCGTGCATGGAAAGTATTCCCGTTGATTTCAGGCAGCCAATCAGTGGTCAGAATCAACCAATCACATATGAGAAGGGAGCTGCAGCTTCCTCCTAATATAAGTATTTTTGTTACATTTTAAATTATGCATGTTAAAGTACTCATAAAATACTTTCATATGCATTCTTCTTTGGTGATGCTGCCTAGGACATTAAACTGTCCCTTTAAGAGATTTTATATGAATGGCTTAAGTATTCAGGTATAGATGTTTACCAGTGTCTCCCGGTGTCTGTTTGTTTCATATGTATCTAATCTCCAAGGCAATTTCTCAGAAGTTGTTTAATCATTGGTGACCTGCCACAGGGAAACAGTGTTTTTAAAGTTTAATGACCACAATATGCAACAATATAAGCCTCCACACCCCTCAAATGAAGTCAAAGGTGATGCAATGTATGTACCAAGACTAGGTTCAAACTACACCGTTTAAAAAGGACACTAACAGTACTTTTGTGTTTAGAATTAAGACCCCTCCACATAAAAAAATGGTTGTGCATGTAATAGATCTACAGCACCAGGGGGCAAGTGTGGATGTGTTCTAAACAAAAATACCTTCTCATCTACTCAGAAATAAGTTTCCATAATGTTTTGGAACATTGTAACAGTATCCTATTACTCTTCTTTCTCTTATACATAGATCAGTCATCAAGATTTATGTATGAAGGAGTTATACCCCTTTGATTAGTGCCGAGGGAGCATGAGTAGTGTGCAAGAAATGACACATATTATTTCTTATTACGCCTTTCGGTGCAGTGCCCTGTACAATCTCTATATATATCTCTATATATCATCCTTCTCTGTCCCGCTACGAGACCCGCAGTGTGGCATAGGAGAAATTAGACAGGGTAGGGTTGGCACACATCTCCATTTCTATCCAATTACCATAAGCATAATGAGACCCTTTCCCTACAACAAAGCATAGTTAGACAGGAAGGGGTCTCAAAGTATTTTTTTAATTGTGTGTTTATGGTTGTATATGTGAGTGTATCAATATATTTTGTGCCAACGTGGGGACTTTAGGCCCAGATAGCACACAGCGAGACTATTGTCTATCAAATGTGTATTGCGCTAACACAGCTCTCACATCAGATCATCAAGAGCTTTGGCATGTGTTGGCCCAAGCTCAGCTTTAAAATGCCTTGGATGATTATGTCACACTTGAAGCCAGTTGTCAATCAAGTCTTCAATTTGTATTGCTACAGCCATATTGTATAACATGGTTATTCTGTCCCTTATAAATAAATAATAGCAAATCCATAAGAAACGTGTTTGTTCTAGTATAACTGATGAAGCACGGATGAAATTTATACAATAGGCAAATCAAAAATCATGGGATTTAAATGTTTTTTAAGCAATAGTATTAACCATTATAGAGCAACAAGAGAGGACAGAGCATAAGCTCCAAGTGGTTCTTATCCAGGACTGGTCTGGCGCTGAAAATCGGCCCTGGCACTTTAAGGCCAGCAGTGGATAAATGGCATGTGTCTGCTGGATACACATGGCTGCATGCCACTTTTAGGTTAACCAAACATTCTAAAGCAGGCAATACAGCCGTCCCAGCCAACAAGCAAGTGAGGACTACTCATGCTTTTTTCTCATATATGACTTGCAATTCCACATTCAGCCATCAGGGCATCTAGAGAAACATAAAATTAAGACATACCGTATTGGCTCGCATATAGGCCGCACCCGAATATAGGCCGCACCCGAATATAGGCCGCACCCTTAAAGTTAGGTGCTTTTTTAAGGAAACATTTTTCTTAGTTAAAAAAAACGTAGAATAGATATGCTGCCACTCTGCCCTCCACCCGATATATACAGCCACTCTGCCCTCCACCCGATATATACTCCCACTCTGCCTTCCACCCGATATATACTGCCACTCTGCCCTCCACCCGATATATACAGCCACTCTGCCCTCCACCCGATATATACTCCCACTCTGCCTTCCACCCGATATATACTGCCACTCTGCCCTCCACCCGATATATACTGCCACTCTGCCCCCCCCCCGAGATACGCTGCCACTCTGCCCCCAAGATGCCGGGCAGGCAGCAGGGTTAGGATACAGATCCCCGCAGCGGTGCAGGGGACCTGCATCCTACTCTCCGATACGCTCAGACAGCCTCCCCTGTCGGCACTTTCCACGGGGGGAGTGCCGGCACGGGAGATTGTCTAAGCGCATCGTGTAGACGTTCACCGGCTGCGGCGATGCGCGTAAACGACCTCCGCTGCCGGCATGTCTGCACGATGTGCTTTAACAATCTCCCTTGCCGGGACTCCCCTCGTGGGAGATCGGAGAGTAGGATACGGGTCCCCTGCACCGCTGCGGGGGATCTGTATCCTAACCCTGCTGCCTGCCCGGCGCCCGGAACTGCATGTTCCGGGCGTCGGGCGCTAGACCCCGAATATAGGCCGCACCCCCACTTTAAAGACTTAAAGTGGGGGGAAAAAGTGCTGCCTATATTTTTATTACTTTACACCTTTGCTGTGCCTTTTTTAAAGTTTTCCAAGCATTCTCTCTCAGTGAATGTATGTAGTGCAGAATGAAAGTGCTCAGCATGCCAATTAGTTTTGGGCTTTTTATGATTGGGCCAATTGGATAATATTATCCCCCAGGCAAGCCCTCCTTGCTGTGCAAACTAAAATATCATTTTAGAAGAAGAAAATGCACAATGCTGCTAAGAATGAAACAGATTAAGGCTTACAAGTCTTGTAATTTTGCTTCTAAGAATAATATAAATCAATTTTGGTGTTAAAGAGATCGGAGTAAAACACATCCCTTTGTCTTTCTCAACTAGGAGAGATTTGTTAAATTATGTCAACAGGAGTCCTATTGGATTTCTTATTTAGACTCAGTCAAGCCTGCTGTTTCAATTGGAAAATGAAATATTTTCACTTTTCTATGTAATGGCAAACATTTCATTTTATTTTCAATTTTAAAGATTTCTTCTGCAGTGTTTTCCGTTAACCCATTCAGCACATTTTTTTTCCTATTAATAAATTGCTGGCTATGTTAACTACATTATACAAATAGCTATGTGCATGAACAGTAATCAAAGTAAAAAGTAATCAAATAATAGGAGGAAGATAACAGTTGTCCATATAATAGAAACATGGGAAAATGTATGTATGCTTATTGTCAATTTTATGTTTCAATGTTACCTGACCCATTGTCCAATGTCCACACAAACCTAAGATTTCCACCATTGGGGAGAGTGGTTGCTGTAGAGAAGACCTGCTCTATGTCTTGATGCATGCTATGATATTTTATGTTTATCTGCACTGAACACCATCTGTGAGTGTAGACACCAGGGTCACGCTGCGTGAGTTCTGACACATATGCAAACAATTTCCAAAACAGGTGTCAACCCAACGCTACAATGTATGACGGCATTCAGTCAGGACTGTTTTTCTGAGGGCAATTTCCTGATCAGGGCCACAATGTCCTAATGATTTTGACTTGACAAATGACTAAGTGGAATCACCCTCAGTTGAGCAAGTTACAGTTAGTATTAGTCAGCTACAGCTCCGTGTCTGTAACCTGAATAAGATTTTTTTCTGAAAACGTTTACTGGTATGTAAAGTGCACAACCGTCAAGCTGTCATGAAGTCACAGAAAATATGTCATTTTAGACATCAGAAAGCTGACATTTAGATGTAGATTAAGTTGAAAAGACTTTAGAACTATGAATGGAATCTGTTTGAACTTAGGCATTGTCAGTAGATAAGCATTTTGTATGGGGAAGTCTCATGGGAGAACAAATATTTTTCTGTGGGCATTAAATATACTACCGTATACAGTGCTATAGTTCAGTAATGGAGAAAACCTGGTTTTATTTAATTTTATTCCAATAAACTTCCTTTATCTGAAGACCTGGAGGCAGCCATTGTTGTCAGTCATGTGATACGTGGTGTGACGCTTCCTGCCAAACACCACACCGAGATGACTGTTTACATTAATGCTGTTTGGCCAATGAAATCTTTTGCTCCATTGATAATTTGGACCAAGCCGCCCTATTATTCACCACAAGGCAGTATCATAAGACGTTAGGATGTTTGTCTTGCAGATTGGGCTAAAATAGCAAAATTAGAATACATACAAATGGCTAATATGCAGCTTATGTAGAAACAAGAAATGTGAAAAAATAAATAAAAACTACTGTTAAAAACTAATTTTTAATGTGATATTAGTAATACAAAAATAGTTGGGATTCTCCTTTAATATTCTTACTCCCCTACTGTATATGGAGCAATTAAGAGGACAATCCTTATCCCCTTCTCCAGGGTACGCCCTCGGCAGCTGCCTGACTTGCCGGGTACTAAGACTGGCCCTGTATGGAGCAGATGTCAGGTATGCAGTATATTCACTAAATCAAAGGAAAAAAGTAGAAGTGAAGTTTTCATGGTTCTCCAGGCAAAGTACACATTTTTGTCATGCACCAATAAGTATGAGCTTCTAGAAGAGTGTGTATAATTTGAATATCAGAGGCTAGGATTGTATTAATTAATATTAAATGAGATATGGCAAAATACAATATAAGTAAAGTCCAAAGCTGGCTTGAATTCTAGAATGGGTAACTAATAAACTTGAATGTTAAGAGACACCTAGAAAAGAGAATTATGAGGCTGAACGAACAACGAATACAAGGTTTGTAACAGAAGGAAAGGAGAGTATATCTCATATGTAGAACTATCATGTACATAGATTAGTCAATCAAAAAGATCCAGTGTTCTTTAATTTATAGTCTGTAATCTTTTTTCCAGCTTGAACACCAGGAGGCATTTGGCTCAGCTCCACATCAGCCGGAACAAACACAAGTCAAATGTGAGCTTCCTGCTCACCTTTCTCTTATCTTGTGTATAATATTCCATATTGTTGATGCAGTCTCCACTGACAAATTAAACCAGTACTGTTTTTGAGTGAAACACTTCTTGCCTATGGGTATGTAATAGGAATCAGTAT
The DNA here is from genome assembly GCA_023333645.1 of Sceloporus occidentalis. Taxonomy (NCBI): domain Eukaryota; kingdom Metazoa; phylum Chordata; class Lepidosauria; order Squamata; family Phrynosomatidae; genus Sceloporus; species Sceloporus occidentalis. Next base: position 1,730,062 of record JALMGF010000068.1, read on the forward strand.
AGGAAAAAAGATCTTGCTTTATTAATCTCTGAAACTTCAAAGTGATCAACATTGGTAGGGATTAGCTAGTTTGGCTCATATTACTCAGAAGAAGTCTCAGGTGCACTTGGTGTCCTGCACAACAACCAGTCCAGATGAGCTGAGTAGAAAGGAACCAGCAGGATCAGTAGATAAATAGACAACAACAGTATAGCTGGTCACAAAAGGGTACCAGCTGGAGATGACAATCTGATAAACAACAGAGATTTAGGAGCTCTCAACATGTACAGTCTAAGATAGGAACCCAGCGAGCGAACTGTCATCATAGACTTTAGTCTGATCAGAGGCAGGATCATGGATGGCACAGGTACAGGTAAAGGTGCAGAAAGGTAGCAGGAACAGGAGCAAGAATAGAACAGAAGCAAAAAGAAGCTAATTCTTAGTATTCATTCAATATAATCACTGCTGAGTTCTTTAAAGATGGAGTTTGATTTTTGTGAAGTCAGAGTTTGAGTGGACAAGCAAAACAAGCAGCCTAGTAATACAGTGGCCCAAGACACATTCAGCAGATAACACATAGGGCTCAGTATTATCCATTCGTCTACAACATACAATTTCTTATGAAGACCACATAGATAGAGTATGGAAAGAATCAACTCAGGGTGTACATATTGCCTAAACTCTTAGTTATGCTAGACATATCTAGTGGCAGTATATTAAAAAAAATATTAGGCAAAGAGAAGCAGGCAGTGGTCCATAATCTTCAAATCTAAGCAGCCCAGGTTGCAATGGTACCCTTGCCTATTTTTTGAGAACTCAACTCAAAGTGAAAACCTCCAATATTGACATTATATAACGATGCACAGATGGAGAGATAGAATGCAAACCTCGCAATCTGTACATTTGGCCAAAAGTATAGGCATATAGACATTAAATGCTACATTTATGCATTCCCTTGTTAATGTCAGCTAGGGCCTGTTTTAGATAATAGGTGCATAATTACTGCTTATGTGAAAAGGAAAACGTCTAATGTATAGCAAAGATGTAGACTGAAGATTTTCTGGCTTCCGTGCAAATCATTTTTTTTTAATAAGGTTGATTACATTTTTTCATCACATTCATCAAAACATTCTTGTTTCTTTATTGTTTTTGTGATTAGTTTTCACCTGGTCCTGCAAGGAGTGTAATATACACAATGTTTTGTAGAGTAGAAGGGTGTATGCACTCTTGTCCTTGCGCTATTTCCTCCGCTAACAGCTATTAGGTGGGCTACACAAAGCAGATTACACAGTAAGCAGATCTAACGTGGTCCCCGATACTTTGCAATGCTGTTGCCAACTGGTTTGGTCATGCAGTTTATGCTCCCTGCTTCTTTCTTCTATGATACCAAGAGGAGAGATAGCTGTCTTAGATCATGAGCCATTGCCCCTTTTCTGATCAACCCATGAACATACTTTGATGGACTCAATTGCCACCTTTCTGTGCTGAATTGTATTGGGAATCTGGGTGGTGACAAAAGACCATGTCCAAGACCACCGAACATGGCCTTTTAAAAAGACCCATTTTAAATTGTACATTTTCACTGCAGGCTCTGTGTATTTACGCCATCTTCACTGTGTTTAGATCTGAAAGTGTGTCCCTAAAGATTAAAGGCCTAATTTGTTACTATAACCCACAGGAGCTCCAGTTACATAAGTTCCCATTCGGGTCTACAACTTGACATGCTTGATGAGGCACAAGGGAACAAATTCATATTAAGCTTCAATTACGGTCAGGGACTAACCATGAGATTTACAGTCTGTCAAAATACAACATGCAAACTCGTGTATTGATTGCTCTCTAGAAGTCCTCAATTGTTCCTCAATGGGCAGTCCATGTGTCAATACTCCTGGTTTTGCTGCATTCCTCCGATGATGATGGTTGCTCTAAACGAAAATACATAAATACCAATAATACATTGAGTATGTTCCTTTACACGTAAAATAAGTGAAAGCATAAGAACATGTTTAATGAAATTGTATATTTTAATAAACCTTACAATTTATTCTAGATTGTAATCTAAGGGAGGATAGCGCATGGTCAGCAGTTTAACCTGTGATTAGTTGTGTGCATAGTTAAGGTGGTGCCTGGAGCTATGTGCTTTGGCTTGATGCATATGGGTATGGTATAGGAGATTATAAATGGTGTCTTCCAGCTATAGGTCTGTTTCCTGGATCCCTGGAGTGTTGGGTGTAACAATTATGTTGGTGATAGAGAATAACATTTATTTTATAGTATGAATTTTCAACAATAAAGATGATGTGGTTTTCACTCACATAATCTGTAAGTGAAATTATTGGGGAAAGAAACTCATGGCCAAAATCCACTTAAAAAGCCACAAAACAGTAGTTCTTGGCAAAGGTCATTCAAGGAGCTTGCCCCTTTCCTAAATATCTGCCTAATCTTAGATGTTACAGGCATTTCTAAAAACAAATTTGTATCGGAAACCTCCTTATTATTTATAATTCCGCTGTCTATATGTATCTACATTTCCACTCATAATTTCAAATTTTTCTTAATATCATAAGGAATGTGTGCATATGACCCTAACCCTGCACTTAATGCTAGCTTAATAAACATTGTGTTGTAAATCTCGAGACTCCCAAAGTCCTGTCGCAGGTTTATAGCCCAGTTGCTGCATCCCAATTAAAATAAATCAGTCTAGTGAGCTGAATGGTGAGAGCGCTTAATTAAAACACTAGAAGCTATTTCTGTGATAATCAGCCACCCCGACTGTTTCTTATTTTCATAGGAATGTTAAGTAGCATGAGAAAAAAGGTTTCCTTGGATGGGATATAGTTTCTAAAAGAAAAGTGAAAGAAAAATAATGAAGCATTAAAGCTAGGATTGAAATAAATATATATTGCCGAAATGGACCGTAAAGTACAGACCTTTGTCAGAGTTTGTATATTTGTTTTTAACCCATTGGGAACTGAATCCCCAATATCGATAAATGAGAAAGGTGGTTTTAATTTCCATTGATAGGATTTGCAGTACGTATCCACTGGGTATGCACCGATTCCTCATACTATTGCAAAGTCTCGCAGTTTTATTTAATAACTCCATAGACTAATCATTATTATAAATGTGAATGTTATCATAAATATTACCTATTATTACACGTGTGTGATATGCTGCCATTGAGTATATGCGTGTACACTTAATTTGCTATCTTACTTGCTGAGTACAAGCCCACAATTCTCAGCACCATGGAGAGCAGATCACACTGTTCCTCATTAGCTCAATATACGTTTCCATTACCCAAAGAGAAGATAACAGCCCATTAATCAAGTCTCTTGACAGTTATCTGACACTACTAGGCTGTAATTAGGCTAATCTGTTAATGGCAGGCATGTGATGCTTTTGTGCAATTCAAAAAATCTAGATCACAACATTGCAGATGGATACTATATAATGGTAATTTATATTATTATAACTTTTATATTTTTTAATGAATTATTTTTAAGTTTAGAGGAATTTAAATGAATGTGAAGTTGTCTTCAAATTAAAGTCCAGGTGTTTACCAATAATGTTATAATCTTTTTTTAAAGTTAAGCCCTCTCCTTATAGATCCAGGTAGAAACCAGTTAAACCAAATGTAAAATCAATTAAAAACCAAAACACAAATTTAGCAGTGATAAGGTAATAAGGGATGAAGGAAGATTATCATATACATATGTTACAAAAATAATACAAGACATTTAGCTGTTTGTATATAGTTTTACGCACTAGTAATTAGTTTTATCTTTGTTTTTAACTTTGTTAACTATTTAATATATCTTTTTAAACACATTTTCAGGTTCCAAGTCTACTTTAAAAGGAATGCTGCAATTACATTTTTGGGTATGTGATTTATTTATATTTCTTTTACCTGCATTAATGAAGTGAGTCTGGGTATATAATTGCTTTATTTGTGCAATGTGGAAATGATACATGGGTTCTGCAAAAATAGATTTTGTTCCCATAAGAGTTCCTACAAACAATTCCCATATGGACACCAATGCAAAAATAGTGCAGACACTGCAGAGAGACCCTTCCTTCTCCCTGAAACGTGGCGTGTTCTGTAGCAGAAATGTTACAATGCACATGATGTTACATTTCTGCCATTTTTAAAATATAAATGTATTTTTTTGCTACCCTGCAACTATTCTACTTTGTATATTAATATTACCTTCATGGTGATGTTGACATTATTACGCCATTGCCTATATTATGAGTAATATATTGGTTCTTGAGGAAAAATAGGGCTTCTATCATATAAACTGTTAACTTCAACAGTGATATATTTTGGCCTAGGCTGGCTAGACCTAGGTGTAGGGCGACAGGTCCAGGAGGGCGGCAGTCACAAGACAGGGAGACAGGTTTCCCTCTTGGGTATCAGCTGTGCTGCCATTCAAAGGGCTGCTTACAATGCCCCCAACTGACATAAAGCACTGGAATGTGACATCATATCCCAGCGCCAACCATTAGATTGGCAGCAGTTGAGGCGAGGGTGGAGGTGCTAGGCCTACACAATTATGTCCTTGGCTCAACCACTTGTGCAAGAACTCCCCAACTTTCTTCTCCACTATTTGAAATGCACCTTTCCATTCCACCTTCTCAGTTACCTTTCTCCTCCCGTTCCTTCATTTCCATTATACCAATCCTTTCTGGGGCCCACATCTTCAACTCATTTCTTTTCCATCTTCTCAATTTATGAAGATGGAAGGTAGGCTTTCCCAGTAGTAAACAGAACGCTAAAATGGGTCCAATGTTAGAATCGCCCTGTGAATGTATTCTGCGTAGCTTTTAAATGTTGCTCTGAAGGTTGTAAAAAAAATATATTCAAATGTCACGCAGAGTTTCAAACAATGTACCTGCACCTTGTGAATGGCTGAATACATGCTGGCATTTATATTTCTAAGTTATTGTTGTATGAGTCTTGCTCCATTGTTTTAACCCTAGTCACTACAAATTGCAAATGATGAAATTAGCTCGCTCTGCATATGTTCCAATAAAAATGTAGATAGATACAGCTTGTAGTACAAACCTGAAAAGAAATGTCAGGAAATGCAAACTATTGCGTTGAGCAATTACATTACTGTATAATAGGGAACAGTACCAGGTATGAGGTTCAAGGCTTAACACTATTGACAAAAGCACTTGCAAAAAGAAATATTATAAATTATTAAAAGTAATATAGTAATAAATTATAAAGTAATAATGTGAGCCTGATGTGATAGAGCCATGCACACATACAAGAGCCTTTAACATGAAAACCTGCCCTATTTGTACGGCTGCTTAGAAAGAACAGCAATAGATAAATTATAGAAAACATGGAACATTAAGTAAAACTTCACTGAATAAATAGCCAGCGATTATTATTTATATTACATTAATATTATTATTGATTTATACAGCGCCATCGTATTATGCAGCGCTGTACAATGGTATTAAAATATTAAAATATTAATTAGATATTTTTGGCTGGCTCAGCATCATGAGATATAATTCCATACTTCTAACTACCAACATTGGCAAATATGAAAAATTCTGGGTTTAAAAATAGACAGAAAATGCAGATACGTATCCATACCTGGGAATAACTCATTAAAAAAACACAATCAAAAACATCTATTTAGCGTAATGAGCGTATAATTGTTTTTCTTTTTTTTTTTAATAAGACTTTCACATGCCCCAAAATGGTGACTGTACCATTGATGCCCTGATATAGGCTTATTTTAAATAGTAATGGGTAGAACATAAATATATATACCGTATTGGCTCGGATATAGGCCGCCCCCGTATATAGGCCGCACCCTAAAAGTTTGGTGCTTTTTTAAAGAAAACTTTTTTTCTTTAAAAAAGCACCAAAAAAACATGCTGCCACTCTGTCTCCCCCCCCCGAGATATGCTGCCACTCTGTCTCCCCCCCGAGATATGCTGCCACTGTCCTTCCCCCCGAGATATGCTGCCACTGTCCTCCTCCTCCCCACCCCCCGAGATATGCTGCCACTCTGCCCCCCGACTTACCAGAGGAGACTCCCGGGTGTCTTGCGGGGCCGGCGGGGGACACCTACGCAATACACGTATACAACTTCCGGTGCCAGCACTCAGAGGATGTGCCGGCACCGGAAGTTGTATACGCGTATTGCGTAGATGTCCCCCGCCGGCCCCGCAAGACACCCGGGAGTCTCCTCTGGTAATTCTTGGGGGCAGAGGTAAAACGCATCGTGCGGACGGTCACCGGCTGCGGCGATGCGGGTAAACAATCTCCGCAGCCGGTGACCATCCGCACGATGCGCTTAGACAACCTCCCGTGCCGGCACCCCCCCCCGTGGAAAGTGCTGGCAGGGGAGGCTGTCTAAGCGTATCGGGGAGTAGGATGCAGGTCCCCTGCACCGCTGCGGGGGATCTGTATCCCAACGCTGCTAGACCCCGAATATAGGCCGCACCCCCACTTTAAAGACTTAAAGTGGGGGGAAAAAGTGCGGCCTATATTCGAGCCAATACGGTATATTACCGTAAATCCAGGGCCAGTCCTATGGTTTCTAGCTTTATAGGCAAGCTATATCTCTATCTTCTCCTGTAAGCAATTGTGTGATAACAATGCTGAATGTCCCTTTAAATAACGTATGTGTGTGTATGTATGCATATATGTCTGTGTGTACATATATGTAAATATATATATATATATATGTGCATATTTTTATTTACAAACATTTTTCACCTGGAAATATATACAGGTGCACATTAGTAAATAACTAACTGGTGTCTGAATAAGTACTATTACCGGTAACTTATGAATATCAGTGACTTGTGTGTTTTGTACCATTTTTGCAGTCACTTGGTGTAAGGTGTTTAAAGCAGGGGAGAGAAGATTCACCAGTGGGGAAGATATAATACATTCCAGGTTTAACTGGCCAAAGAACAGACTTCACATTTAATAATCCAGAAGCAGACAATATTTAATTAAATGATATATCATGTGTGATAGTAGGCATTTTAGCAACACTATTGCTCAGTACAAGTGAGTCACGGGAAAGCAGAGACAACTTCTAAATAAAAAGGAATAGATGTCTGTTCATTAACAGCCACTACAACAGTAAATCTATACTGACACCAAGTGGATATCATGTCACGCTATCATTACATAAGCATATGATACCATTTATGTTATCCTCACTTATCAAAATGCAAAGAAGTCACCTAAATCTTCCCATCAAAACAGAACTGAGAACTTCGTAGGTGTAGACATGATAAAGACACCAACTAATTATGTTATATTTTCAGTATATATATATATATATATATATATATATATATATATATACTATAAATTATTTAGTTGGAGCATCTCTTGGGTACCTAAACAGGGATCAGATCCCACAAGTTATAACTGAAGGAAAAAATGTGGACAGAGTATAATTCTAACGGTTACTGAAATGTGATTTATTACTCTGTATGTATATTTTTAACCCCTTGGGGGTTGTCCTTAAACCCATTAAAAACAATGCATTGTGAGCCCGTACATGTACGGGCTTTGTCATGAAGGGGTTAATCATTATTCTTATTACAATAAATCATAACATATATCTGCTCTGCCTTTTTAGTCTTCATCATCATTCTTTTTGAATTATCTTTTTACTCTTCTACATTTATTACACGACCCTAAAGACACCTCAGGTTAATGTTAATTATGGTTAAAATGGTCATTGTTAATATTAATTTATGTTTTTTGCATTTACTTTAAAACAGATACTAAAATCACTTGTGCCATCCCATACCTTTAGGAATAATACACATATATTGCATCACTTCAACAGAATAAAGAGTATCATTTCCCAACATAAACAATGAAAAGCTCATGAATGATGGTACCGCTTTCCATAAATTGGGATAAAATGTGGTCAACACCCTTCTAATGTAATTATTGTGGACAAAACCAAAAGGTATATTTCTATATTTCTTTCATCTCATAGGATCCAGAATTTAATGTATCTCACACTCTTTCTGTTTCTCCAGGGAGAAAAAAAAAGAATTACAAATATTATAGAGTAGGAGAAATACAAGGGAGGCTGAAAGAGTCCTTGAACTGGTCACATGGTAACATATTATATATTTTCTTTTTGTTAAGGCAAGAAGAGGAGCTAATAAATGCAACCTTGGTATCAGCCCACGTTATGAGTGGAGTCGTTTTCCTAGCAGAACTATGTTTTTGTAATTTAAGTTAAGTTAACTGTTAAGTAATAATTCATGTATACAATCCCATCTCAAACCAAGGAGAAATGTATGTCTCTATCTACATCTAAATCAGACATATTTGTCTATGATTAGGGGAAGAAAATACAAGTATCAAGTATTTTTTATATAAAAAAGATTCTATTTACAATCCTACTATGAGAATGGTATAATGATTTCTACTGACGCCAGATGGCTTTTGTGCATATCTCGTGGTTTTATTTACTAGATTTTTTCAAATTAGCCTTAGTCTTGCCAAGTTCAATAATTCTGTATATGTAGTATATCCTGATGTTTACAGACTGTAACATATTTTGACATGATTTACAAACTGTTTCTTCGCTTTATTTCATTTCACAGAACATTAATTTTACGCTATAAGCATTCATTTTTCTTAACAAAACGGCATTTCAGAATATTTTGCAGAATAATTTTGCAGAATAAAGTTGACCCGGGATACCCAAACGTGTATCTCACACTATGTATCTCACAATAGATCAGCTGGCAGCATATTGCCCTAACTTTTTTTCCCATGATATGTTACCATGGTAGCAATCAGCCATAATAGACTGCCTGCTCCATGGGCTGATTGCTTCCTTTATTTATTTATTTAATATGAGGGAAGTCTGTAACCAGTCTACCGCATTCTTAATTTTAACGTGGAGGAAGCCTTCGCATTTAACTGTAAACGTGAGGCTTCTCTCTTTAACTAAAGTCTCGCGCAGTTTGACATGCTCTTGCTGCAGGTAGGAAGAATGTCTGCCAATCATCTCAAGAGGGGACTGACACCTGTTACAACTGTGGGTATTGGGTCTATGCCAGAGTCTCTGAACAGGGACAGGTACTTGCTGAGGACCCCGCAGGCATATACTGATTACAGACGGCTGTCTGCTTTGGCCAGAGTCTTATTATTCTATACACACAGGACTGTGAGAAGGGCAGGCAGAAGGTAGCAGACTGGGAACATTTTAATACATTTGTATATACATATTTATAACACATACTTATTTATATTTAATACACTATATATATATACACTTTTATTATTATGTACAATTTTTATTATATATATATATACACAAATATTAAATAGATCTATATCTTTTTTCCATATATTTTTTACATTTTTTTTATATAAATCATATATATTTTCATTTATATATTTACCTGTATTTTAAATAGTAAATGCATTTTATATACATACATACATAATTATAGTATATATGTTCATGAATTTTATATATTTTATTTCCATACATATTTTTATAATAACCATTATATATGCTTATGCATAGATTTTAGTTACATACATACCCCAGTCAGTGGTATAATGTTTTTTAATAAATAAAATATTTTTTACACACAATACATTTTTTATACATAGTCCTATTGAATACCTTTTATTAATATACACACACTATCTAATCTATGTATCCCAGATATGCATATCTTTATTCCCTTTTATTATATCTTTTTGGTCCTTTGAGACATCCCTTTTATTTATTTACCCCCCTTTTTTTACTAATCCTTCCATTTCTGGTGAACACCTGATCTGTTTTTCCATTGTACCACTTTTATTTATTACATATTTCGGATTTCACTTACCTGTCATATTGTACACTTCCTTTGGATCTTTATGAAAGAAAATCAACAAATACAATTGAGTTGTTTTAACATCTTTATGTTTATTCATTATATTCGGTTCTTTTGGGCACTGATATCGGGTCCGGCAAGTCATCACAATTAAAGCGAGTGGAGTGGGAGGAGTTGTGCCTTGCGTCAGGGCCGGCCTTAGGGGTGTGCGACCTGTGCGACCGCACAGGGCGCCATGGTAGCAGGGGCGCCTGCCCGGGACTTAACTTAAAACATCGGGGTTTTTTTGTTTTAACTTTATTTAACATCATTCATGTTAAATAAAGTTTAAAAAAAAACAAAAAAAAACCCGATGCTTTAATCTAAGTCCCGGGCAGGGGCGCCGAGCGGTTGCTCGTGAAGTTCTCAGCAACCGCTCGGCGCCCCTTACTCTCCTTGACTCCGTCGCGGTGCCAGCATCTCATGTTGAGCGCCGGACTATTCCGGCGCTCAACATGAAATGCCGGCAGCGCGGCAGAGCGAGAAGACGGATGCCTCCCGGTCTCACCGCAGGACTCCGGCAACAAGTTAAGTGGGGGGGTGTAGTTTGAAGGGGCAGAGGGGGGGGGTTGTAGTTTGAAGGGGCAGAGGAGGGGTGTAGTTTGAAGGGGCAGAGGGGGGGGGTTGTAGTTTGAAGGGGCAGAGGAGGGGTGTAGTTTGGAGGGGCAGGGGGGGTGTAGTTTGAAGGGGCGAGGGGGTTAGTTTGAAGGGACGGGGGGTAGTTTGAAGGGGCAGAGAGGGGGGTAGTTTGAGGGGGCAGTGAGGGGGGGGCGCCAGAGGAGTAGTCCGCACAGGGCGCCACAACGCCTAAGGCCGGCTCTGCCTTGCGTCTCTCTCTGTCCACTCGTCGACGAAATTCAAAGAACATTATTCGATATAGCAAATCCACGTAACGAACATCAATGGAACGTAATGACGCAACTACATGAGGACGGCACCTGACGCCTTAAAAACCAATCGTTCAGCACGAAGAAACACAGACTAACTTTTTTCCATACCTTTCTCCTGAAGAAGTCGATATTGCTTCGGCGAAACGCGTTGAGACACTTCACCGAAGGACTTTTCATACGGACATTCCGTTTCTTTGTTCCGGTCTCGATTGAGAATTTTAACCAGACGTTCTTATGCATAACTCTGTTGTTATGCCAACTATTTTGTGAGTTTTTATTGATGAGCATCATTTCAAGTCACTTTTGTGAGTGCATTATACACATCTATATTTCATTTATATTTGAACGTATTACACTATTTGTGTTTTGATTTTCTCTACATGTTCATGCGCCCCTCTCTTTGATAAGCAGACTGGGAACTGCCAGATTAAAAAAGGTCAGGCTAGCTAAAGTCATACAAGGATTAGGCAGCAGCAATAATTAAGTATAGTCCAAGCCAATAACCAGATAGTAACGGATCCAAGCGCTTTCCAAATCAGAAGACAAATCAAATATAAACCAGAATATAATCTACACGTGCAAACACCAGGAACTCAATTAGAGGCCATAAAAACAATGTTCCAGCAACTGGGAGCAATCCGAGTGGCATATCCATGTTGAGGCAAATAGCCCAGCAAACCCCAACCTGGTGGATAGGTGCATTACCTCCCAAATTCAGGATTGTTGGTTCAAAAACTGTGGCTCCTTACACAACTGCACTATTAGAAATCATGGAGAGTGACAACCACGTCAGAGATACTTGGCATACTGAGCGTACTTTGGTAACCATGTCTCACATACAGTGGCAAGAAAAAGAAAATGAACCCTTTGAAATTAACTGGTTTTCTGCATTAATAATTCATAAAATGTTATCTTATCTACATCTAGACACACACAAATAATCTTAATCGTTCATGTCTTTATTGAACATACCCCACTTCAGATTTATAGCTGGCAACCGATCAAGTTAAGTAGATAAGTAGGACAACCCTCCTACCCCAGGAGCCAGTAAACACTTTCTTTGTGTAGGTAAAATCACCCCATTGCCCAGTACTGGTGGATCAGATGCGCCTCACGATCTTATTGATAATTCTAAGCAGGTACTAGTACCTTCATATAATCAATAAGACTTCAAGTGGCATCCCACTCACCAAGAGTGGATTTAATACTAGATCTGAAATGCTGCTGAGATAACGTGAGATGAAATTTGCACCGGCTCCAAATCAAAGATCATCATCTTCATTGCTTTAGATGCATCGTTCACCGCTCCTATAGGTGTAACGTGCTGTCTACGTTACTTTCAAAAGTATCTTCTGCTTCATTGTTCATTTATTGCTTAGACATACTAGCTCTATAGATGTCAATTAGTGCTGGTTTGCACCCAGGGGTGTTGCTAGTATGAGGTCAGGGATACGGCCACAGGTGTTGTTCTACCAGTGACAGCTAAGATATTTGATTTAATAGTGAGAATGAGGAGGAGAGGAAAAAGAGAAAAGAGAAGAGCTACACCATGAGAGAAAATTACAGGAGATGAAAGGGAGAACAAACTAAGAAAAATGGGAAAAACAGAGATATGAGAAAAGGGATAACTCACAAAGAGAGAAGGGGAAGGGATAAACCAGAAATGAGGAAAAAAGAGTGGAGAGAAAGCATACAGAAGATTGGGGGAAAAGTGGAGTGGAGAGAGAATGGGAAAAATGAGAGTAGGGAAAACAGATAATTCAAAGAAGTGAGAAAAAAATAAGAGGAAAGAGTAATAAAAAATAAGAAAGAAATGAGAGACAGGATGGAAGAGAAAAACAAGAAAGAGCAGATAATAGCATGAGGGGAGAAGAGCAAAAGGTGCACTTCACTATCTCTTGAATTTTGCTCCCCTCAAGCATACTTGTGGATCACGACTTCACCATTCACCATTATAGCCATTACTGTCATGGCGTGCTGGGCAAGGTGGTAGACAGCTTTGGTACTAGTGTAAAGAGCCGCCATAGATATACATGCTATGTCCTTGACTGACACCCTGATTTAATGGTTTTCTTCATTTTGGGGGAAGTACAGTGGGGGCCCATACAATAATATAGATGTTTTTGTTCTTTAACTAAAATATTACCATGATATTTGCTCAAAACTGTGGTATTTATGGCAAATACTGAACTAAACTTAGGCTGTCGTACGCATTTTACTTTCCTTAATAGTCTGCTGTGAAAAGTAAGCTTTGTCTTTAGCTTATCAATATTCTTGCTTCTTTTCTCCAACGCACTGTGTTACTATAGTGACGCTAGAATTGTGCGTTGGTTTAAACAATGAGGATATTAGTTGTATGATACACCACTAATATGGAACTTCCTACTTAAATGGATTTCAACTAGGTTATTTATCAATGTTTTCATTCCATGAAATTTGTACCAATTTTACATAAACACGGTAACACAGCAACAGTTAACCCTTGATACATCAGATAGCATAAACATATTGGAGACACTTTACCTCTTATACAAGGAGCATGTTCTTAACATCAATTCAACCAACTTGTATCAATGTTACATAGTCAAAGAAAATTAAATAAATTGGTGTAATTTCCCATCTGTGATGTTGTTCGCATTAAATACACTTTAAGTAACTAGACATACATGGGAACATGTTGTTAATACACTTGATATTTAGTCATCAAAATCCTTAGCATGTGGGTGGGTGGTGTCAATAAACTAGGAGCTTGCAGGTAAAATAGAAATTTCATGTCACTGACTTCATTATGCATGGTGAAGCTGATGAGATGGAATGGATCTCATCTGTGTAATATACAGGGCAAGCTCAGTCCTTCCAGAAAGTCCCGGGCGAAAGAATGGAGCAAAAGGGGCACATGACCGAGGGGACGGCAGGCAGCCCCCTTTTTCCTTGTTTACTGTTAATTACCAAGGGGCTGTCAATCAACAGGGCTAGTAGGTGACAGGTGCAGAGGTGGCTTGTCACTCCTGTTAGTTTGGGGGTGGGGGACATCATATATATGTGAGCCCACCCCACCTAGAGCATTAACTAAACTGGCCTTGGGACAGCATTCCCTCCCTCCCGTCTTTTTTTTTTTTTTTTTTTTTGGTAGAGTTGTGGTTGGTTCTTGGGCTGGCATGGAGCAAGGGTTAACCACCTTTAGGTGTGGTTCAACTCGTGGGTCACAGGCCCTTGACCTAAGTGCAGGACACTCCCTAGGTTTGGTGAATCCAGTGGTGACAAGGGCTGCCGTGCATGGGACACCGGTGGTTGCAACAGTGTTACGGTTTTACATCTGTGCCAGCTGTGTCGGTGTAGTTAACGGTTAAGCAAGTGGTTGGTTTTAACAATTGAAGGTGTTGGCGCACGTGCATTATCACATTATGTCATGTTTTATCATGTTTTTAAAATGCTGTATGTTTATATGGTAATATAAGTTATTTGATATCCGTGTCACGGTGTGGAAGGCGAAAGCAGTCTGCGCCGTTGCCAAAATATATCCATAGTTGACTTTAATAAAGAGCATTGTGAAACATAACCATTGTGTTTGTCATTATTTGGGGGGAAGGAAGGCGCCACATTGCCGCTACCTCATTTTAATCCAGTGGCATATTTTGGCCTAGGCAATTCAGGCAGCTCCATGTCTGCTGCTGGAATCGGGGGAAGACTGAACCAGTTACCCCTAGAGGGCAGGGGGCATTGCCGGTTGGTGGAGTTCACATGTTTCCCACAATCCAGCCTTGAACAGACTGCGTCTGTGCCTCCACTGGCTCAAACCTCTATAGTATTTTTTCCTCATGTTTCCAACATGGTGACCAGCAACAAGGCCCGGACTGGGACAAAAAATAGGCCCGGGCATTTAAGACTGAGCAGCCGATTTTTATTTATTTATTTATTGTTAAAGCCCACACTTTTATGTACCATCTTTGCATTTCCCCAAATCACTTAAACATTCATGATAGACACAAACACTTACTCACTCATTCACACAAATCATTAAAACATGTTCATTAATGCAGTCTCACAAATCATTCAAGCAATTCATCCATACATGAATTCATTAATTCTCATACGCATTCACACACTTCATCCACACATTTATTCATTCATTCTTGGACGCATTCACACTACCCCCTCTCCCCATCCCCTTCTTATCTGCCCCTTCTAACTATGTTCCCCCTTATCACTATGTACCCCTTTCCCCATTTCTCAATATGTACCCCCTCTCACTATCTATCCCCTCTAACCCCTCTGCCCCTTCTCACTGCACCCCCCTCCCTTACCCTACTTACCTTGTTGCCGGAGTAAGCAGCAACTGCGACCAGGTCCGCCACTCTAGGGGGCCGGGCAGCCCCCACCAGGGCCGGCCTTAGGGGTGTGCGGCCGCACAGGGCTTAAATTAAAACATCTGGGGGGTTTTGTTTTTTTTTTACTTTATTTAACATCCTCCATGTTAAACAAACTTTATTTAACATGAAGGATGTTAAAGTAAACAAAAAAAACAAAAACCTCGATGTTTTAATTTAAGCCCTGTGCGGCCGCGCACCCCTAAAGCCGGCCCTTGTAGGGGGCTGCCTGGCCCCCTAGAGTGGCGGACCCGGTCGCACTTGCTGCGGGCTTAAGAGGCAGGTGCCCCCTATGCCCTGCGTTAATGTGGCCGCATAGGCCCAGTCAGTCCGGTCCTGACTGAGCCTATTTTAAGGTAGGGGCCTGGAGCTGCAGCTCCATCAGCCCCCACGTAAATCGGGCCCTGGGCTGGCCGGCCCACCGGGAAAATGCCCGGTGTGCCCGATGGCCAGTCCGGGCCTGCCAGCAACAGTACGCGAACGCTATACAAGAGAAGTTTGAGTCAGCAGAGGTCAGGCTTCAGGTAGACTGCCAGGGATCAAACGTCTCCTCTGTTAAAACATAATGAGGGGGTTCCCTCATGGTGTCTGGAGAGGAAGGGTTAGACAGGTGAGGGTATAATGATTGTGGATAGGAGGACACTTGGACATAATCTAGCATATGGCAGCAAAAAATGCCAGATTTCCTACATGTTACATAACATGGCCGTCAACATACTGTAAAATAAACAGACAGAATATTTAGCTGTCTTTGCTTCTATTGCACATCTGGATCATCTAAAGTAACACTTATCCTCCCCAAGGACTGTATCTCCCCTCTATGCAGTGGCGGAACTACCGGGGTCGCGACTGCGACCGGGCCCCGGCGGCAGGGGGGCCCAAGCCAAGGGGCCGCCCGAAATCTTTTTTACGTTTTTTTTTTTTTAAATAAGCGCAGGGGCGTCCAACATGCGGCCCGCGGGCCAAATGCGGCCCGCGAGACCTCGAGGTGCGGCCCGCGTAAGATCGGCAGCCAGGGCAACCGATCTTACACGAGCCGCACCTCAAGCCCTGCTATTTACTTGTGGGAGGGTCTTCTGGACAGCACAGAGGAAGCGGAGTTCACGTGACATCCTACTTCCTCTGTGCTTTAGCAGAGGGAGGCCGCGCCCCCTGCTGAAGTCTGTGAGCGGCATCGAGGAGCTGCAGTGCAGGTAAGGGGGTGGGGAGGGTGTTTGAATGAGTGTGTGTGATTGAGGGAATGAATCTGTGAATTAATGATTATATGAATAAATGAGTGTGTGTGTGATAGCATGGATGTGTAAGTGCTGGGACCTAGGCATGATGGGACTGTGATTGCTGTTAGCAATCACACTCCTATCATGCCAAGTCAGCCAGTACATGCTGAAACCTGGCCAGCTGCCCCCCTTGTGTAGTGATGCTGCCAGCAGTATGGGGTCTGCACTTACAGCCACCCTGTACCAGCATGTACTGGCTGACTAGGTTCCAGCATTTACTGGATGGATGTGTAAGTGCTGGAACCTAGGCATGATGGGACTGTGACTACTGTTAGCAATCACACTCCTATCATCCCAAGTCAGCCAGTACATGCTGAAACCTAGCTAGCTGCCCCCCTTGTGTAGTGATGCTGCCAGCAGTATGGGGTCTGCACATCACTTACAGCCACCCTGTACCAGCATGTACTGGCTGACTTGGCATGATAGGAGTGTGATTGCTAACAGCGAGCACAGTCCCATCATGCCTAGGTACCTGCATTTACTGGTTGCCTGGGTATGATAGGAGTGTGATTGCTGTTAGCAATCACACTCCTATCATGCCAAGTCATATTGCTAATTTTGTCCAATTGTGTGTTACCTACTTTTATTAAACATGTGAGTTTTTATTATTATAACAGATTCTTGCACCCGGGCCCTGAGGCGTCTAGTTACGCCCCTGCCTCTATGAATCCATAATTATTTCTAATTGCATTGAAGACCAGAGGAACAGAGATAGGAGATAGAGGGTTGTGTTTGTCTGTGATTGTCCTGTTTCATTAAGGAGTAGGCTCACATGGAAAAAAGCCTCAGTATCTATTATGTAACATAATTAAAGTAAGGTGACCACAAATGGAAATAAAAGGAACGTTAAGGGGAAACCAGCTTAAGAGGGTAAGAAGGGCACGTAAGTGAGAAAAGAAAATTAGCTATAAAGTGGAAACACAATTAGAGACTTTCTGGCATTCGCTTTCATAAAGCTACAGCTCAACTTTTCAGAGTTTCTTGGAAATCAAGGAGAATATCCAAGAAAAAAAAACAGTGTAGCAAAGGAATTCACAACTGCTTGGGACTAAACCTATTCCAAATATGATAAAAGCCAAAAATTGTGAGTTTCTCAGAAAGCTTGGAATTGATTTTATTTATTTTGTTAAATTTCCCTAATCGCCAACAATACTGTTGAGGCCATAACATTACTATAATGTAATAAACCACTATATTTCCAGAGAAAATACCACCACAGAGAAATAAACACACTATGAGATATATATATATTATATATATATATATATATATTGTGACAGAAAGCAGGGGATGATAATGGAGGGAGTGTACTTATCCCCTTATATTTTGCAGGGTGGTTACCCACAATAGTTTCTACCAGCCCCAGGGAGATGTGTTGTTAATAATGGAATTGTTGTATGTCTGTTATTTGTGTATTTTGGGTCCCTGGCGTGGAGCACTTGGAGAGTAGGGCGGGCCAGTGCTCCACTCCACATTTTGTGAGCAGCCGAAGACCAGCAGGTGGGAATCCAGTCCGGAGATTCACGGATACTCTCCTAGTACTCATTTATTTATTTTTTGTTATGCCTGTGGTGAAAAATAAAAACAGGCCTAGCCTTTTATTTTACCCTCCTCCTGTCTGAGCCGTCTCTGCAGCCTGGTAGACTGTGTGTGAGTAAAGATCCCTGGACAGAGTACCAAAGGGTATTGTGTCACGGTATATATATATATATATATATATATATATACATACAAAGCCTGGAGAGAAGCCAGGTGATATGGGTTTGCTATATAAAACAGTGTGTATAGGCAATGGTGCTTCTGTGATGATCAGCAAGCTACTGGTACTCTGCGGGGAAAAAGTGACACTCAAAAACATACAGGTCATGTTGCATTATATAATTAACCTTTTGGTATGTTCCCAGCCCATGTGGGACAACATTGTTATTAACCTCCTGGCTGGATTATACTGTCAGTGACAACAGAAGAGAGGGATTTGGGAATAATTATTTCTTAAAGGTAAAAATAAAGCGTTAAAACAAAGCAAACAGGGTGCTGGGATGTATAGCGAGAGGCATTAGTAGCAGGAAGATGGAGGTGGTTCTGCCACTTTACAGATCTTTGGTCAGACCTCACCTAGAGTATTGTGTACAGCTCTGGAGAACTCATCTACAGAAGGATATTGTGTTCAGAGCAGGGCTACTAAAGTGGTAAATGGTTTGCAGGATGAAAATTATAAGGAAAGACTAAGAGATTTAAATATGTATAGTATTGAGGAAAGAAGACAGAGGTGGGATGTGATAGAAACATTTAAAGGGACTTTAACAAAGTACAGGAGGGAAGTTCATTTCAAAGGAGGAGAAATGCTAGAACGAGAGGTCATAGGTAAGGAAGTTTTATTTTACAGAGAGGGTGGTAGATAAATGAAACAACCTCCCATCAGGGAAAATGGGCAGACTAGGTGGACCATGGTTCTTATCTGCCATCAAATTCTGTGTTTCTATGCTTTCTGTGCAGTCCCCATCCTGCCTGAAAAGCTCACAGATTTTATTGCATAATATCATTAATGGAATGCCATGTGAGTCCCAATCTAAAATCGACATTAGTATTTGGAAACCGTTCTGGAGAAAGTCAAGGGAATGTGACTGGCAAAGCAGTCATGACTATTACCAACTCATTCTAGATCACTAGAGAGCAAGCACCAAGATCATGTCTGCAATGCACCCTCAGGTCACTCAGTCACACAAAAAGGTCGCACAAACGTTTAAATACTTTATCATCTTTGGGACAAATTAAACAATATAATTTTTTTTCCATTAACTACATTTCTCTTGGCCATTTGCACTTAGGTGAGAAAATTACAGAAAGACATAACCCTGTGAGATGACCATACCTGGGAAATGTAGTAACAGAAACGACATCTACAGTCTTTTTTTGGCTTTGGATGCAGGTAACTTGTTTTTGTGTTTTATCATCACTAAGCAAATTGGAAGTGAGCACAGACACAATGTATCCCATAACGCCCATAATAACGCCAATTCAGCCACACGGCGTTTTTTAGTGAAAAAACGCTGCAGCCAGATATTAGCTGTTCTTCAATAGGAAATCGCACGATGCCATCCACTTGGCGTTTTTCTGTTTGGCGTTTTTTCAGTCCTCTTTGGCGTTTTTCTGCTTTTTTTGGGCTCTGTGGCGGTCTTTCAAAATCGCAGCATGTTGACACTCTGGCGTTTTTTGCAAGGAAATCTTGGCGTTTTTCTCCAATAGAAGTCTATGGGAGAGAAAAAACGCCATGAAAAAGCCATGTGGGTTTATTGCCTTGGCGTTTTTTTATGGTGTTTTTTTCCACAGTTACAATGCAGAGGATGGACCCAGTATCTGTGTGTCCTACGAGAAATAGGCTGGAAACAAACAGTTTCACACAAAACAAAGTTCATATTGAATTTTACACCATATGGAACAAACATGCCATTACAAACAAACTGGATCCTGCGTGCCAAAAGCAACAGCAAACAATTTGCACCATCATTTGGAGCCAATCTTCCTAGAGGAGCAGACATTCGGAATAAAGCACGCCTTACAAACCACAGAAAAGAGACAAAAGGGTCCGCCGGGGCGTTTAAGTAGAACTCTACCAAGGAAATGACATCAGGAGGGGGCAGATACTTGCCATTTATCCTAATCTTTTTTAGCTGGGTGACAATTCTAACGTGTAAAGGCTGGAAAAACTGCCTAAGGTAAAAAAAAGCAATTTCCCCAGAAAGGCTAAAACGCCAGAAAAACTCCAGAAAAAACACCAAAACGCAGGAGAATGCAGTGGCAGTTTTCTTGGCGTTTTTCCTGGTGTTTTTCATCAAGAAAATAAGGACAAAAACCCAAGTGGAAACCTAGCCTAACAGATATGTCTTTCTTCTTCTAGCCACTAATACCTGAAAATCATATTAAGATTTGGATATATGTATTCACTAAAATGTGAGATAAATAAATTATATTTAGCTACATGGAGATTACATTGCATTTATTTACAAAGCGGATTCCGTACAGCTAAAACAAGGGGGGCAGTAAAAAAATCACAATTCTGTAGCACTATAACATTAAAATTGACAATATATGAGACTTAACACATTAAAATGTACTGTTACAGAAGGAGAAGATCAGGTGCAATTTGCTAATTTATATAAAGATTTTAATTAAACAATAAAGTTTAATAAAAATGTAAGAATTTATCTAAATAATGTTCTACTTAGCCTTTGTATCTTATTAGAAATCATTAAATATTCATATTATTATTAGACCACACAAAAGCACTTAAATGTTGCCAGTCGATCTCTCTCTCTAGATTGCTCCAATTCTTGCATAATAATGCAAATATGTCGAGCTATTTGAGACTAAAATGACCATAAACTGAACATTGACGAATGCCACATTGATTTTTCTTTTCCTAAGTTACTTAACTTGGAGAAAATGCAACAGTAACTCTAGTCAGAGATCTTTCTCAAGCTAACCCTCTAAATAATGTCAAGTGCCCAATTGAATCAAAATGGGTTCAACTGGGCGTAATACACTGGCTTTTGGGTATACTTGGCAAATTGGAAAAACCATGCACCGCAATTATCCCAATTTCTACAGACAGATCAGGAGAATGATAAAATGTTAAATATGAAATATCATTGAGAAATAATTTATTATATATGTTTTTAAAACATTTATTTTTAGGGCCATCTAAAAAAAAAAACATGGGCCCCTAGATGACTCCAACCCAGTCCAAGCTGCAGCAGTGCTATAGGTGGAAGTCTGAGTAGCTTCTGACGCAAAGCTCTCTACTTGCTTAATTAATTACTCTCTTGTGGTTTGAGTACCACCCGAGGCCAGGAGATATGAAGTCATATCATGAAGCTCTGCACAGACCATGGAGAAGACATTTCTAGTGGAGAGATCTATGCCAGTGCACCCTTAGTGGGTATCGAGGGAGCCCAAGGAACAGCTGTCATGTCCCCCTAAGGGGTCTGGAGCAGATGCCCACTTAGACCAGTTTGTTCTGTGACCCACTCCACATGTGCGTTTTAGTTGTTGTAGGGTCTTTCGTACAACATGAAAAGGGAACACAAAGCACCATAATTAATATTTGTCAAAGATCATCTAGAACAATCTTTGTGCAAAGCTATCCATTTGGAATACTTACTACATTAGACATTAATCTATAACATAACATTATTGGCCATAGACTTTTCAACAACCTAAGCCAATACTTAAATCAGAACACCTGACCACATGGAGAGCTGGCGATAAATGAACTGCTGAATTTCTACCATGTAAACATCTTATGATGACGTGGTATTACACAGGGAAACTGTAATTTACATTGCATGCATTGTAAATACTACCAGGAACTTGTATTCATGCGGGAAAGATAAGCAATTAGCACACTTGTAACCTGATGTCTTGCGTAGTTATGTCATGCGAACATTTATTACAATGCAAGCAGCGCAGTACCCTACCATTATAGCATTCATAGAAATGTACAGTAGTAAGGAGCAGCAAGCCGTCCAGCAAGCCGTCCAGCAATCCAGAATATGCCGAGGTGCCTCGCCGTGTAATTAGTTCCACGGGGGCTTCTCCTATTTGTTATCTTTAAAGTTCATTGTGAATTTTTGCTATAATGCTAGTGTTACGCATACCACAATATTTGTTTTTCGCAAATGATAAAGGTAAAAAGATAAAGATCTAATGAGGGAGAAATTGTCTTATTCTTAAATAAGTAACCATGTCATATTTATTATTTCTTTTTATATTTTCATTTTCTAGCAGCTTTTTAGTATAGTTCTCACAGGAGTTTAATTGGCTGATAAATAAATGACAAACGAGATATCATCAAGTGAAAGAAATTGTACTTTGATGTCATCAGGGCTAGATTCTGAATATGGAAGTCTAAGTATCTAGAGCTCCATGGTTAGCCATAGAAGGCAAAAAGTCAGGGGCAAAATGCTAGTTCTTTTCATTCATGTTTATTCTTTGCTCTGTCATGCGCCACCAGATTTCAGTCATTTTACCCAATCACCCAATTTTCTCTAGAGGTGGGCGAGTTGACCATGGGGCAAACAATTTACTCTTTTGTTTTCCAATATCCATTGTACAGCAATGCGGAATATGACTATATAAACATATAATAATAATAATCAAATTTCCTCCACTGTTATCACACTCCATTTATCATATTTCTCCCCAGAATAATGTTTATGCCCCCAACATTTTTCCATGTGATATATATATATATATTAGTATCATAGAAAATGCCAATAAATCAATAAATATAAGAAAGAAAAATAGCCAATGATTTCATGCAGTCAAAATATGTTTCATACATATTACAAGGATTGGAATATTACTTCAGGAATATGTGAATCTGGAGGTTTACTAACAATGTTCTGTCACCATTTTTACAGGGGTTTTACACTTTTTGTACTATTTATAATACACTGGGTAATTGCGTGACCTGTGGCTTGTGCTTGGAGCATAAGTAAAATCCCAAAAAAGTTACCCGCCACCCAAAAAAATGGACCAACACAAAGTCATACAAACGCATTCTTCCTGGTACCCTGTATGACCACATAGGTGGTAGACCTCTAAGGCTGGCCCTGATCACATTCTTTCGGGTCCCTCTGCTCTCTGATGACACAATGGCTGAGTGTCTGGTCACAGAACTTACTGGACTGCTGTTACAAGCATGCATGTGATACATCCAGATACTATTTCAGAACATTTTAGGATTAAGGCTCTCACTTTGTAGCATCAACGATGACGCTAGAGTAAGAACATCAACCATTTTTACCTTGACACATCGTCGTTTTACATGTTACTGAGCATCTCATGTAAAGTGCTGCCCTATAGTAGAGGAAAGTATAGATTCACAAAAAGTTACATGTCCCACACAATGCAAGAAAGCACCTTACATTGGTCAGCAAAATGTGAAAAACCATGTATATCTCTTGGGGAACAAATGTCAGTGCGGTCACCAGTCCTTTGGTACAAAAGCTTAGTTTAGAACTAAAACATAAAAGTAAAATAATAAATAAAAAAAACAGAAGAGGGATTCTTCTTCAATCCAGCATACCTGTCACAATGTCATTATATATATATATATATATATATATATATATATATACTGTAGTTTGGAAAACCTCAGAGAGTTCCATAACGCATTTAATAGATTTCACCCATCTATCAAACTCAAAATGGACTTCTCCACAGAAAGTGTAAACTTCTTGGATACAACTGTCACAATAAACAAGGACACACTACATACATCCCTATACAGAAAACCCACAGACCGATCCAACTACCTGCACAAATCCAGCTTCCATCCATCCCACACAAAGCAAGGCATCATCCATAGCCAAGCCACCAGGTACCACCGCATCTGCTCCAACACTGATGACAGAGACATGCATCTAAAAACACTGTCTGAGACACTCAAACAAAAGGGATACAAACCTAGGATCATCAATAAGAAAATTAACTCTGCTCTACAAACACCACGTGAACACCTGTTGCAATACACAGACAAACAAACATCCTCACGCATACCTCTAGTAGCCACATACAATCCTGCCCTAGAAGAAATCCGAAAAATCATCAAGGATCTGCAGCCAATGCTAGCAGAGGATGTGGTGTTAAAAGAAATTTTCCCTGAACCCCCCATCTTGGCCTTCAGACAACCAGCTAATCTCAAACAAAAGCTGGTGAGTAGCAAACTACATACTGAAACTACACACACAGATAATGGAAGCAAACCATGCAACAAAGCCAGATGCAAACTTTGCCAACACATCTGTACCAGCAACACAGCCACCCACAACAACAAGACATACAAGATTACAGGATCATACTCATGCACTTCACAAAATGTTGTATACATGATTCAATGCACCAAATGTACTATAGGGTGTTACATCGGTGAAACCTGCCAGCAACTCAATAAAAGGATGAATCTGCACAGATACTCCATCAATCATCATGATGAAGAAAACCTTTGCACTCCAGTTGGGCACCACTTCACCCAAACCGGTCACTCCATACATGACCTTAAAATCAAAACACTGAGAGGTCATTTCAAAAACACCCAAGAAAGAAAGACATTTGAAGCCAAAATGATACATTTTTATGATTGTAAAAACAGAGGACTTAATGTGGATTTGAGCTTCTTAGCACACTATCAAAACTTCCTATAACCTGTGGTTTTTTTTTTTTTGTTTGTTTTTTCTCTCTTCTTCTCTCTCTCCTACATGCTCACCCCTGCTCCCCCTCTAGCCTTATCTGTGCAGTATATGCCACTATTTACTATTTACGACCCTCTTAGTTTTTTGTCTGCAAATTCTCTACCATGTTGTTTTAACCCCTGTTTTAACCCTGTATCAGAACATGTACTGGTCAGTTTTAAACTGTGTTTTTCACTTGCTTGGTCAGAAATGCTTTTGACTTGATAAAGGGAGGACTCCCGAAAGCTCGTCTATTATTTTAAATACTGTTAGTCCAATAAAAAAGGTATTACAAGATTCTGCAACATTCTGGTTTTTTGCATACATATATATATATATATATATATATATAAAATATGGCGTATAAGGTAGATTGATGGTAGCATCAAACTCCTAAAGGTTAACTAAAGCAATATATACGGTTTTCCCCCACTTTCTACTGGAAGCTAATATTACGATTTTTTGATGAACAAGCTGTGGAATTCCTTTAATATTTCAGTAGACCTCATCCTCTCCTTTGCAATAAATTAGTATACATTATCTTTAAACGTCTCTTTTTTTCTCATTTAAATGGATATATTCCCAACGGTGACAAGGTACCATAATGCTCCCCTACAGTTTCATTCTGTACAGAAGCCTTGTCTTCAGAACAATAAAAACATTTTTTTTCTCTATAATCATTAAGACCTTTTTAAAAGGTCTAGCTCCCTATTGCAGTCTTAACTATTAGAGCGCCATACTCCTGGCTCCTTTTCCACGTTCCCCCATGGCAATAAAAATACTTTTTTCATAATTCCCAGGAAAGCTATGCGCTGCCAAAGAAAAGTATTAGCTATTATACTTCATGTCTAACCCTGGAGGGACAACTCGGCAAGAACTAGCATTTAAGATGTCTGTCCCTTCGTGGAAATTCTTTAGTGCACTGTCTGCCGAGTTCCATGCAGCTGCTGCGCTACTAAATAAGAACATTCATGCTCTTAACCTTTCATTACAAGAATTGCCATGTATTAATTGCTTCACTAATAAATTAGGTAATATGGCACAGCAGGGTGTGCAATTATACAAAGATAATTGCACAGCTCAAATGTGTTGCTACTTAGCACTTGCAATTAGTCTGTGTCATAACTGAAGTGATTTAGTGCTCATACAAATTTGTAGCAAAACAGTAAACTCATTACTATTAGAAGAATATCATTTAATGAAATTATTCTATTATACCAAATGAATACCTGCTCCCGAGCCAATCAGGAATTTAAAAAAATAAAAAATAAAAAAATTGTAGCTTTGATTGAACATTTTCCATTCTAGAATAGTAAAAGGTTTGTGAGATCTGGGGAAAAAAACAAAATGCACAACTATCACCTGAGCTATTATTTTTATTTAGTATTTTTAGAAGAAAATAAGAAGTATGTTTTCTGATGAAGGAAAGGTTAGAGTCAAGGATGACCCCAAGGCATCGGGTCTGGTTAGTAGGAGAGATAGTCGTGTTGTTAATGGTGATAGAGAATTCAGGTAGTGGAGTGGGGATGGAGGGAGGGAAGATAATGAGTTCAGGTTTAGAAATATTAAGTTTCAGGTAGTGTTGTGACATCCATGAAGAAATAGCAGACAAGCAGTTGGTAATACGGGACAGGAGAGATGGCGAGAGATCAGGAGAAGACGGGTAGATTTGGGTATCATCTGCATATAGATGATACTGGAGGCCAAATGAGTTGATTAGTTTGCCAAGAGATGAAGTATAAAGAGAGAACAGCAGAGGGCCAAGGACTGAACCTTGGGGGGACACCAACCAAAGATGGAAGAGGGGGGTGATGATGTCTTGCCAGAGAAGCTTATGGCACTATTATTTTAATGTAATTCTTTATTAGAGCACCAGCACCTAAATTTGATCTCTAGATAAAGAAGTAAAAACTTATAAATGTATCCGCTTCCTGTTAGGGTGTTGCTCCATTTCCTAGAAACATGGAGCCTTCAAAACACATGGACAGGCCTTCTAACACTTGAAACGGAAACTTGTGGTACTTTCCACTGAAAAATTCAAGAAGGATCAGAAGAAACTACAAATATAACGCACATGGGTCTAAATGCTAAACATTTGGATGGGTAAAGCTACATGCTCTACGTATAACCTAGCCTCAGGTCTGCCTTTCCTTGTAAGCAGCTGGCCATGAAAAGATAACTCTGGGATAGCAACATATACAGAAAAAGTAAGCCAACCCTCTGGAATTACTGGTTTTTCTACATGAATTATTCATAAAATGTGATCTGATCTACACAAGTATAGACAAACACAATGTGCTTAAAACTAATAACACACAATCATAATCTTTCAAGTCTTCATTAAACATTCACAGTGCTGGGGTGAAAGTAAGTGAACCCTTGGATTTATTAACCGATCGAACCTCCTTTGGCAGCAATAACCTCAAACAAACGCTTCCAGTAGCTGCTGATCAGACACTTTTACCAATCCATACTGTGAATATTTGAATGATGCATTCAATATGAACAAGAACAGAATAATTTGTGTGTTATTAGTTAAAACACATTGTTTCTTCATTATTGTAACTTTGATGGAGATTATATCATATATTATAAAATACATTTATACATAAATGCTGGTGATTCCAAAGGGTTCACTTACTTTTTCTTGCCACCGTATAAGCTGCATAAAATTATTTAAAATAAATACATTAAAAAAAAAAAAAGAGGTTGGTAGGAACCGTTTACTTTATACAATGAGATGCTACCCAGCATGCCAATGTACTTCATTTTAATACACGTTTAATAAAATTTGGAAATTACACACTCAATTCCATTTCATCATTTCAAAATAAAAATGAAATCAGTGATTTCCACTGAGAAAATGTTCAGGATGACTCAGTGTACACCGTGTGACTGATGTTTATAGTTTTATTCAGGTCTACTGAGTATAACTCCACCGTAACATTCTAGCTAGAGCTCATTCAGTATCACAAGGATCTATTTCATTCAGAATCACTGAAACTACACCTGAATAAACTAGGAAACCACAGAAATATTCCCCGGGACACACCTGTTCAAGCACTAAAGTTTAAGAGGCAATCCATCATTAAAAAAAAAACATGTATGATTGTTTGGAGTTGTAAAAAAGTCTTTAAGATTGCAAAACTCTTTAGGCAACTATAGGGGTTTCTTGACTAACACGGGAGTTGTCGTTTAGAGTGAAGGAAAATCAGAAGTACATTCTTTTTACTGGTCCAACGTACAAAACGATGTAGAGTCACATAAAGCTTTTGGAACCCTAGGAGGTACCTGAATCTTTTTCTAGTTTTAGTGTTCCGACTACAGATTCAGCACCATGGAACATGACGAAGCTGTATAAATCAATAAATGATCTTTTCAAGTCATGGACTTCATTGTATAGTGAAACGCCAACTGCAAATAAGCATTACTGCAAGGAAGTAAAGCTCTGCTATTCTTCCAAAACTTGCCAGTAAGGCCTTTCATGTAAAGAAGCCAGTGAGAGTTGAACCTGTCTTTGCCCTCGAACGCTGACTTTAGTAAATAAACTAATTTAGGAGAATACACTTATTTAGGTAACACAATTTATAAACCATTTTACATTGAGAAACCCTCTTGTAACAAACACACACACACACAAACACACTCTAACATCGCATAAACAAGTAATGTGTACCCCAAAATATTTTCATGGTTTAATTATTTATTGAAAAAAAATACACATAATAGTGGAATTGCCTTAATTTTTATTTTAAATATCTTCATTGACTATGTAACATGGTGTTTATAGATTTATGGGAGGAATTAGAAAGATGTAGAACGTACACCTGCCGTTAAATTCCTTTCGTACGTTTTGTTTTTGGAGTCCAGACACAGTTGACTGGAATGATATCCACAATGAGCCAATGTGGGGGGTTACTGCAGGATCTTCAGAGTGCTTTAAGAGTGCTTCTCTTCTCCCTGGTTAGTTGAGATAAACATCACTTTCCTTTAAAATGTCCTCTTTTTGCTCAAAATACTCCCGGAACCATTCTATGTGATCCCTTTTCTGCTGGACGGTAAGGTATGGGTTTTTAGAAAGGCCACAAATCACAAGCTCCATGAAATGACGAATTGGCCCTTGTTTTGTAAAGTTTTCCAGGTAATTGTCCAGGAATATGTGCTCATGGAACTCTACCTTCTGCTCCTCGTCAAGGCCTGGAAGGAAACAAAGATAAAGAAGATTGAGCCAATGAATCTTGAGTATATTTGCAGATGCTCTTATTCAAAACTTTCCTTAATCAACTTTGCATGAAATCAACTTTGTAAACGTAAAGGGAATTCTGTGTATCTCTGCCTGAAAACAAGTAGCTAAATTAATTTTGCATTGCAATACCTGTGTTCAAGCAGATGCATTCCAAGAAAATGAGGGCCGTTTGCTGCCCTCAAGGGGCTGGAGTTGTAGAAACTTGGTTTAAATGGCCAAGCAGGCAAGTCTATTGAACTCTAATTTGTCAAAAAGACTACATACCTCGAGTACCTAAATTCTGAAAGAACAATCCCCATGCCTACCAACCTGCTGGAAACCATAACTGGTAATTCTTACTAGTTTAACTTTAATACTCTTGGCATTTCCAATTCTTGCAAAGCATGCTGAAGTCCCAATAACAAAAATCTAAAAAGGTAAGAATCCAGGCACATTTTTTTATGCTACGAGCAGCAAAAATACGTTCATTAACATTAAAAGCTTCCCCCCATCACTCTAGAAATAACTCATGGTACCTTAATCGACTTTATTGTTACTGCTTCCCCAGAACATTAATGTCATATTATTTCCCCTTGTTATCTCCCACCAAGGCACCCCCTTGGATATGCATTTCTTCACTTGTACAGAACCAATTGGCACAGCTAGCAATGAACCTTCCGACATGTTGGTAATTGGAGGGGCCTGAAGACCTAGACCTAGCTTTCTTTACTCGATCAGTCCTGCTGCTCAAACAGAAAAAGCCTAGCAAATCTCCAAATGTGCATTCCTGATGGCTATTGTACCCTCTGTAATTTTGTTCTCTTGTGGATCTTTTGTCTGTTGAAATTCTCGCCCCATGCTTTACAGAGAGGCAAAATTGCATCCAGGATTTTATTGTCGGCCAATATACAGCAAATGCGGCAACATGCAACCTTGGAACCAGTGATTCACATGACCAGTCACAATCAAGACAGTTTGTCTTCTAATAGTTCAGAAATGTTACATAAAGATGGGAAGTTATTTTTTGTTGTGCCGCGTATGAAGGTTTCAGAGTATAAAAAGCATTAAATAGCTCCTTACACTAGTTTTGAAAGTTTTGGGGTTTTTTTTTTATAAAGCATGCGGCACATGTACGTAGAAAATAAAAGCTTACAAAAGGAAAAGTTCGCTTCGTGTTTATTTGAATATAGCATAAAAAGCTGTCTATACGTTAGGCCAGGGCTCGACAAATCCCAGGCGCCAGGTCGCCATGGCGCCTAGGTGTTTGTCAGCCTCTTACATCTACAAAAAATTGCCCCCGCATCACCACGCGGGGGCGCTGCTGCTGTCTGGCCAGGAGTCTGGGCAGACAGCATAGCCACTCAGAGCCCGCCCCCGAGCCTGAGATCCTGTAGGCTGAAAACGCGGTTGCAGGAAAACCAGCGATCATGTTTTCAGCTGCCACAGGCAGCTTCAGGGAAGGGGGTTGTGTGTTGATTGGGTCCCCACACAAGTGTGGGGACCTGACACAACACCCCCCTGCTGCCTGATCGCTCCATGAGAGTGACAGTGCAGCGTTAACCCCTTCAATGCCACGATCGTGGCATTTAGGGGTTAATTCCCGTTTTGCAAGGGGCTCTGCTGCTGGTGGTCTGCCTGGAAGCCCAGGCAGCCCAGCAACAGCAAAAACGAGCCCCCACAAGCCCTTTGATGACAAGCATGGAAGCCTACAGTAGTCATCAAAGAGACTCCCCCTGCAATTGCGTCCCAGCTGCCAGAGGCAGCTTCAGGGACAGGGTTATTCGGTCTCCACATGAGTGTGGAGACCAGCCCCAACCCTCCCCTGCTGCCCAATCGCTCCATGAGAGCGACAGTGCAGCGTTAACCCCTTCAATGCCACAATTATGTATGACACATTCGTGGCATTGCAGGGGTTAACATTTGTCCCCAAAAGCTTGTGGGGACTAAATATCAGTCAATGCTGTGCTCCAATGGAACATCAGCATCGAAAGAGTTAAAAAAAACGAAAAAAAAAAACCCAACAGCACTGACCTGAAAGTCCAGGGTGCTTCCAGGTCAAATGCTGTGAGTTAAGTAAGTGGGCTGATGATGATCAGATCACTCCTAACCAACTGTTAGTTTAAAAAAATCCTGGCTCCTAACTTTTTTAGCTGGCGCCTAGATTCACAACAAATTTGTCAAGCCCTGCGTTAGGCTGATTTATCAATTTACATTCAACCATGGAGCAAAGGCCAAGCAAATGTTGATAATTATGGAGGGCAAAAAGAGAGAAAAGATGGAGGCATAATTTATGCAGAGAAATTGCAGAGCAAATTTCGAAAAGTGAAGCAAATATCTTTTTAAATATGTCCCATAATTTCAATACCTAATGTATGGGTTTGTTTTTTAAAGAGATGTAAAGGTAACCTGTTAAGTTTCATTACCTAGCTATGGATATAGCAGCTCTAAGGCTCCCCTTTCTATATTATTTATATCAGTATATAATTATATATATTATATTTCACAGAGCTGTAGAATAGGGGAGCAGGGCTATATCACTTGAGATTCCAAGGAAGCTTATCACAAATAAATTCTTATATTCTTAACAAAATGGAGACAATGGATTGTCTTGTCAGTGCTTACTGTACCTATCTACACCTGCTCTGTTCTTCAAAAAAACGTGCAGGTCTTCATAGTTTAACAATGTGAAGTTGGTCCCCATATCTTTAGAATCTCTAGAAAGTCTGACTTACAAGCACAACTCAAGGTCTGCTGCCCACTGCCTCATGTCTAGCCTACCCTTTGAGAAACCACAGTGTCTGGGAAGAGTTAGCATGAGAATGTGATATGCTACATTACCCATGTGATCTGCAAACATTAGCTACATACTACCAAGAGACAACTCTCCGCTGGAGCTCCACACAAGATAAGTTCTAAAAATGACCTGGCACACCTTCCATAGAACTCGTGGGGACAGGATTTCTATTAGATAGACTATAGCAGAAGGAATGGGGAAATGTGAATCAAAGATGAAAACTAACATCTAGATCCTGCTTAACTTTAACTGGAAATTGAATCAACGCCTATATCAAAATACTTCCATTAACAGACTCCCAGATCTACTCCCTTAATACAAATCATAGCCCACTGACAGTGCTAGAACTATAGCCCCATCAGTAGCGTTCAGATCCTTAACACCAGACGGACAGCACGGTATATCCAGCAGCACCCCATGTGAGCCGTCACAAGCAGTTGGAACTTACCAGCTTCATTGTCAATTGGAAAAGTCCAAAGTTTTCCCTCTTTTGTCCATTGAATCATCTCCTCAAAGCCGTTTCTGGGTGGCTGTTCACAGGATGATGCTATCTGATTGGCCAGTTCCAGCTCCCACAGGCTAGGAGTCAACTCTAAAAGTGAATGGGTTGAGAATGTTAATATTGTGTAATCCAGGTGTAATCAACTCAACGTTGGTCAGGATGAGT
The DNA here is from genome assembly GCA_023333645.1 of Sceloporus occidentalis. Classification (NCBI taxonomy): domain Eukaryota; kingdom Metazoa; phylum Chordata; class Lepidosauria; order Squamata; family Phrynosomatidae; genus Sceloporus; species Sceloporus occidentalis. Next base: position 1,762,386 of record JALMGF010000068.1, read on the forward strand.
CAGGAGAAAACAATGAGACAAGTAACTCTTTGAAAAACCTGCTGATTAGATTCTAATATTTGTGCTAAGTTTGGAAATACCCAATGTTACCCAATGCAAGTAATAGGGCAATACGTAGCATTTGGTATCTTAAAACCATTTTTCAAACCATTGACTTGACTTGCATGGTGAAACGTAGTACCCGTATTCAACCTGCATCATCTCTGAAGAGACCCCCTTGACAATCTGTTTATTTCTCAGTGGGTGCCGCCATTTTGCGAGAGGCAACATCTCTCCCTATGGCTCATGTGGTCCTGGAATGGGGGTTTTCGGTGTTAATGAATTTCAGCAACACAATTTGCATTTAGGAAGGAATTGTTTTTTTTTCATGACGTATCTGGCACTTCATTGGACATTAAGGGGTTAATAAACCACTTACAAAAAATGTGTCTTCAAATGCGTATTAGGGTTATCGCACCTTAACATTTCAAACAGAAGGACGGTCTAGGGAATGAGCGTATGTCTAGACTGTAAACTCATCATATTTCCAGTTTCAAACTTCTGTTTACTCTTCAGCTTGCTGGAAATACGTAAAGAAATTCAAGTCTTTTTAACAGCGGTCTGAAAGATCTCACTGCCAGAGATGAAAAGAAAAAGAAAAACCAAGCACAACTGAGCTGGATAACTGACTTATGAATTAATGCCTTCCACATGGGATGTGAAAGAATAAGGTTTCGTCTTTGCAGAAGTAAAAAAAAATAAAAAAAATAAAAAGATTCTGGAAGTTATGACTACGCATTGTGTCTTACATCATCAGTGTCATTACCTCACCGTAGGAGATATATGCATCCCCAGCATCAGATGACGTTAAGCAAGGAGCCTGCTTATAGATGCGCTGCTGAGGCCATTTTGGTTATACTTTTGATTCACTTCATGGATGGACATTAAAACAAAAAATATACACTGGCCTGATTTATTGGCTGGTGCATGAAGTCTCACGGGAAAAAAATATTACCCATAAAGAGTGCTGTATACAGTAATAATAAAATAGCAAAAGAGGTATGGGATGTGTATAAACCTATAGATCAACAATAAACATACTTGCTAAATGAAACGATGCACACTACAGCACTCCCTGATACGATTCAAAGTTCCAAACAAATACACAAATATATCAGAGTAGCGCAGAATCACCGAAATACTCAAATAAAACCTAAAACCATCATAACGCAGTATACTAATGAAAATAAACAAATATGAATTATCTGTAATGCACTCACAAACACAATGTGATAAGGAAGCAGTAAAAAATCTTACGTAGTCTGACAAAAACCTGGTTATATTTCATTTTATTTATTATACTGGGGTCAAAACTGCAAGAATCTCACAATCGTGGCTTCAGTTGCATAACCAGCAAAAGACAAGCATGCAAAGACAATCGATAACGGTATCAAACATTCGGTCTCTTACATCTGTGCCGGCAAAGACTTTGTTTAGAGCATGTTGTTTGCTTGGGAATACTGTGTGCGTTAGTTTGACCGCGCGCGGTATGTGGGTTTTACTGTAATTCTTTGTGAGTGATCCGTATGATTATAAGTTTAGGAGCCGTTACTGCTTGGATCCTTGGGTTTATCCAGCTCTGGTTGTGGCATACAAAACCCACTCCAATCAACTCCAATGAACAGAAATTTTACAAATTAAAAGTTTTTTTTTGTTGTTTTTTACATTTTTTAAGGTATTATGATATACATAGACCAATTAACATATATGCCTATTAATCACTGGACTGAAAGCCAAGTTTACTGCATTGGGCATAAACCCCAACATCCTTCTATAAAGCTCTGCCTAGTTCTCTTTTTCCTAAACCTGACAAACGTACCCATAACGTCTTAGCTTCTCTTCCTTGCTCTGTAGTATCTAATATATACTCTACTGACAAAACACCGTAGATCAAGAGCAAAGAAGAAGTGAAGCATTCACCATTGCAACCAATGCAATACTCTTGCAGACTGCTCCTTTTTTTCCTACCTCGCACCAGAATGGCTCTTTATGCATAAAGTCTACCAATTTAAGCAAGAAAAGTTAGTAGGTTGATATCCCAGTATCCTAAGAGATCTGAGTTATTGCCTGGCCGAGTGACATTTATAATATAGGCAAAGTAGATAGTTAAGGATATTTCCTAGGGAATTCAAGTCTTTTCTGTCTCTCCTCAAATATGTGGCAATATAACTACCCCCTCTTTTTTAACCCAGATGACCCAATAGAAGGCACCATTAATAACAGAACATTCAAAAGCAGACTTCAGTATTATCCGATCCAGCTTGTTTTCCCATAAAAGCTTTTTAGGCATCTACATAAAAATGGGACAAATCAGACATTACTCATTTTCTAGTGTGGTGCTAATTTTTAATTTTTCAGGAAGGCGAGGGAGTATAGATGAAGCTAGAGTCTTGAAGTATCAAATATCGTATGTTATTTCCTGCTGTTCCCAGAGGTGCTTAGTATTTTGCAATCCCTCTTTCGGTCAAAAAATAAATAAATAAAAAAAAAGAAGACATCCAAGCTCTGAAATCCTAACATTTGCAAAAAGCCGTTTGTACCTGCACACAAACCACCACGTGGGAAGAAGATCCGTATTCACACGCCTCTATACTCCATACATTTCAGTTTAAAACAACTAAATCGACGGACTTAAGCGGACTTAGTGAACGTGCAACACCACCCTATGCAAAACTATCATACCTACTGTCTAGCAAAATACTTAAACAACCAAATTCTCGTGCTTACAAGTGAATATGGAAAATAAAATAAAAAAACGTAATACTTCCCAGATGACTGCCGCAGCCCAAAAAAACACCATTCCTCAAAGTGTAGATAGACCGATATACAGATGGTTGGGGCGCAAACACACACAGGGAAAAAACAATATAATAATAGTGCAATATGCATAAACAATATTCAGTGCTGTGTGTGGCGTGACATGCACTCACTAACAATATAGATGCATCAGACCCGTCAGCGCATGGTGTAAAATCATTTTAATACGCTGATGGGTCTGATGCATCTATATTGTTTGTGAGTGCATATCATGCCACACACAGCACTGAATATTGTCGATAAAATGTACAAATATTACATTACATTTAATTATAAAGCACCAGCAGAGTCCGCAGCGCGGTTACAGTCAGTAGAACAATTTATAAACACATACAATAACAAACTGGTGCAAGAGGAGCTTACAATCTAGTCAGGTTTGGGTGTCACGCACATCCAGAAAGTCGGCGGTGAATGTAAAACTATATGTTTGGCCAAGACCTCAAGAAAAAGTTTTCCTATAGCACAGATGTGAAATAAAAGGCTTTTCAACGTTCTGAGGATCTTATGGACCAACGACACTTTTCAACATAACATTTCTTTGTTACAAAGCTTTGCCGTCTCTTTGAGTAAAGAGACACTAAATAGATTCTAAAAATAAAGGTAAAATAATATAGATTGTAAATACCTAAGGATTTGCGTTATTATTCACTCTTCTTTGTTAAGCTACTCCTTGATGGCAGCTTCCAAAAGGGTGAGTTTAGGAGATGGCAGAGGACCTCATTATAGAGAATGCCCCACAGACCTAAGCAGTCCTTTAGTAAGTATGAGCAAGTGCTATATGTAGTTTAAATAAACTAATTACTTATGCTTAAAGGTGTGAAGGTGACAGCTTCCCTTTAAGGGTAATGATTAGGATGCAGTTATAACAGCCTAAACTTTACTTTGGCCACCTCACTTCAAGCGATACTAACATTACATTAAGAAGACGCACAGAACTTAGGTGCCTAATTATTTATCAAGGGTGAACTTTGCATTCTAAGAACGTACCACGTTAAGTTAAAGGGACTCTCCAGCCACCAGATGCACCTTAAAGCCTATTATAGCTGTGTACTCCATTTAAATGTTCAGAAAATGCATGTATCGCCCTATATGCATTTGCCCCCCCCCAACAATATGCCCTGTAGGATATGGGATGGCCTCACCACCAGTCAGCTCCAGCGCTGGCACGGGGAAAGTTTCAGGCCTGGGTCTGTTAGCATGTATGGAAAGTGCTGCCAGACATTTCGATAGGAGCACTTTCCTGCAAATCAGTGGCAAGAAGAGTTGGACCATGGAGGAGGAGGAGGAAGAGGGCTGCGTCTGCTGCTGCTGCTGGAGGGCAGCCTCTTCTTTTGTCAGGTGATTTTTTTTTTTTTTTGAAGAATGGACTGTAGAGCACTCAAGTTCTTTAATACGCATTCATTACATTATTGTCTGGGACGATAAACTGTCCCTTTAAGTTGCATTAATTTAAGACCATGCTCTAGTATTAGTCGATTTACACTGCATGTAATATCAACTTGGAAGAGAAGACCCTGTCTTCAGTAACATAAAGCATAGTTTATTGCACCTACCTGTCTGTCATATCAATCCATAAAACACAGAGATCATCAGGATAGAATGTCATACATGCTGATACTCGAAAGTTGTTTTATAATCCACAATGTTAGTTCGTTTGATGGGCATGTGACCCAATAAATCTTGTTTTGTGCTACAAATTGGGAAAGCACCTGGAGTTCTTTGTTTTTAAAAATGATTTTGCGTTTGCAGAAAGTACTAATCCACAAACGGAACCCTAACACTCCCATGGGTATTTAAAGTAGTCAGATGACACATTATTTGAGACTATAATTCAGACTGCGCGTTCCCATACGCTGTACATACGCTGTACAGTGAGAAGTTGATTTCTTATAATACTGATAAATGAGGAGTACATAACTTTTAGAAGTATGCAAATACTGTTACAGCTGTGATATGTTTAATGGTAAGTTACCTGTCATATTAAACTGGAACTGTCACTTCCACAATTTTAGTATAACTAAATTTATCAAGACTACCTATAACACTTTCATTTTGCTATTGTTTTGGAGATAAAGTATTTGGTTTGCATGGAAGGGACTATTTTACGTCAAAGGAAGCAAGGTTAGTAGCAAATGGAGACAGAAGTATATTGCCATGGCGTGAGTTAACTTGCACATGGCACAGAATGGATATGACTGCATGGCTCAGTTTATTGAAATTTGTCTGCACCTTTCCCCGTGGAGTCCAACGTTCAACATAAAACTCAATTACTCAAGATGGAGACACTTAGCATTCAAAGGAAAAGCGAGGGGCTGGATATCCTGGCGGCATGTCCCTTGAGGGTGGAGAAGTCAATCAATGGACAAACCAGAGCAAAGTTTGTCCAAAATATGATGGGTGCATAACTTTTGGGCCCCATCATATATTACATCACTATCCCTGCGATATTCTGGAGATAGTCTTTTATACCGTTTTACCAGGGTGATTGGACTTTTGTAGCAAAATAGTTATTACTAGATTATGGTTTTCGGCATAATTGGGAAATAGTATGCTGGCGGTTACCGAAGCCTTCCAAAGATTTTAAAATCCTAAAAAAATAATTTGGTGGTGGCAGCTTTACACACCGGCATTTGGGGAGACTGGTTGCTTCGTGTCCTGCGCAAAAAGTGACGAACGCACCGGAAGACACTACCATGTAATGGCCTGGGTCAATAGTCTGTCCGTGATATATTTTATCTTTTACATTTTCTATACTGAATTCTTCCCCTTTTTCCCCAAATCACCTATAATTAATATCACCAAAAACTATTAATCCCCCCATCTCTACAGTGATTGCCTGAACTAATCAACAACAATCAGAAACGTATACAGGTTATGAAGTTGGGAATATCACTAAGACCTAGGAGTTCCTTTAGGACACTATGGACACACATAGCATATAATCGCATGCAATCGCTATAACGGCCTAGCTAAGGATTAACATTATTAATATTTTCTGCACCAGCTTCCTTAGAAGGTCCTCAAGAACTTGAATACATCACCACGCAGCAAGTCACAGCTTGGGTGCCAATTGCTTACCTGTTTTCGACTGTTCTGCATCGGCAACAACAGGAAATACGTTCAGACGCTTTCCAGTATATAGCCCTCTCCTGTTTAACAAGAAGAAAAAAAAGGGTAAAAATCAACTTATTAAAAATCACAATTATATGTCAGCTCTACTCTGTGTGCGTGTGGAGCCATTGGACATCCAATTAAAAAAACTTATTGAAATTAGTCGATGTATGTAAACTCTTAGATATCATACAGCATTTCTAAGGTTGCTACCTTACAATTGATGGCCAACTAACCTATTGACCACACAAGTCAACGAGAAAGATACATCACAACGACATAACATTATTAGGAGGTTATGTCCCCATACACCAATGGGGGTCCAAGGCAGCTGCATGGTGTTCTTGTATGGTGGAGCCACTATTGCATACATTAAGTTGTATAGAATGACTTCACATTCATTACAGAAGGAAATCAAATGAAACGAACCTCCAACAGTCGTGCCTCTAAAAACAATCTACGGCGTACAAGAAAGGCTCCAGAGTCATGACGTTAAATTGATATAAAATGTTCTCAAATGGAATTGCTGCTGTATAATATAAAGTAATTAGGCATGGCAGGCCAATTCCCAATATACCTCTCATAAAACGCGTTTGATTATTTCTCATTACTTCAGATAGGATTGGCAGTAATTGAAATGCTTTGGGAAAAAAAGAATTTAATGGAGGAACTGCTAATTGGGCGCAGCCGAAGTGGTGAATCACATCTGGATAAATCCTCCTTGGCTCTCACAAGCCTCGCACAATTCAGAGGAAGAAAGTGAGCGCAGAAGAAAAAAGCATCCTAACGTGAAGGACGAGTTTCCCTGGCAGGCGTCTCCGCATCCCCCTACTCCCTCCTTTCCAAATGGGTCGTGTTTAGTACGCTGAATACAGGCTATTAGTTTTGTTCCTAGGATACATGGACTGGGTTTTATCCTTTGATTGTCAGAGGGGTATAAAATAGAAGTAGGAGTAGAACTCGAAAGGCTACAAAAAAAACTATTATTTCATTTCAAGTAACTTGATTGGATATATCGTTTCCTTGTCCTTGGTAACCAAAAAAATAATAATTTGCGATTATGAGACGCAGGAGTATGGTCACGCAGGAGTTTTTCAGCTATTATCATGTAATTAAAGGGACAGAAATCCATATTCTGATAAACGAGATGCAACAAAGCTAGAACATTACTTTAGCAGGTGAGCACTAAGTTTCCTTTTCCCATGAATGGTTTGATAACACTGGATGAATCATCTGATGAACAATGTCCATTTATAACGAGTGTTAAGTACAAGGTAATTAACATCGCCCATTAAATATCAGGAATGAATGTCAGTGACAAATTATGACATATACTTAAACGACATTAAGTTGCTACCTTATTTCCCCTTTTGCTAGCAATGCCCTCCCATCCGTTTACCACTTCAACCCAAAACACATCTTTAGATATCACCTCATCCCCGATAAGTCACATTTACCTAGACTCCATCCGTGAAAGAGAACTAAATTCCTTTATAAAAGCTACCTATAGCGTACATTTTGTCAACTGCTGTATTTGTGATGCGAGTTTGATGGCCCGCCTCAAGGCGCCGCCATTATCCAATCTATTTGCTGTCCTGGTATTCTCTCCCGTCTCCTTGAGCCATACAAACGCCGCCTGAACCAAACTACAACAAACAGCATGACGGGAACCTGACTAAATAAATAACGTTAAACTGCTTTAACTTACACACGGCTTACCGCCACCATGAATATACTTCCATGTTTATGGACTGAGCTGGCGCATTGTATATTGGATTTATAACGGCAGTGAAACGATGTGTAGTAAGTACCAATTAATGCAAGAAAGGGATATTCTTTTAAACTGTTATATTGCCATTGTTAAAGTATGCAAAACATGCTCGCTTCTATATGAGAAAAAGGACACAGTTTGATTAAATGAATTAGGAAATAAGCATAATAAAAATAAAAAAGGATGTATTTAAGCAATAACTTTTGGCCACACTTGGATGGTGAGAGTAGACACAGTCTTATACATTCCTGTGGTACAACAAGTAAATTCTGTTAATCCGAAGAACATACCCACACCCCTGTGTACGCACACGGAAACCCACTGTGAAAAAACATGAGATTCAAGATAAAATAGTCAGAAGCAAGCCGTAACCCAAGATAGTACTGGGGGGGGGATGAACCTGTACCCAGATGAATTAGTAAAATGAGATTCATTAATCAATACACTCTATATAAAATATATAACAAAAATATATAAATGATATGAATAATGGTGCTAAAGTTGTAAAGGACCATTACGTAACTTAGCAATGCACTATGAACGCTGAAAATTAATCATAGAGTGCTAGTGAAGACAATAAAAGTGAAAACAAGAGAAATAAAAGAAAATACTAATGAACTAATACATTTAAACCAATAAAAGTGTCCTACATTCCATTTAGAGTTGAACCTCCACCCCCAGTTTACAAGTACTCAATTGGAATATCCGATTCCAATTGGCAAAGGAGACGGAACCCATCTCTCGTCTTGTAGGTAGTCTCACACATTCAACGATAGACAGTGGAAGGTCCTTACACCTTGTTTTAAAGTGTCTACCTATAGATGTCGTATGTTCCTCAATTCCTATGGAACCACATACGGCCGTAATCCAAGGCTGGGCCTCTTATTATGCCTAGATGTATCAAACATGCCTGGTGAGAGAATATTCCCCTGATTTCTGGCCTATCCACCTGAACAGTTAATACCTACTTTTACTACAGGCTCCAGCTTTCGGTCAGTAAGAAGCCTTATTTATGCCACATATTTTTAACAGCAAGGTTGAACTTGACGGACTAGTGTCTTTTTTTCCCCAACCAAAATGACTGTGTTACATGGTTAGTGGTACACATTTGGTTAAGATGCCGATTAGTCCTCCGTGCGAAGGACCGCGTGTAACATCGCTAATGTTTAGCAGCAGTGTTCTGGATTGAACAATCACGTGCTGAAAAGGCCAATGCATCCTTCAGTCAAACTTGGCAAGCTCAAGAAACCAACAGTATCCCTTAGAACCGATGTACGTGTGCAGCTGCCTAAGGATATCTGTTTGGTATGGATACAGAGAAGGTGTTCCACACTTGGCTAAAAAGAAAATGCTCTGTCATAGACTTTCACGGTTATGACGAGCGACCTCGAAACACGAACTTTGTTCTGCATTTTGTGCTTTCTGCCCGAAGTTGAAGCCGCTTTATTGGGTTTAATGCAGGTATGTCCAAACTTTTTTTCCCGAAGAGTGCCAGATTTGATGACGTGAACATGTGCGAGGGCCGACCATTTTGCCTGACATTCTTTGAACCATTAAAATTAAATGCAAATTGAATTGGGCAACTTATCTGTGGGGCCTTATCAGTCCGGAATGCGGGCCGCAATTGGCCCGCAGGCCGGACTTTGGACATGCCTGGTTTAATGCAACGGAGTATAAAGGGAGAGAAATACCAGAGGAAGCACACATGTATATAAAAATACTTGCACGAGGCACAACTTTAGCACAATTACTACAGGAGACGAATGGGTTAAAGCAGCACACCAGCACCATCAGTCATAAAAGAACCGTGTTGGTACGGCAGCTCTGCCATAAAAAATGTTTCCCCCGACAAATATTTTGAGCCACACGCATTCTGTCCTGCTTCACCAGTCATTGTAGATTTCCACTGAAACTTCTTGCTCTTCTTGGATTTCTTTTTTTTTTATTACATATTCCCCCGTTACTGTGGCAACCCTTTTCCTCCTTGCCCTTAGCAATGTTTCCCCCTGCTGTTTTGAATTCAGATTTGGCATAAAGGTTCCTACTGCCACATTGCAAACGTCCAAGAGCTTGCCAGCGTCCATGACCTATTTTAGCTCTGTTTGGATTCAGACGCGCAAACCGACAGAGGAAACCTATGATTACTTATAACTGGCAGGTGGAATGAGGCTGAATCACCCCGTCCAGCCCTGCCACTCACCTCAAATGTATATTCTGCCTTAAAACTTACTTAATGCCGATGCTGCGTTATGTACTCAGGACCGCTCTTTGCTGCAGAATCTTATAAAATTCATATATAGGTGGACAATCTGGCCTAGGTTTCCTGGTATCTCCACAGTAATATTAACGTAGCCAGAAATTTCCCACATCCTGGACATAGTGTCCGGACAGATGTGTACATATATGTAATATTTACCGTGTTCATACAATTCAAGGCGGCTTGCCGCATCTCGTGCACCACGGAAGAGGACGGCGCGCGGTAAAGAGAGGTAGAACAGTAAAAACCGCAGAGTCCTAAAACATATTTTGGAGACTGGCTAGTGAGCAAAGGTCTTATAAAAGGATGGGGGGCTAAGATAAATAAACATATTAAAAATGTATATATATTATGTTACATTTCTGTTTTAAAGAATCCATCCATTCTTCAGGTAAATACCGTACTATTCTGAGCATTCCGTTCCCCGTATCATCGGAATGGAGAGTAAAGTTTGGCATTCTTAAAGGGACTGGCGCAGAGCCCTGGAATCTAGCTTTTCAGCCAGTATGGCCACTGACATTGAAAGTTAAATAAGCACATGGGGGAAAAAAAGGTTTAATATAGAGCAAACATTCACTTAGCATGCAAAACAGCCATGCCACTGCTCTACCATATATATATATATATATATATATATATATATACACACACACACACACACACACACACACAAATATACACACACGTATTATTATTATTGTTTTAACAAACAAATGGTTGCATATTCTTTTTATAAAAACTACATAATACTCGGCAGTTATGTGTATGTATAAGAGACACAGTATCTGCATATTAACGCGTGTAGCGGAACTAGTGGCAAGTTCTGGCCTACGGCAATTCGCCTGGGCCGGCTGGTCTAGGGCGGCAGTAGTCCCCCTGCTGCAATATCAGAGAAGTGTGTTAAGCAAATCAAGTATCCTTGTGTGGGCAATCATCCCAGTTACAAGGGAGAGCTTTACTGCCCATAGTGAGCCCATTAACACTTCTGAGCCTCCATAGTATGCTGTACCCGGTGCTGTACCCGGTGCTGTGCATGTTTAAGAGACGGAGAGCCAGAAAGTGATAGATCTGCTGTGGTTACGCATTGAGTCTAAAGGCATTCTTTTGGGAGCAGGAAACTCAAACCAATGAGCCAGGTGACAAATTCTGGGATTTTAGCATTGTAGCAACATGTTCTTGGACCCAGTATTTTATACAAACACAGAGAATGTCATTTTGGACAGCCTGACTGCCTCCGTTGGCTCTGGGGAGCGCCATTAAGGTACGCACTGCTTCATCGGGAGCATTCTGGTTGCCACCTAATGCGTCAACATTTGTTCCTAGAGTTCAGTGACTCATGGTCTGAAAATCATGTTTAATATGGTGCCAGGAACGCATCCCTTCACACTCCTGCCAGTCACATGCGTGTTCTAATATGAAAACTTGTAAATAAAACAAGTCGATCTCAGAAAAATGATCTCATCCTAGCACGGAATATGATAAAAAAACCAAAATAAACAGAACTGGTATTGCAATTGTCAGACTATGAAAAGATTCACACTTCGCACAAGGAAATGTGCACTTTGTTCAGAATTTGGCTAAAGGGTCAATCGAGTAAATTAGGCATATCTAAAATATGGTGAACAAATTTACCTTTAAATAGGAAGACATTGATGAAATGTATTTTTTTGGATGCTATAAGTATGTTATGTGTAGGTGTTCTCGCACTAAAATCTTAAATGAACACTCCAGCCATCATATGCACTTTAACGGTTTCTTTACATTTTTGTAGTGCCCCCCAAGCTATTTTCTTTTTGGGGTACCTGGGCCAAGCTGTTTTGTATACAAAGACCCATTTAGCAGCTCGGCCCCTACCCTATTTACATATCTTTGCCACCTATTGGAAAAAGTAAAGTAGGGAAAAGAAGAAATGTCGGTGCGCTAAGCTAGTCTCAGGCTCAAATAATACAAATGTATAATACGAGGCCTACGAAACAGGTGTAAGCATGCTGCAAATACAGTGTGTTGGCTGTACAATGTATACAAAAAACAAAAACTGTCTGCGCTTCTTACCCTAATAAAGTTGGCAACAAATATATAAACATAATATAAATGAGAGGTTTTGGTTATATGAATTGGCCAAAGCATAATTAAGCTCACCTGCCACGTCAAGGCACACTCTCAATAGGGTGAGAACCTACTCTCACCTCCTACATAGTGGGCACACAAAGCAGTTTATACTGCTACCAAAACCAGATTAATGTGTTGGGGGAGGTGCAATTAAACCTCCTCCCTATTAACCCCTGGACAGCAAGCTGCAACCAGACTAATGAGGAGCCAACAACCTCAAATATGTGCAAACAGGGAAAAGAAAAAATGTCGGTGCGCTAAGCTAGTCTCAGGCTCAAATAATACAAATGTATAATACGAGGCCTACCAAACAGTGTGAGCATGCTGCAAAAACAGTGTGTTGGCTGTACAATGTATACAAATAAATAAATAAATAAATAAAAAGTAAAGTAGAGCAACAAAAAACCCACACAAGTTTAAAGCAATTACTGTGTGAGTATTGCTATAAACCAGTTACCTGAATAACCACGGCTAAGCCCATTCATTTCCCCTCCCCTATATTGAATTCTATATAAAATGATTCACATTTTCAAGCTATTTTTTTTCCACAAAAAAAATAGCTTTTTCCACGAACGATTCGTATATTAGCCTTGACTACTATTTTTACATCGCTTGTAATTATCTACTTTCTTAACTTGGTTTGAGCAGAGCAAACTCGGCTCGTGTATCTGCCAGCAAACACCGCAGAAAGGAACCAAGGACGCTCACTGTTCTAATGGAACGCTAACCTTGTTATATAATTAGAAAACGTATGAACACAACAACAATTGAAACAGAACAATACAAAGCGGTATTTTCTCTTTCACAGCCCCTAGCTTACACCGAGCCAAAGAATCGCAGATGTGCGGTCACCCTGGATTTCTATTAGATTATTACAATTTACTAGACTAAGCTTTGGGTCCTAACACTAAATGTCAACGTGCATGAATGAAGCTTCACTCTGTTTAAAGGAACATTCATTTATAAATGAAAGCTGCTAAACTCCTACTCTTCCAATGGGGTGATGGTAAACGCAAGGACAGAACGTATGAGCAAATAACCAGTCTGATAGATGAGGACATCCAGTGTTGGGCTACCATTCCCAAATATTGTGTAGCCAAACCGTTCTCCTACATCATCACTCTGAATACAAATAAGACCATCTAAATAATTCCACACAGGGCACAACTGAATAATAGATATCAATCCTCTGTCCATAGAGCATGTAGCCAAGGCCGAAACGTCAGGAAACATCCGTTCCGGCTAGAAATGGCAAAGCGAAGAGTTTTCATTACAACTTTTGGTGGAGTTTGAAAAACAAATTGCTTAAGATAACCTTATACAAAAATATGCATTTCCTACTTTCTAGGAGACACAAAAATGATGTAACCAAAAGCGTCAGAAGAGAGACAGGGTTTACATTTCCCAATGCTCTTTTTCAAATTTAAGCAAGAGCACGGTATATGGATGAAGACAGACACATTAAAAATGAGTATATAAACACTAAATAAACCTTTTTAACGTAAACTTAGTGAACACAAAGTGCCATCGGAGTGATAAAAGGGCCTCTGTACGTCTATGAAGCTACTTTGTTACAAAGCAACCGCTACAATAGTCATTTATAACATTAACAAAGTCCACCCTGTGTTTCTGATTCATGTTATTTAATGGGCAAAATTTGCTTTTCTTTCAAAAACAAGGAAACTCCAAACTTTTGAACGTGTGTGTGTGTATATATAATGTATACATGTAGAAAATCAGTGGAAATGACAGGGTAGTTTTCACATCCGTGGGAAATGGATTATCTTCCAGAAGCCCTGTATAATTATCTATTTCTGAAACATCATTCACACCAGCCAACAATCATTTTTCCAAAACATCTGTCACGCCTGGCATTTCCGATCTAAGACCAGCCATGAGAAAAGGTTAGTGCCGAGCTATGTACAGTTCAAAACAACCCATTTCACTTTTGTATTGTAAAAAAGGATAAACAGACTTATACTTATGTCTTTGATTGAGTCTCCTGTTAATATGCTTTATACACCCTTATTCTTAATCCACTAAATAACTCTAATCACTGAAAGAAGGGTACAGTAATGTTAATGTAACTGGGCAGTTCAGGTCCTATTTCTTTTATTCCAGTGCATTGAGAAAGTTAATGCATGCATGGTTGTGCAGTGCGCCCGGGTGTGGAAAGGGGTTACAAAGACTTTTTTTTTTTTTTTTTAAGAAGACTAACATGTAGAGAACTGCAGGCTTCATTTGTCTCAATTAAGATCACTGTTCCCGATACCATAATAAGAAAGAGACTGAAAAGGGAAACTTTTTGGAAGACGTGCGTCCCATGACATCTGACAAAAAACAACACAGCACTCCACATATAAGAGCATCATATCAACAGTGTAGTGTGGAAGTGTGATAGTCTGGGGCTGTTTTGCTGCTCCAGGATCTGGGCAACTTGCCATAATTAATGGAACCATGAATTCTACTTTCTACCAAAAAAACCTGAAGGAGAATATCCATCAGTTCATGACTGAAATCCCTCTAAATGGCTCAAAAGAAACAAGGCCTAAATACAGGAGTATCCAGTATGCAATGGTACCTTTTTTATTGGATTAACATAATACTTAAAAGACAAGCTTTCAAAAGTTTTTCTCTCTTACTCAGGTATTCCTTCAGACCTGGGAAAGAGGAAAACTTGCACTGCCTGGTTGTTCTGAGCAGAGCCGTAGATAGCTCCTTTTTTTTAATTGAATATTGTGCCCCCCTCACCCCCCGCTACTTATTTTAGCTTACAATGGTTATTTTATTGACACTGCACTTACACGCTGCTTTTAAAAACACCTGCCCATGAACACACATATACACATACACTGGCCTTACACACACACACCTGCCTTTACAAACACATAAATACACTGTCCTTACACACACCTTCCCATAAACACACACATATACACATACACTGTCCTTTCACACATGTCCATATACCCAGATAAACACATACACTGCCTTTACACAAGCCTGTCCATACACACATGTAAACATACACTGTCCTCACACACCCTTGCCTTTGCACACACATGTACACACACCAGCTTACAAACATACAAATGCCTACACTGCCCACACACACACACACACACACCCCTCACAAACACACTGCCCTTGCACCCCTTTCTAATCATCTCTTAACTTTCTCATCTTCCATCCTCCATCCGTCATGGAAGCGTGAGGTCTGCCAATTCAGACCTCTGCTTTAGTGCACCCTCATCACTATGCGCAGGCTATTGATGCAGAACACGGGGGTACGTCGTCATATCCCGGGCCCTTGGCATCAATTGCTGGCGCATAGTGATTAGGGAGCACGGAAGCTGAGATCTAAAGTGACAGACCTTGCGCTCCTTAATGTTGGGCCGGTTAGGAGATCGGTGATCTCTCCAACCAGTCCTGGTTAAAAAAATAAACAGACAAAAGGCTCAGAATTAAAATGTCTGTTTGTCTCCTAGATAATTGTGATAAGGCTTTGTCTTACATGATTCGTCTGCCCAATGTAACGCAACATAAAGCAATGCATTGCGTCTCGGAATAAGGCAATCAACAAAGTGTTGGAAGAGAGCTTAAGACCACTCCCAAATATCAAACAATTACATATGATGTCATTCTCAACAGGTCAGCATTTAATATATGCTTAAAGCAACACCATGCAGTTCTTTAAAGACACACAAGGCTAATGTTAAGTAAAGCTTTATTGGCTCTTCAACTATAGCTGGGATCTCAAACTTAATTTTTAAGGAATGCAGCCAGCATTTAAATGCATTCATATGGAGTGCACGAGCCAAACCATACTACACATAGTACCAAGTCAAAATGTGCTAAAATAGAGGTTTACTCTCTAAAGTGGGAATTTGCATTGCTGCCGTGAGTCGCTAACTTCAGAATGCATTTTGAGGAGCCAATACTAGTGAGCGTCTTCTGCTCGGCCAGTATAGTTCTGTCACATTTCTTGTTAGCCCATAAAGAGTTACAGTATCTGCTGGCACTCTTCAAATAAAATGTAATGTAAAATTACCAAGTTAACGGTGCAATACACCAGACTGGCATTCTTCATTCAGCGAGAAAACGCTCGATAACGCTGGATAAGCCTTTCAATTTAGTGAATAAACATGTTCCCTTAAAAATAGATACCTTTTGACACCACCAAGTTCTTGTGTGACACCCCTGGTCATGGCGTACCCTTGGCTGTCATCATCAAACTGAATCTCGTTAGTGTGCCGGGATAGAGATCTGGATCTGGACTGCTTCCCAATCTTCATATCAGAGATTATGTCACTGGAAGAAGTTCATAAAAGCAAACGTTAATTATCACACTAAAAAGCAGGGCTGCCATCAGTGGCCTACAGCCCCATACTGGTATAGCTGGTACAAAAATCAGCAAAATCTAAAAAAAAAAACTAACTTCACTATTTTGACAAGAAAAGGCTATTATATTTCAGGAGTATCGAGTTGTGTATAAAGACTGACATCGTGTGGACAAAGACTGGTAACGCACAGCAAAACACCTATTTACTAAATGTTAGCTTGGCGTTACATGAAATTTAAAATAAAATTGCATATTGATCCCCACACCCCCAGCTATTTTGCACGGCGGAGATATATTTTACCGCCAGTCAGGTCCAGGACTGTTCAGGCTCGACAACCTCATCCACATCCAAGAAGTCCTCTCCTACTGTTTCATTTCCCCATCAACCACATCTAGATTGTAAGTTCACAAGAGCAGGGCCCTTGTATCCTTTTGTACCCGTTTGTAATTTTAAAATATTTCACTGACTCTGTTATAATAGCGCTACGCAATCTGGCAGCGCTATATAGATAAATGTATTGTAATAAAACGCAATGTTTAACATAAAAGCATGATGTTGGCCACCAAGGCTCTACCGTGTGCCATTTTACATGATGTTGGTCCTATAATCCTTTACACTCATAGGTACTTCTTAAAAGTAAACAAATCCAAAAGTGAAAAGTTCATTCACATAACTAAATTTCATCATGTCTTTATTACCTTGAATCCTTTAACCCCTTCAGCCCTGGGGGAGGGGGGTTCATAACCAAAGGACCAAAATATTTTTTGTCGTTTTTAACCATGTTCCTTAAAGCATGATTCCCCTTTTTCCGTATTTCATGAAGCCCCACAAATTATAGACTATTTTGTTCAAAAGTAGGGGTTTCTTTTAAAATCATAGAATTTCATAAAACATAATTATTAGTAATAAAAGATTAAAAAAAGCTATCCTAAATTGTACAAAAAAATCACATTGTTGCAATTTTTACAGTTTTTTCAAAACTGTAAAGGCCACAGCTGAACAATTACCCAATTTATGTTCAGCCACATCTCCTGAATTTTTTATATTATTTATTTTATTTTGTTTGTTTTATTTTTGCACTGTTCCCATTTTTTTATATATCATATATATGTAATTTATTTCCTTTTTTTAATTTTATTTTTTGGAAGGGGGAAAGAAAACTTATTTTTCTCCCTCCCCTCCTGATCTGTTTTTGCTGATTACAATAATTGTAATCAGCCAGCAGGGGTCCGAGTGGGGTCTAGAAAGAAGGTCTAGAACAGGGGTTCTCAAGCTGCGGCCCTCCAGCTGCTGCAGGACTACATCTCCCATACTCCTCAGCCAGCCCCTTAGCTGAAGGAGCATTATGGGAGATGTAGTCCTGCAGCAGCTGGAGGGCCGCAGTTTGAGAACCCCTGGTCTAGAAGGTCTGCTGAGGCTCTCGTGTCCTCAAGTGGACTTCTGGTGGGTGCCAGCAGTGACACCTACCGGAAGGGAATGCCTGATTGCGCGATCGAGCACTCCTTGAATGTCGATGACACATGATCAGCAATGCTGGCTTCTGCCGACAGGGGGGAGCCCCGGCTGTCCTGTAAGTCCTAATGGGTTCTTTCCACAAGTTTTAAGGTTTACAGGTACGTCCTAAGCGGACTCCGTCGGGATAAAGTTAAACAACACATTTTTATGAAACAGAGCTCAATATTTTTTAGGGCATATTCAAGGTGAGACCTTACAATAGATTTATAATACACCAATAAAACATTATCATGCTGCAGATTGAATCCACTTTTAATACATGAGGATCTTTCTTGGCCTTGCAGCCATCAACTAAACAAGCACAGTACTGTATAAACAAAGACGGAGCACAGCACAGCGACATCTTTGTTATTTCCAGTCCATGTGTATTACTTGGGAGGGGAAAGTGATAGAAATCTAAAAAAATATATATGTGTATGGACTTTGCGAACCTGATGTAGCTTTCTCCTTTTCTCTGTGCATCGGTCTCTTGTTCATGTTTGCGTAGCTGTTGTAGGAGCTCAGATTCCACTTGCTTTTTGTCTAACGGGAGTGATGATGCAACGGCAGAGACTGCGGCCACCAGATCGGGACTTAGCGGCTTGCTACTAAAAATCAAGACAGCAAATGTTAGGAAGGCTAAACAGGGTATGATTACGTTACAGAAATACATTAGGCAGTTAAACTTGTCCTTGTATACCGTTTATTCTAACCCATAAAATTGTTTAATTTTAATGTAGGCAATACAGCGTGCCATTACTTGAGATGTATATTAGGCTACTATTTCTCTTCAGATATTTTAGGCTGGAAAATGATATTTTAGCATATTACACTCACACAAACACAAGATAGAGTCAGGGCCATTTTGGATTTTTTTTTAAATCACTTAATGGATTTTTTTTCTTTGTATTGATAAAACTAGCTGTCTCATCTAGTAGTTCTGATTAAATATATGGCCCAGCTTCAATGGCTATGAGAAATTTTATGGAATGGGAACTCTCGAGCCAATGTAGAACACAAATTCTGAAACTATTAGCCGAGTGGGTAATGTATTCATTAAAAGCAAGTTATAATCTTTGCTTTTCTTTTTTTTTAGTAGACTAAAAGTATAATGTATCTAGATTTGTGTTTAAGAACATTATTTTCCACTGAACCTGGATTTATACCGTATTTGCTCGATTATAAGACGACCCCCCAAAATCTAAATATAAGAGCATTTGCTCTGAAAAAGGATAATTTGTACCTCAGCAACAAGAGGTCGAAAAAAAAAAAACTAAATAGAGGTGAATTTCGTCTTCTTGGGTAAAATAGTATATTTCTTTATTACATATTGATGGCTAATGACACTTCAGCTTCTACCCCGAAAATATGGCAAAGATGTTTTTACCCATAATTTTATATTATTCTTCTGAAGTTGACATTATTTTCATCTATTTAATATCTCACTAATTATCTGTATTAGTTGCTTAATATTGCTCATTAACCGGTACCTTTGAGTAATTGTCTGTTTTAAATTACAAGTCCAGACTAGTACAGTGAAATATAGTAATTTGTTTAAGAGTCTAATTATTGTAATTATTTTTGCTTGTCATTGCTGAGTGGATTGGAAAGTTAACTGGTTTGGTGCCATTGTGAAAATCCTGGATACAATTAACAGATGTTGCTTTTCTGGGATGTTTATGCATATATATATATATATATATATATATATATATATATATATATATATATATATATATATATATATATATATATATATATATATATATATATATATTTGAACATGTTTTGAAAATAACTTCCGGGGGGGGTTGTACTGCATGGATCATATAGACATTATATAGATTGTGTCTTCCCAATAAATTACATCTTTACGATGATAGCGCCAGATTTTTACACATTTGATATAATATTGGTTTTGCATATTTTATATCATAATTATCCCTAATTGTTTGTCCACGTTCATTGGTTCCTTTAAGGAAACACATTTCACACAGTCAATGAAATTGGTGGCCATCATCTAATAAAAAACAATTTGAGATAATAAACCATTAATATATTCTCAAGCATAGCACAATATACAATAAAGTTATCAAACTCAAGGTGTGTTGAAGGTGCACTGTATGCACAACTAAACAACAACGCAAATATATCTGTTAGTATAACATTCAAACATATCGTTTTCAACCTACCTTTCTACACTGCTTTCTTCTGCAACCCTTTGGAACATGCTGCTTGCACTTTCCAGGTTGTCAACTTGTTCTGCACCGTGTCTTTTGGATTTAGATACCTTCAAAGCCTGAAATCTCCTCTTTGAGCTTATTTCAACTTTCATGCCACCGATTAAACCAAATAAGTTCTCCTTGGCTGGCTGTTCTTCTGCCTTTTCTTGCACATCTTCTGCATGTTTGGCAGAGTCATTCGTCTTGGGAGAAGGAGGCTTATTATTTTCACATCGGAGGACACTACCAGTACTGAGCCACCTAAGAGCTTGATCCAAATTCCTAAAACATGATGCAAGATAACATATCAGTATAACCTCAACAGCTCAATGACCCGACATTTATATATCATGGGAAGGGTTTTAGTTATGACACACAGATGAGCAGTTGGGGGGCCAAAGTATTATCCAATGAGTACAATACAAGGACAGATTATGAGTATGACCCTCTTCTTCCTCTGTACCAGTAAGTATTACATGTTACTGCTAATTTTATGTACTGTCCATTTTAATGTTACTAATTACATTACACAGAATTAGCAAGCATGTACTTTAATGTCATTATTCACCCTGCTAGTAACAGATTTAAACATAAATCATAATGCTCTACGTACTGTCACTGAAAAGCAGCAGGTATACTCTATATACACATATCAGGAGTCAACAAATTTGGTTTGAATTTGGTTTGAATCTAGGAGCCAGACAAAAAAGTTGAAGCTTTTTATTTTCCTGGCGCCCGGTGTTTGTCAAGCCTTGTCATACACTAACATACACACTCCACACCCCATACAGTAACAGACACACATGCTAACACCATGCACTAATACATACACTCATACTAATGCCATACTGTAACAAACACGCATGCTAGCACCACACATATATAACATTACACACTCTAACACTATGCACACATACATACTGAATCTAGCACACTACACAGTAGCAATACTGACTATACCTCTATACATTTACACACAGACACTGACTGGCTCCAATGTATACATATATACATACACACACTGACACTACAGTGCCCTACCCTAAGTTTTCCTGCGAAGGCGCGATGAGGCAAGTGCCCTGCAGTATGTGACACCGCCAGGAGCCCCCACAAGAAAACATTGGGGGCCAGATTTATGATGACAAACCCTGGGGGCCAGGAAGGGGTTTCTAGTCACCAAGGTTAATAGACCATGATATATATATATATACACATTATTAGTATTTTTGTGACATTTATTGAACTGGTAACATAGTGCGTGTAATCACATGACAGCTCGGTTAGTTTCCCGATATCACAATATACAAGTATATGTAGACAGTATATGTTTATGAGGCCTGTGATGGATCATCACAGATAAGGTGACCAGACGTCCTGATTTTTTAGGGACAGTCACTAGTTGAGAATCCTGAGGAAATCCAGTATAACATGAATAAGAAAAGAAATTTGCAGCAAAGAGGCTAAATCATCGGTGGAGTAGAAAAAGATTAAGAATTATTGCCTAACCTCCACATATATTTTATTAAATAACAGACCATTTTAAACATAAAAATTATTTGTATTAGTTCTCAAAATATGACCGCGCATAGTGTCCATGTACCTGCTACCGGCAGAGATCCCGGTGCCGGCTGTTATCCCCCGGGCTGCGACCCGAATCCCGTCTCCCCATAAGGTCAGAGCAATCCTCCGGTACATTGCAGCCACACTCCCGGACACAGCGTGACCCTGACACGGGGAGCTGTATTGCGAAGACACCCGAGTGCAACGCTAGCTAACTCCGGCCGAAAACAAGAAACGCGAGAACAAGAGTTCCGAGTTCCGGCTTCTTCCCAACAGTTAGTGAGGCCCCAGTCGGCACTAGGCAGTGTGCCGTATCTGCGAAGCAGTCATTGCAAGCTGTGCTAAGAAAACCACAAACCAGGGGTTTTTATGCATACATATATATAAGTAAATAAATGTTAGGAGCTCACCAAAACTGCATGCCGCATATTGCCAATATAAACTGGAAAGGATCCTACTGAGAATAGACAAATAGTACATATGATTCCAAGGTGAAAGTAAATAAATCTCAAACCTATTTTCAAAGACTATGAAATATTTAACTGAACACCTGCTTTACGTACAGCGCTTGAATGAGCAGCACACCTCGAATCACCAAATACACTTTTAAATAAGCATTGTAAAGGCTTCTGCTACATATCTATAGGTTGTGTGATACGTGCCCATCAAGTATGGGGAGCTCTGGGAAAAGATGGGCTGCAGGGGAGGATGAGGGGCAGAGGGGTTGGGGTCCCAAAGATGCGCCTCTATACAATGTGCTAACCAAGTAAACATAATTTTATCACTGCCCTTTTCGATATTAATGTTGGTAACCTGGAGCACATCTGGAGTTAAATTTAAGTGAAAGGTGACCACAAGTGACCAGCAACATGTGACCTTAATAATTCAGGCGCAAGCTGACCTCCAGCATTTCTCAGGTGGTCAAGAAGGGCATCAAGCCTCCTAAGGGTCATACAAACTCAATTTCAGGAGCAAATGAGTTGTACGAGTCTCAAGATACATCCAAAGTACTTGCTCAGGACCCAGGTGGCATCCACAATGCTTGCCCAGCACTCAGATTGCATCCAAAAGACCTGGCCAGCACCCAGATGGCACTCATATGATTTACCCAGCACCCAGATGACACACATGGGACTTGCCACCTTTCTCTCATGTACATGTTTCTCCTTATCTATCCCTTTTCTTAATCATTTACCGCGCTGAAGTCCTGTGGTGGGAGCAGTCGCAATGGAGCAGTGATACAGGAGGGTGATAGCAGGGAGCGCGGAGTTGAGAGAAGGAAGCCGAGCTCTTACTGAAAACTTTTTCACGAAGAAGCTTCTTGCTCGTTCTTGGATATTATCCTGTAATCTTTTTCATTTTTTTGTCTTTCATACGTTTTTGCAGGAACACTTAATTGTCACAGGACATAAAATCAGAGACTGATAGGTTGTTGCCATAGAAAATGAATACATCTTCTTTAACGTTCCTTTATGTTGTCTTATGTGATTAGGGTTATTGGCGCAACATGCTAAAAAGCTCAAATGGTGTTTCGCGGAAGTGGAATAACAATAAGTAAGTGTGATGCTTCACAGAATGCAGAGATAGACATCAGAAACTATTATTTGCCTTTCTAGCCAGCTATTCACGATGGGAGTCATAGTGCGTATCAGTCCCTTGTAGGATACCATATGTTTAACACATCTCCTTTGTAATGCTGAAACTTTCCTTTAAAAGCCTGGCTCTTAGTAAAACTCTGTGCTGACCCTCACATGATAATATAATCCAACGCAGCTAATGCTGGAAAGGCTGACAGCTTAAAGAAGAAATTATTCTTACAGAACCCTGCCAGAGATTTTCCCTCTTCAGTGTTGCAAAAGGAAAGAGGTCCATTTGTTCAATTTCACAGAAGATTTAGTGACTTAAAAACAGCTTGTGTGCATAGCCTACTTTTGACTGTCTAAATATTTTACAGAGGGGGACGTGGCAAGAAGAGGGAGTACGTTCATTCACCGCTGGAGAGTGAACATTAACCCACTGATCACTGGCCCTGAAGCCGGCACGAGAAGTGTTTCTACTTCTGATGACCTACACCTGGCTGATCACATAGGTAGGTAACATGGTGTCACTTGGGAAGTGTTTTAGATACAAATGATCTCTTTTATGAACTGCTGATTGTAGAACTGTACAATATACACATCTTTTGTAAGCTGTGTTTTCTGTGGAGTTTTTGAACTTTGCTACGTTGTTAGAACACATCTGGCAGAGGATATGCTCCACGTGCATTATCTAGTCCTGTCAAAAGTACAACCCTGATTATAAGACGAGATGTCCCCCCACAATTTGAATATTAATTTAGAGGGGAAAAAGCCTGAATATAAGACTACCTTATAGGAAAAAAGGTTTTACTGGTAAATATTAATTAATGTAAATTATTTTTTCATATTTAATAAAAACTATGATTGAGACAAATTCATTTGCTGTTTTTTATTTGCCAAACTGCCCACCAGTTATGCCCCCAGGCTTGCCACTCTTCTAACTAGATATGCCTTATACCCCATAGAAATGCAACTCTGCCTCCTTGATATGCCACTCTGCCCCCCAGATGTGCTTTATAACCACTCTATATGCCACTCTGCCTCCCTCATATGCCTTATACCCCCCTATATGGCACTCTGCCTCCCTGATATGCCACTCCGCCCCCATAATGCCACTCTGCCCCCCCCCCGACTTACAAGTGCATCCCCAGACTTGCCCACGTCTGCACGATGTGCGTAGACAACCTCTGCTGCCCATTAGTTCCTCCGGGGCGTCATAGTGCGTATCAGCCGGAGTGCCACCGCTTGTCAGTCCCTTGTAGGATACCATATGTTTAACACATCTCCTTTGTAATGCTCAAACTTTGCTTTAAAATCTTGGCTCTTAGCGGGTTAAGAGCCAGGATTTTAGGAGCCTGGAAACCAGGTCCCCGATTTTCTTCTTCTGATCTTGCACTCCCTGGCTCTTCCTTCCCTTCTTGGCTGAAAGAAAATGAGGGACAAATCTTCCCACCAAAAGAGGACCCACTGAAGTCATCAAAAACATATTCACAGAAAGAAACATTAATGCTTACGCACACTTATACATACACCTATACAGCAACATTTTATCTGGTTTTACTGCCTATTTCCTGTGTTCTATTTAAATGTAACAGTGATCTATGCAAGCTGTTACGTTGCATCTAACAGTAAGGAAGCAGCTATACTAAAATGGATATAGAGCCAGTCAAAGAATACAACTGGCAACCAGCTTAACCTTATAAAAAATGGTCAAGCCGGTCAAACACTGGCCACTTGACACCTCTGCTCAGAACTGAGGAAACCACAAGCATGAGGGACATGCCCTGGGTCCCACAGATCCCACAAATCCAAGCAACAGAGCAGCTTCAGGATTTGAATAATGACTTGTATTATGCTTGACACAGGACGTAACAAGTAACTAGAATATAACCTAACAATGATATATTATTATTATTATTATTATTATATAGCGCCATCATAGGTCATACCCATGCTTATATAGATTAAATTAATGTTTTGTCTAAGTAGAAAAATATCTTCAAGTGAATATTGTCAGCAGAGGCCCTATGCAAAAAAGGACATCACTACCACAAGCAATGGGCAAGCAATGACAATGCTTACAAACGCAGTCTACAAAGCAGGAATGCCATTATTTGAAAAAGAGTGAGAGTTTAAAATCATATTGGTTCATTCGGAAAAGGGTCACAATGGAATATGTAAACAGACAGGGGGAAAGTGTCATCATAGTGGCAGGGATTAGGACACTGAACAAATAGACAGCTTGTCCGACTCAGTAACAAGAACAAGGAGTCGTCACGCAGAGCTGTCATTTCAAGTCAGACGCCGGGGATAGCAGCTTGGCATTAAAGCGCAACCAGTGAGTATGGGACTTTGCACTATATTTCTGTTAATGTATACTGAGTTGTAACGTAAAGTATCTTCCTCCAAGTACATTTTTTAACAAATCACCAACACACCACTTTATGTGTAGCTGAGGGTTAGGTAATGTATTTTAACCCTTTGGGCAGTAGAGGGGTGCTAAGGGCTTGCTTAATTGTCGGACACTTTTTGTTACTGAGGGTAGTATAATATAAAAGTAATTAATGGAAAATGTGTTAGTTTCACAATAAGGTCTATTCACTTTTTTTTTTTACATTATGAAGCCCAGTGAGCTTCTGCTGCAGGTAGAGCTTGGCTGGCCCTGTATTATGCATAAGTTAATTCAATGGGGGACCTCACCTCAATGATTCATTTTTGCATTATACAGGGCCAGCTCAGCACTTCTTATCAAGAAACAAGCCAGGGATCGAACTTCATTATGACCTCAGTGAGCTGAAACCACAGCCCTCTGCTAACACACGTGAGAAATCTTTAAGATAATATCCTTAACATGTGCGTGTGTGTATATATATATAGAGAGAGAGAGAGAGAGAGGCATTCGGAGCAGGCAGAGGGAATGATATAGATATTCCAGAGAGCATTCAAAGAAGCGCTGAGGGCCTCCGAGGGTCTCACTGCGGCACTGAAGTGACACGTATTACAAAGGAGGAGAAATGTAAGGAGAAGCAGTCATAGTCTGAAACCAAAGAGTGAGAGGCCTTGATGTAATTAAAGGACTGAGAGGGTGGTAGATAAATGGAACATCCTTCCAGCAGAAGTAGCAGATTAAGGGGATTTAAACATGCATGAGATTTCCATTAATATAAGGCAACACCAAGGAGAGAATGAGGTTACGGTAAACATGCATAATACATTAGTGTTCGGCTTTTAGAAGAGTATTCACTAAGCTACCTTAAGATACATTTTCAGTGGCATCATTAACATTGTGGTTAATTTCTGTTGGAGACGATACCACTATTACCCTTCCACATGTATTAACCTTTTAGAGCATTTTAGAGGACACAGTTGATCACGTTATTAGATGTCAGGTGATATGCAGCCTGTGCCATCATTCCCTCATACACATATACAAACAACCCATGACAAGCTACGCAACGTTGGCTCATGACCTTTATTAGCACCAATGGACAAGTGAGTTTCTAAAGCAAAGTTTAGGTGGGTTCAAAGTAATACTAGACACTGGATTACTTTTTAGAATTCTTTTTTTTTTAACAAAAGTCTGCTGACATTAGTGGTAAGGTTTTGATTGCTTTTCTTAGCACAGCAATATAGACAACAAAAATAGACCAAAAATGAACAAAAAATAATGAAGTCTGTGATACTAAAAGCTACTAAACCAAAATTTGGGTTATGATTCAGTTAGACAAAATAATGTATATTTTTGATGGCAGTATTATAACGAGGAGAAATTACGAGGAGAATGAGACAAAAAATGGCCAAAAGCCTAATGAATGTATGGGAATTTGCCTGGGTGATAAGAAACATTCATCCAATCTATTCTGCCCATTTAGTCTGCTTAACAATGGAAATGTTAAAATGTTTGATTAAAAACTTGATGACATTTTCTGAACCAGAAACAAATTCATAATGATCTAGGAAAATCCAATATTATTGTCTAAGTGAAGTTCAGTGGGTAGGCAGAAAGAGAAGAAAGGAGACTGCAGGTTCGGGTGTCCTTTTCAGTTTTTTTCTTAAAACACTTAAAATCAATCATGGCTTTACAGAACTCACTTGAAGGTTTCAGGTCATCCACACCCAGAAGTGTGTGCGCCTATGTCCCTCCCTTGTTCAATGGCCCTTAAGGCACTCAAAGGTCTTTAGTATGTTGAGGAGCACTCATCAAGGTTTAACAAGGTCAACCCTAAAGACAGGGCAATCTTTCAAGGCAGGGCAATCTTTCAAGACATTGGGTGCCAACCTGGGATGACTTAAAATCAGCACTGGCCCTCACAATGAAACAAACATTGCCTAAAGTTTTGCACTATGAGGACTAAGAGAAAATTATTTTACCAGTTGCTAAAGGCATACATTGAAGAATTCATCTGAAATTACATTATATAATTAGTAGAGGTGAGCATGGTTTTGTGAAAAAAGGTCTTGTCAAACCAACCTAATAACATTATATGCAAAGAGTGCTTGTAAATAGAGAATTCTGTTGAGTTGATTGGCGTCCCTAATGGATCTGTATATAAAGAGCTCTCTAGTGACCTGTTGATTAACAGAAATGTACAAAGGACATGAAGTCATCCTCTGAACGCATGCCTTCAAAAAGGATCTGGATAGTTCTTTTAGAAAAGCAGAACATACAGGGCTATAAATGATAGAAATAAACATTAATATCTCAGAGATTCTTGATCCAAGGAGAAATCTAATTGCCTTTTGGAGTAAATTTGTAAAAAGTAATTTTGGCCATATTAGAAAAATAGCTTTTGGATCTAAAGCAGGATGAGTAGAAGAGTTGAACCTGATGGACTTAAACAACCTAAATTACTATGTTACTATTTTGGAATATGTTTAGTATTGTATCTGTTGATGTTTTGTTTGATGTTTCACATGGTTTTTTTCAGATTCATACATTTTACTACATTAGGATCAAAACCTATTGTTAAAGCAAAGATCTCCCTAGGAACATGAAGACAAATAATACCATCCAGGCAGCAATAGACCTCACAGCAGGAGCTGCAGGTAACCTGCGTCTCTATAATCCTACTGGGCTCTTGTGACGTCTGCTGTCTAGTTTCTACTTACACAAACTAAAAGTGGACCGGTCACATTTTGTTGGTGTTGGTGGACTACAAATTCCATGATGCTTTCGCAGCCAGTGGCAATTCAAAATGTCCCATATTTTCTTTAGTCTAAATATGCATCCCTCCCAACTGTACCTCTTTAGGAGGACCAGTCCCGATTTGGACCCTTATTACTTCTGCTTTTCTAGAGGCTCAGCATGTGCTATATATAAGTGTACCACAATGTTCTACAGGTCTAAAGCCACAATTATGTGCATAGGGAACTTGCTTTTAAATTAAATTGTGTAAATAAAATGCATGATATGCACACACACACACTATATATACCATCTGCATGTATAACATGCACCACTTTAGCTTTCACTGACCCAATAAAAACCCTATATATACCTGTTTCATATTCCATAAACTACAAACGTCCTACTTGTCCCTGATGAAGCATCTTCAGAAGTGTTTGATCATTTTTAGTTGCCTAGTATGTAAATGAACAGGTCTCCCATACCCCAGAGCTCTGAAAGTTTACCACATAAAGATTCACTGTGAATATGTGAGCAGGTTCCCATTTCATCCTACCTCCGAGTCCTTTTCCAACTTACACCTCTTATTGTTTATCAGGTGTTTGACCCAGTGGTCAAAGCCAATGTTTTTGCTTCTCTAAGTGGTTACTTATGACGCTACCATCTCCATGGACTTCAAATGCTCCTGCATTAGTTTAATCTGCTAAAATAAATACTTCCCTTATTTGAAGTGTCACTCATTTTTACATTACAAACTGGCTGCGGTTACCTAAGGAACTCTACACATAATAGTCATTCCTCTGAAATATCTACCACAAAACACCTTCACCTGTCAAAAGCTATGCCCAAATGTAGCACCATGATTTAAACCTGTAGCAACATGGTCCACGTCTAACTGCACCTCCAGTAGACTCTACTAGTGCTTTAGAGTAACACTTTTGTGTATACAACTGTGATATAAATGATGTTTTTATGTATATTTAATGACATGTTGAAGATATTGTTGTGTATAATGGCAGATGAATACACAGTTATTTAGAAAACTATGTTTCCAGGTGGAACAGCATGTGTGCTAACAGGACAGCCCTTTGATACGGCCAAGGTGAAAATGCAGACTTTCCCCAACCTGTACCGGGGACTCATAGACTGCGCTAAGAAGACATACCATCAGGTTGGTTTCAGAGGCTTCTACAAAGGAACCAGCCCAGCTCTTCTGGCCAATATAGCAGAGAACTCTGTACTGTTCATGAGCTACGGATTCTGCCAAAGAATCGTCAGGAGCGTCACTGGCTTAGAGAAGAATGCACCTCTAAGGTGAGTGGGTGACTTTAGAGAGGAAAGGCTGATACTATCTAGACTTTAAATGAGCCATGAAAAAGCTTTATTAATGCTGTGGTCAGTTTATTCTGATGAGGGTCTTTTTTGAAGGTCTTGTCTCTGTATTTTAGTAACCTGCACAATGCAACCGCAGGCTCGGTTGCAGCTGCATTTGCCTCATTGGCCCTTTGTCCTACAGAGCTGGTGAAATGTCGTCTTCAGGCCATGCATGAAATGAAACTGTCTGGCAAGATTATAGAAGGACAAAAGTAAGTGTCAGTATGTCTGCTGGGAGGCAGATAGATAGATTCAGAAGAATAATTATTATTATTTTCAATTTTATTATTGTGCCAGTGTGGCCACAAATTAGAATATCTAACTAGAAGCATGGTCATTAAAATCAAACATTTAAAGGTTTTATTTAAATGCTATTGATGTACAAGGTGTTGATGGACACAATGCTTGGTTATTTACCCTCTTGGCTGCCTCTTGACTCTTTTACATATTATGCTCCACCAGTGTCCTGCTGTGTCACTGGCACAGCATATGGGGGGGGGGGGGTATTTTGATTTTATTGTAATAAAAATAATGTAGTGACATTTTCTAAAAAGTCAGATTTGGCCTGGATAGAAGCTATAAATTCCTTCAGATTGGTTATTCAAGAATTTACAGATGTCCCAAACCTCAATAACCTAATAGTCTGATCATCTTCATAGCACAGTCTGGTCAGTGATAAAAAGTATCCTTCGTACGGATGGTCCAATGGGCTTTTATCATGGGTTGTCCAGCACGCTGCTCAGAGAAGTGCCAGGATACTTTTTCTTCTTCGGGGGCTATGAGTTGGGACGCTCGTTTTTTGTATCTGGAGAAAAAACGAAAGATGAACTTGGTACGTTTCAATATATTTTACATATTTCTCTTCAATGATTTCAACACCATAGTAGTTTATAGGTTCATTAAGAATAGAACAGTGTTATTTTTGCACTTTTAAAGTATATGATTCATTTGGAGGCACCATGAATTATTGTATCACTTCTTTAGGTGTGTCAAGATGTTCACACAGTGATTTAATTGAGAATCTAAGGATCAGCATTATGCTCTTATTTCTTCCGTTAGGAATCCTTCCATTGATGATTAGCGGAGGATTCGGAGGGATCTCCTTGTGGTTGGTTGTATTTCCAGTGGATTGTGTTAAATCCAGAATCCAAGTACTTTCCATGACCGGAAAGCAGGCAGGTTTCATTAGGACATTTGGAAGAATTTTGAGGAATGAAGGTAAATACTGAATCCTACTACCCATCGAATAATTGTTATAACATATATGTGGTTTTCTCAGTGAACAGTGATTGTTTGATGAGTTGCGGTGAGATGAAGAATTCCTTCTCTCATCTATCATGCCTGCCAAGTGTGTTTCATTGAGACCCAAATCTAGGAGCTCAGAATATTTATTTGGCGTGAGTATAAAAGTGTTCTGCAGCCTTAAACTTCCCGGTGATAAGTATATAAACTGTATGAAATGCATTTATAAATTCAGTTTAGGAATCGTAATACATTACTTTTCCAAATGTCTCAATTACATAAATAGCTATCGAAATTTCACCAAGTTTCATGAAACATCATTGTGAGTTCTCCTTTTAGCCACGCACCTATCCGCACTGAATAAATTAAATAAATCCCTCTTCGTTGGAAGGTATGATCTATGCACTAGGTGGAAGGAGCTTGGCTCTTCATTCAGTGGCAAATCGGTTGACGGCCCTCTTGAGATTACGGGGATTTACGGCAAATGTCTAAGTATCATTTTTGTGATCTTGCAGGTGTGTTAGCCCTATACTCTGGACTGAAGCCCACCCTGATCCGAGCGTTTCCAGCCAATGGGGCTCTTTTTGTAGCATATGAATACAGCAGGAAACTGATGATGGAGCAGTTTGAAGACTTGTAAATCCAATCTAAATTTTTAATCCATTTGGCTACCAAGGAAATACACATTTGTTGTGTAAGGAATGATGCATACCTCTAATACAGAAAAGACTGCCCTGTGCCTTTTACTTTTTGATATTAAAATGTTGCTACGGGATGTACAATATCCAGTCGCACCCCTAATGAGGAGGCCACTGTCCACGTTGAACTCGAGGTTTGATTTATTCTACCCCCTCTGGGGTTCCAGCCACACAAGTGTTTACGAAGGTGGCGTTCATGTGATGTCATACCGCATGTCCAAAGCTATGCTTATCCATTTCCAAGGACATTTACCAGCAGAAATTCTAGACTGGGATGTAAAAACCCATGTATCTTATATATTGTGAGCAGGAGAGTCCAACTCAGGTCTCAAGGGATGCAGACTTACGGATATTCCGGCTCGGACACTCAGACTGAACTTTATGAAATTGTGTTCCAACTTCCTGGAGTTTGTGGCCCTCAGGACCTGGATTTCAACACCCCTGGGTAAAGTCATTCTTTTGTACTTCCAATATTTGGCATTGAAGAGTATGTTGACCCTTTATTAATAAATAATACAATCTGACACAAATGAATTTGTGTGACTCTTGATTTGAGTGGATGAACAATACAAATAAATATTTCACATTACCCTTAACCAGAAAGGAACAGGACAAGACTAAAAATAAAAATGATCCTGATAACTGAAGCCGATTCTATGTGTATAAGTGTAACTATCCAACAAGCGGACACAAGTAGTAAGTCGAAGACATTAGAAGCCACCTCCCTACCCGGCATTTGCCCAGTGTATCTGATGACCAGTCGGGGCTTTCAAAGGGATATTTCTAAATTAGATGGGGAACAGTTCTGTACTTAAGTTTGACCCTCAAACAAGCTGAGTGCAACATGGAAAGTTGTTTTTTCACAGTTATGTGATAACACAGGGATCAGGAGGCAGGGTCTCTTCCCATTTAAGGACCCCCCCCCCCTGCTATGGCAGTGCTAACATAATAGGAAGACACTTTAAATTCTTTCAACGTAGTGGAACTTAAGCATTGCAGGCTTCTGCTGAGAGAGACCAGGCTGTGGGTAGGCCAATTAAGCAGGATAGTACATGATGGACTGGGTCAGTAACGAGAAGACAAAGTGAAATCACAGAAGCTAAATCCCAGACAAAAGAGGTCAGTATCCAGAAACAAGCTGACAAGCCAAAAAAAATTGACATCACATTTTGACCAATGTAAAACAACCAAGAGCTATTTTTTAGGGGCAAATAGATTTTAATGAAACATGCTCGGATCATCACACGCAGGAGTGAGTTTGCTAACTAGTATAATGATGTGGATGGGACACAAATAAATCAAGAATCCCTGCGGAACATCAGCTACACCTACATCAATGAGACATGTCCTTCTCGTTATCAGAAATTGTTCATGACCTCACTGCATACAGTAATTCTACTGGATTTTGTAATTACTATTGTGTAATCGACTGAAGATGGAAGACAAATCCTTGAAGGTGACAATCATTTCCTTTGGTCATCTTTGAGTAAGGCTGCTATTTACCTAAAACATTTCCAAAATTGACAAAAGTAAGTCAGAGATGTCCCACATTGAGGGTAACCTTTGGGGCCACGCCATAAGGTTAAAAAAAAAACTTATATGGCCAATGATTAACCAAGGAAGAAATTGCTGATGACCTGGGAATCTCCTATGGATCATGTGAGCTGATTTTGACCAAAAGAACTTTGCATGTGTCAAATGTGTGTAACATCTGTTTCACAATTCTTAACTCATGATCAAAAGTTTGGTGACATTCCAACCACTCGCAATAACATGATCACGGGTCACTGTGGAAAATATCCAGCATTGATTCAAAAAGTTGCATGAACATTTGGTAAAGTGGATATTGTCTGGTGGAGATTACTTTGAGGATAATGATGCATTACATTATGATACATTATTCCTTGAAGTCTTCAAACTGTTGGTCCATCTTCACATACGAAAGGAGATCCATGCGGATGATAACCAATAAGTCTGTATAACCCAACTGCGGAGACAATGGCATGCTGACTGGAAGTACAATATTTTAAAACATGATCCTGTGGAAGGTGGGAATTTGATGAGTTAATGCACAGAGTTCCCTGGGAGACGCTCGCATTAGAACATTTTGTAAGCCCATAAAATTGCTGTTCCAAAGTCCTGTTTAGTAAGAGGTTCAAAAGGACAGCCCTGTTTTCCACATCCACAGTTTGTCCTTGCGTAACCTGTTTCGCTGAGCATGAGTAGCACTAACGGCCAAAAACCAACACAGACACTGATTTATGAGAGGTAAACGTAACTGCTGATTTTCCAATGATGCGCCATACATTGCCCAATACATTTGGGGAGAACTGGCCATCTGGCACAGCGGGCAAAATGCAAACATGGGGTGCTGCAGTATTCGGCCACAGGCTGGATATACCCGGCTGCATGCTATATTAGAACAAAAATGTAACACACAGCCGTCGGCCGCACTTATGTCTCTAGGTGGCCACCGACCTTAATGTGCCAGGGCCAACGGGTAATTAACTTAATGTCAACATTAGCGATTGTTCTCTTACATCTCTTTATTTTTGGGCCCTTGGAAACCTAAAGCTACCCTCAAATGTCACGTATATATATATATATATATTTACATATATATATATTTATAATGTTTTCCTGAAGATTTGTTTTTATGTTTATGCGTAAAAGGCCAGATTTTCCTCTGGCCCAATGCAGCGGGCGCTAAGTATCAGTCATTTTAGACAGGATCTGGCATCTGCACCACACAGGTGAGTATATTTATATATATATATATACTGATCAAAATAATAAAGGGAACACTTAAACAACACAATGTAACTCGAAGTCAATCACACATCTGTGAAATCACACTGTCCACTCAGGAAGCAACACTGATGGACAATCAATTTCACATGCTGTTGTGCAAATGGAACAGACAAAAGGTGGAAATTATAAGCAATTAGCAAGACACCCCCAATAAAGGAGTGGTTCTGCAGGGGGTGACCACAGACCACCTCTCAGTTCCTATGCTTCCTGGCTGATGTTTTGGTCACTTTTGAATGCTGGCGGCGCTTTCACTCTAGTGGTAGCATGAGACGGAGTCTACAACCCACACAAGTGGCTCAGGTAGTGCAGCTCATCCAGGATGGCACATCAATGCGAGCTGTGGCAAGGTTTGCTGTGTCTGTCAGCGTAGTGTCCAGAGCATGGAGGCGCTACCAGGAGACAGGCCACTACATCAGGAGACGTGGAGGAGGCCGTAGGAGGGCAACAACCCAGCAGCAGGACCGCTACCTCCGCCTTTGTGCAAGGAGGAGCAGGAGGAGCACTGCCAGAGCCCTGCAAAATGACCTCCAGCAGGCCACAAATGTGCATGTGTCCACTCAAACGGTCAGAAACAGACTCCATGAGGGTGGTATGAGGGCCCAACGTCCACAGCCCAACACCGTGCAGGACGTTTGGCATTTGCCAGAGAACACCAGGATTGGCATATTCGCCACTGGCGCCCTGTGCTCTTCACAGATGAAAGCAGGTTCACACTGAGCACATGTGACAGACGTGACAGAGTCTGGAGACGCCGTGGAGAACGTTCTGCTGCCTGCAACATCCTCCACCATGACCGGTTTGGCGGTGGGTCAGTAATGGTGTGCCATGTGCTTGCCAGAGGTAGCCTGACTGCCATTAGGTACCGAGATGAGATCCTCCAACCCCTTGTGAGACCATATGCTGGTGCGGTTGGCCCTGGGTTCCTCCTAATGCAAGACAATGCTAGACCTCATGTGGCTGGAGTGTGTCAGCAGTTCCTGCAAGAGGAAGGCATTGATGCTATGGACTGGCCCGCCCGTTCCCCAGACCTGAATCCGATTGAGCACATCTGGGACATCATGTTTCGCTCCATCCACCAACGCCACGTTGCACCACAGACTGTCCAGGAGTTTGCGGATGCTTTAGTCCAGGTCTGGGAGGACATCCCTCAGGAGACCATCCGCAATCTCATCAGGAGCATGCCCAGGCGTTGTAGGGAGGTCATACGGCACGTGGAGGCCACACACACACACTACTGAGCCTCATTGTGACTTGTTTTAAGGACATTACATCAAAGTTGGATCAGCCTGTAGTGTGGTTTTTCAAGATTTTGAGTGTGACTCCATATCCAGACCTCCATGGGTTGATAAATTTGATTTCCATTGAGAATTGTTGTGTAATTTTGTTGTCAGCACATTCAACTATGTAAAGACGCAATTATGTCATACGATTAGTTCATTCATTCAGATCTAGGATGTGTAATCTTAGTGTTCCCTTTATTATTTTGAGCAGTCTATATATCCCTGTCACCCACAAAGTACAAAAAGAACATTTATTTCAAAAGGAGGAGAGATGTTTGGGCAACAGGCCATTATCTAAAACAAGCGGCCCAGAGGCTTAGAGGAAATGTAAGGAGGTTTTATATCACTGGGCGCGAGGTATATCACTGAGCGCGTCGTATATCACTGAGCGCGTGGTATATCACTGAGAGCGTGGCATATCACTGAGTGCGTAGTATATCACTGAGCACGTGGTATATCACTGAGCGTGTGGCATATCACTGAGCGCGTGGTATATCACTGAGCGTGTGGCATATCACTGAGCGCGTGGTATATCACTGAGCACCTGATATATCACTGAGCGCGTGGTATACCATTGAGCGCGTGGTATATCATTGAGCGCGTGGTATATCACTGAGCGCGTGGTATATCACTGAGAGTGTGGTATATCATTGAGCGCGTGGTATATCACTGAGCGCGTGGTATATCACTGGGCGCGTGGTATATCACTGAGCACGTGGCATATCACTGAGCACGTGGCATATCACTGAGCGCGTGGCATATCACTGAGCGCGTGGTATATCACTGAGCGCGTGGCATATCACTGAGCGCGTGGTATATCACTGAGCACCTGATATATCACTGAGCGCGTGGTATATCACTGAGCGCATGGTATATCACTGAGCGCGTGGTATATCATTGAGCGCGTGGTATATCACTGGGCGCGTGGTATATCATTGAGCGCGTGGAATATCATTGAGGGCGTGGTATATCACTGAGAGCGTGGTATATAACTGGGTGCGTGGTATATCACTGAGCGCATGGAATATCATTGAGGGCGTGGTATATCACTGAGCGCGTGGTATATAACTGGGTGCGTGGTATATCACTGAGCGCGTGGTATATCACTGAGCACCTGATATATCACTGAGCGCGTGGTATATCACTGAGCGCATGGTATATCACTGAGCGCGTGGTATATCATTGAGCGCGTGGTATATCACTGGGCGCGTGGTATATCATTGAGCGCGTGGAATATCATTGAGGGCGTGGTATATCACTGAGAGCGTGGTATATAACTGGGTGCGTGGTATATCACTGAGCGCATGGAATATCATTGAGGGCGTGGTATATCACTGAGCGCGTGGTATATAACTGGGTGCGTGGTATATCACTGAGCGCGTGGAATATCATTGAGGGCATGGTATATCACTGAGCGCGTGGTATATAACTGGGTGCGTGGTATATCACTGAGCGCATGGCATATCACTGAGCGCATGGCATATCACTGAGCACGTGGTATATCACTGAGACTAGAATGCTTCTTACCTGCAGTCGCAGGTTCTATGTTTCCATGGTAACCTTATGTGCAGTTGATAGATGGGTGGCCTTGAACTGGACTGCCCTGCAGGAAAAGGTTGCCAGCATGTATACTTCCAGCATGTATATTGCCTGTGTGTATATCTCCTGCATCTATACTGCCAGCATGTATATCGCCTGCGTGTATATTGCCTGCATGTATATTGCCTGCGTGTTTATGGCTCCTAAACACATCTGTTGGTGTCCAGGGTTTTGTGACATTCCTAT